>JAFIRS010001527.1:0-340432 GCA_018342105.1 Gonioctena quinquepunctata
AAATGCATTGATGTAGAATAAGAAGAACATGTGGTTGAGGACATATTTTATGAATAGATTACACTAGTGGAAATGTTCTCTCGGCAATATATAGAGTACCTCAGAAATCTATTTTGGGTCCTATATTGTTTTCACTGTACTTCAGCGATCTCGATACAATGCATATTGAGGGACCCTCCATAATTTTTGCAGATGATATAACTTTTTTATGGTATGGAAGAAACACTGAAATTTTGAAACAAGTGGCCTGATTTAAACTTTATTTGTTTCAATGTGGATAGGACTAAAATTGTTAATTTAAAATTCAGTCATGATAACTTGCTACTTGATGGTATTCATATCGAAGAAACGTTTCACAATAGGTTTCTTGGCTTGCACAATGACAAGTTTAAATTTAACGAACATATTACATTGTTATGTGAGTTAGCTTCTGGATCATTTACTGTGAGATTTTTCGCCATTGAATTCGACATACCCCTAGCCAGATTGACTTATTTTGCTCTAGTATTATTCCATCTACGATATGGCTCCTAAATTTGATATTTGTACTACACAAGAGATCTCTCTGAGATAGCGGCAGAAATTTTTTCTTCATTCTGGAAGTGGTATGCCTAATTCACAAAATTTATATTACTGATTCTCCTGGAGATAGATCTCACAATACCAGACAGGGCAGATAAATTTCAGGTTCCCAAGTCAGCAAGAAGTGATCTGAAACTCAGTTTCGATGCATTCTAACTCATATGTTATATTATCACTAAATTTAAATTCAATATCTCATAGTTTTTTTTCGTAAAGGTACACCTCAAAACAGAAAGGAGGTAGTGAATGTAACAATAGCCAATAACTTATGTGAGTAACTTTGTTATGGAATGGTCTGAGGAAGAGAGTTGCTTTGACCAGAGACACATAAACTTTGAAATAAATCACAACACCACTACAGTTATTCTTCGGAATCCAAGGGAAACGAACTAGAAAGCATACAAGGCAGACGTAGCCCGTAACCTTCCGGAATTAAAACGACCAATAAGTGCAAACAGAGACCTAGAGCTGGTAGTGAAGCAATTCAATGATAAAGTCATCTCTGCGTTCAACAACAATTGTCCCCTAATCACAAAAAACTCCACCAGAAACGTGCCTTGGTGAAATGCCGGATTTGAAAGATTAGGAAAGCAAACAAGGGAATAATTTAACAGTGTCAAGAAAACTGGAAGGTGGGATGACTACAAGAGCGCCTCAACCAGCTATAATAAGGCAATAAAAAAAGCAAAGAGAAACTTTCGGAGGAGGTACGGTGAGGATATAGAAAGTACTCAAGAGTGTGCCAGACTCCAGAGAATTCTCTGCGAGGAGAAACATCAAGCATTACACTCCCTTGAAAATGAACAAGGAGAGTACACCACTACAGGAGAATAAACTGTAGAGGAAGTTTCTAGGGTTCACTTTCCTGGGGCTTGAATAGTACAGACACAGACTAATCAGAATCGACTGGATGCTCTGAAAGGAGGTGCCAGTGAGAGTTGGACATTAGCGAAAGAAGTGGTTACCTATGACAGAGTACAATGGGCAATGAACTCTTTTGATCCATTTAAATCACCTGGCACTACTGCAGAAGTGAACGGACCTAGTGAAAAGCAGGCTCGGCAAAATACTCAGAGGCAGCCTGGCCCTGGTATTCATACCAAAGCCATGGAGAAAAACTAGGGTAATCTGCATACCAAAACCTGGAAAACGGGAAACGGCAAAGTCCCTAAGACCTATAAGTCTCATGTTCTTTGGACTGAAGACTCTGGGGAAGCTGGTTAACAGGCATATCAGGAACAGTGCACTGGTCGCAAGCCCACTTCATCGGGAACAATATGCCTATAAGACCGGCTGCTCAACGGAAACAGCACTCATCAAACTAGTAGAGAAAGTGGAGAATAAGCTGGAAAACAAAGAGGTATCAATTGCGGCCTTCCTAGACATAGAAGGAGCTCCTTAATTACACCTCTGTAGACTGAATCGAGGAATCGGGGAACTCTGCGAGGCTTGGATAGGCTCAATGCTAAGAAACAGGATGATACACACAACCTAAATGAAGGAGACTGTAGTGGCCTCGGCGGCCAGAGGAACCCCATAGAAAGGAGTTCTTTCTTCAGTCCTGTTGAATCTGTTCATGGATGGACCACTAGGGTCTTTGAAAAAAAAAGTCACAAAACCCTGACGATAAAGTCATCCTAGAACAGGAGAAATCCAACACCACGGTTATGGATCATATGCAAGAGGCCTTGAACTTGGTAACCAAATGGACAGACTAAAAAATATAGATTTTTTTATCATTTTTAAATTCCATAATTTAGCTTCAAAATGAAAAAAAAATTGTTGATTTTTTTTCAATTTATTAATATATTAAATTATTTATTTTTGATTATTTCATAGCTGTTAGTATATATAGTGTGAAATAATACAAAAATTGTGATCGAAATTAGAGTTATAATAAATTAGAGTTCAAAATTACTGTCGAGTGTAAATAAATGCTGTCACTGTCACTCACATGTACACGAGCATGCGCACTCGGATACATTCAACGGTCAGGTAGCGTGCAGCTGATATGTTGTGTCCTGTTCTATCACACGGACCTCGGTCGCACTACTTTCTCTCTCGCACCTATCAAATAGCTGAAATTCTAAGATTTCATAGCTTGGCAATAATATTTTATGTACGATTTTTTGCAGGCAAGCCTATACGATTGGTTTTGTAATTAAATTATCTTACCTATGGCATCAATTTCGATTGGTTAACAGATCGGTGTAGTTTACCTATATTGACTTACCTGTTCACATCTGCTTGCCAGGTAGCCATGCACAGAAATAAGTAGGCAAGCCTACCTAGGCATATTCTGAGTGTTGAAAACTATCAGTTGAGATGAAACTTATTCAGTTATCAGAAGAGTGAAGGTGATGAAAGAAAATTGATTAAAATTAATTCAATTAAAAATAGCTATGAACACTTTCCGATAGGCAAGTTATCATAGGCATATTTGTTTATAAATTATATTTGATAAAAAATATGTCTCATTGAGTTATCAGATCGGTGAAGGTCGACCTCCCACAGGCTCTTAGACTAATAGGAGATCAATAGTGGGAGAACAAATCCACATTCTCTCAGACAGTCAGGCGGCACTTGTGGCACTGAGTAGCCAGGAAGTGATGTCCCAACTGGTATGGAGCTGCAAAGAGGATCTGATTCGTGTGCCGTGACATCAGGGATTTGCAGGAGAAAGCCGACGAACTCGCTAGAAGAAGATCGGAAAACGAACCTGGACCAGGACAGACCCTTGGGGTACCGTAGCGCACGGCATGAGCGTATGTAGAAGACTGGACCCAGGAAAAAAAAAACAATATTGAAACGACACGGAAAATGATACATCAAAGGCCCGTGCTGGTAAAAAGGGCAGAACTGTCAACTTCAAATAGGTAACAACTGAAAATTATTACAGTGCTCATGACTGATCACGCTCCGGTAATGAAATGGGACTGTTCAACGCCGACCCAACATGCAGATTATGCGGCAAAGAACCAGAAACCCTAACACACATATTTTTCAACTGCCCGAAAACTGATTGTCTTCTGCGTTCCAAAGCAGAAGACAGTCAGTTTTCGGGCAACCAATTGGTGAACCTAGACTGTACAGCACACATTCAGCAAAGGACCTTTCAAAACTTGTGCAGGGCATGAAATCACTGGAATGGGTTCTGTAGAAGGACACAACAGGCAAGATACAATGGGCCAGAAGGCCCAAGTGTCGTCAGAGTTCTTGACCAGACCAGCTAACTGGGTGTAGTTTTCAGTGGGTAACCCAGAGAATGGGGGACATAGGTACCCGAAAACTCAATGAGCGAGTCTCATACTACCTGTAAGGAGTCAATGAAGGATTGTCTACACCCCTTTCATTATGATATAACTTATTGCCAAATTTCAAGTTTTGAAGTCACCTAAAAGTGGTGTTGGTTTTTCTGAGTCAGTCGTCAGTCAGTGGGTGATGGAAACGGCTCTTTTCGGATTCTTATAACTGAATAGCTATTGAGAGTTCACTTTTGAAATTCGAAATTCCAGTTGTTTAACTGAGCTTCATTAGACTTACAGAATTGCAAGTAGGTATTTTCAATATTGTTCAAGTATATGTGGGTCAGAAGTAAGAACACATGGTTCATGTAATATACAAGCTACTGGTTTGTCGCCGACCTAGGCTGAAACATTGTTGTATGTGTCTAGATGTGAGAAATCTTGGGAGATTCAAATATACAGTATTGACAACATCACAAATGGTCAGTGCTTTGTCTCCAACAAAGTTGTTCGAAGAGACTTGTGAATGCTCTCTCAAGAAATCACGAGGATTAATGAAACAGTTAATGAAAGGTGTTCAGGTTTCACATAGAGCTCATTGATGCTGATTAGTTTTTTCTTATGTTGTTTTTGAAACACTTGCTCACACTGAGATAAATTCATTGGAATTTGCTTTTTATTGTGGGTTGGAACAGATTGCTATCCTATTATAAGTGAAAATAATTGTTTCAAATGAGATATCAGGAGAAAAATGAATTCCATAACTAGATAGATGAAGCTGAAGACAACATCAATGGAAGTAATCAAATGACTTGCAGATCAATTGGTACATTGTGAAAAATGTCACCCGGTACCATGACCCCAAGATTAACACCAACCTCAGACTGCGCGATCCACAGTCGATGCATCTCAGACAATTGGAATTGGATGCTCGTCCTCCCGAACTCCCCTTACTCACCTGAATCCACCTGGCAAATTAACACACGCTTCTGATTCCTGTCCGCAGTTATGAGTTTTCGATGCGCATTCATTCACATCTATACAAATTCCGTATCGGGAATTCCATTCGTAGCCTGCCTTTGGACATCTACAAGTCACGTTCCATCTGTTCACGATGATATCGCTGAAATCGGTTGATTACTTCATTGAGGGATATGTGCAGTCTCTGGGAATTTGAGGAAATTCGATTCCGGTGGATGGAATAAGGTGAGCATTGAGCGCAAACGTATGGAGAATCAAGGAAATATAAATAAACCTTCAACAGTAAAGTATAATTCTTCAGAAGTGCCATTGAACTCCGCATAGTGTAACTCCCGTAAAGAAACGGTGACAATAAAACAATTAACACATGTCGGTTACCGCGAGCGCTGGTCGATCTAAAAAGTGTACTGAGATGCTTTCCAAAAATCTTCATAGAACCAAAACTCTCTTGGAATAACGAATAATTTGAATTGAGAAAAAAAATACTGTTGGTCTACATTTCACAGAAGATATTGAAACATAATTGATTGGAAATGATGAACAGATTAGATCACATAAACATTCCTAACATAATCCGAAGCAAATAGGCAGTAACAGAAACATATTCAAAACGGTTCCACAACATCATGTTTCAATGTTATTTGATTTCATGACTGCTACACAATAAATGTCAAGTTTCCCTTTTTTTTCTTTCAACATTAAGTTAGGTTAGTATATAATATAATTCTAAAATTCAACAATTTAAATATTTTTCTCATTTATTTCCAGTAATATTTCTTAATCAAATCCTCAACATGTAATTAACTATAATTCTAATATTCACATCTTTGCGGTACGCTCGATATATATATATATATTTTATGTCTGTCAGACTAGGTCGAATTCGGTGCTTTTACCGCGACGAATCAGTTCGTACATCTATGTTCGGAAGTCTGTATTGTCGATATCAAAAACGTGTACTCATTGTGGTTATATTCGATCGCAAAACTCGCTCATTCACATATAAAGTGCCAAATTTGGAAACTCTACATTTTCATTGAACAACCAAATATATATGGTCCAAACCCCTCAGTGGACAGGAAGTTGCAACCCCAATCAAAAGTGGCAAGAAAGGGATGAAAAACGGAATCCAGGTATGCACCAAACCTTCGCCTATTTTGACAGATCAATGTTGCCACCTTGCCTCATTCAAACTTATAGAATGTTCACAATAAGAGTGTGTTTGTCTTTTGAAGTTCGAAGCTGTGTATGCTTGAAGCCAATGTACATCTATCTCTTCGAACTACTATGGATTATGTACTGGAGATTTGTAGGATTGGGGTAATAGTTCCTGGGTGACTGATGAATAATCAGCAGATTGTTGAACGAATATGCCGATATCAGTAGAAATAGTAACGAAATCTGAATGACTCACGAATGCCCTTCTTCTATCAGCGCAATTGATGAAATAATTGTTGAATTTTTCACAAATTTCTCGTTGGTCTTGAATTATATTTCCACCAATAGAAATATATTTTATGTTTTCAGTATCATGCCTCCTTTTGCTATACAGGATATCATTTATCGAATTCCACGTTGATCTTGAAGTAACATTAGTGAATTTTTGGTAGGTTCTTTAGATTCTCGAACACTTTTTTTGACAAGTTTATTGTGAATCAATTATTGACTGTTCATCTCAATAATCCATTTGATAATGATATTTGTCTCGAAGTTTCATCAATTTTGAAATGTTTTCATTGAACCATGGTTTAGAATCATCTCTTATTTTCATTGTCTTTTCACTGAAACAGTCCTTGAATATTTTTAATATTTCATCATGAATCACGTTCACTTCTTCATATTTCCTGAAGTTTTCATTTAAAAAAACAGTTCTTCCTTGAGTTTTACTTCGTCAAAAACAATAATTTTCTTGAATAATTTTGTCTTTTTTTATTTGATGTTTTTCACATTGATGTCTGTAACTATCAATTTGTGGTCACTCAGTGCACTATTTATAATAAAATTCCTTTTAATTTTTAATAAATTGATTTATTTTTGAATCTCTGGTTGCTATTTTTTCATTGCAAATTTTGAAATTATTTGAACTGCAGATATCACTGAAAACATTTGTTTGATGAATATTTTTCGAGATATTAATGTTCATATCACCGAATACAAAACAGTCCAATTTAATATCATTTATATTTTGAAGTTTCATATCAATTCGTTTTAGAAAATTATCGATGTATTTTTTTTGAGAACGGTATGCACCACAAAGAATGAGGTAGAACTTTGGTAATTTCATTTCAATATAAGCATCCTCAATATTCCAATATTCTTGTTCATAATTTCAAAGTCTATCTTTTTCTCCACAAAGATTTCTACCCCTCCTCCACGTTCCATTCTTCATAAGTATATCGAGTTATAATTCTTGAATTTATAATGAATTTCGTCTTCTGCATCCGTCCAGGTTTCCGAAATGATCACATTTGCTTTTATTGTATTGATAATAATTCCTTCCATTTTATTCTTTATTGATCTAGCATTTGATTATATTACTTTGAGACTATCACATATTTCAGGGTGATATTCTGTTATTGAAGGGTATTCATGAAAATTGATTTTCTTTTTGTCTAACTCATCAATATTTTTTTCAGTAATGGATGTTTTATGAATTTTTGGTATTGGTAAATAATTTTATTTGATTGTGGTATATTAATTGCTATAATCAATTTGTAATTCTGGTTGATTCTGATGAGAAATATGTTGGACAATCTTTATCTGTCGCAAGGTGACTAATAGGGTGACTGGTTTTATATATTGAGTTGGAATAAACACAATTGTTGCATTAAAAAATTTCATTATTTTTGCAGAATGATTCTTCATGTGAAACCGAACACACATTTTCATTTCTACACTTTTTACCAGTATGTCCAAATCTGAAGCATTTATCACATTGAGTCCCTCTATTATTCTGATATTCTTTCACATTTTTCCAGCCAATAAATAATTTTTCATTACTAATTGTCATTGTCATGTTGTGAAATAATCTCCCATTTACCTCCACAAATGCAGTCAGGCAATTTTTATGTTGAAAGGTTCTCAAATATTCTTTATCAATAAAGGAATTTTGATCCATTATCATTTGCTTTATTTCTTCTTTTGTTATATTACTTTCTAATTTCAAATTTGGTGTTTTCATTCTTGGTTAAGTAAATTTTTTCAATTCTGTTTTATATTCATTTGGTAGCTTGTCTTGTATTTCTTCTTCAATCTTTTCTATTTCTTCTTTGCTTCCACATTTTATAATGATAATTCCATTTGGCTCTTCTCTCAATGAATTCATTTCAATATGTTATTTGTTTACCTCAATTCTGGTTTTTCAAATCTTCTTTAGTTTGTGCTGGTGTATGATATTTATTCGGTTTTATCACCACCGTTTGATTAGTGGATTTTTTTAATAGAAGATTCATATTTTTTTTCAATTTCAGAGTATGATTTTGTTTTGGGTATGATTCTAATTATTCAATTTTTTCTAAATTATCCATGATACTCTCTTTATCTACTATATTTGATAGTATTAAATCATAATTTTGTTGCAGCTGCTTATTTTTTTACAATAGATGGTTTATATTTTTTTCCTTTTCTTTGATCATTTCTTCTTTGTCTTGAACACCTTCTTTCAAAAAAAGTTAATGTTTTTTCAAGTTATCAATGGTCACTTCATATTTAACATTGGATTTATTTTTTTATATTCTTCTATGTCTTTTTCACAATAATTCACCTGGGTCATTTGAAATTTAGATTCTTCAGAAAAATTCTCAGAACTTCTGCTACATATTGAATTGTCTTTCCTATCTATATTTTCACATTTCTTGTTTTTTCTCATTTCCTCTGTATGTTAAATCTATGCATATTCGTTCATATCCACCGGACTAAAAAAATTAGGTTGATTTGACAAATTGACAAACAGAAATTATTTGTCAAAGGATAAAAAAATTATTATAATTTCCAAATCACTACAATTCTTCGAGGAACTGATGAATATCTCTCCTCAGCCAGTCCACAGGAAACCCAGAATGCAGCCAAGCCCTTTATATTTTTAGTTATTCCACAAGAAATATACACTTGTTAGTTTTCTCCTAGTTGAAGGAAATAGATATCGAAAATTTCACGTTGACCCCAGTAGCAAGGTCGACGGATTTTTTTTGTAATCCACTCGTTTATTAAAATGGCGATTAATGATCTCGAACATTAACGCGCTCGCTGCGCTCTTGCGTTAAAATATCTTGATCATTAATACACTGGTTGATTGAATAACTATTTTCGTCACTGAACCAACACAATGAGTTTATTCTATAGTTATTATTCCCATTGTTAATTACATCTTTATACTGACGTTTGTTGTTAATTAATTCAAAACGATTGAAAATGGCTGCTAGGCGTCAGTTCAACATAATCAATGATAAATATCATATACAATAACCACTTAAAATACTTACTAACTGTGATAAATTGTTTTTTCTTACCTAACCTCGCGCTAATGGGTTAATGTTGGGTGATTCTCCACATTGAACTTGCTCATGGAGTTCCACGTTTTATTTTGTCAAATAGTGTCTGACCAATATTATAGGAACCAACAAATGAAATCCCATACTTCACATATCAACTAAAGAAGAATCTATACAAAAAATATCAGAGATTAAAAAAAACACTTGATTCTCCTAACTGAAACTGTTGAATTGGACCTCATGAGTAATTCCCGCTTTCTCAGTATAGTTATATGGAGTTCCTCCCTTTCATTTTCATTGTTCTGATAAGTAGTTCCAAGTACTTTTATTTTTGTTCCGTGCAGTTCTACATTGAAGGATTCCATACATTTTTTCGTATGGCAGAATTACTGATAGATTTCGATTATATTAACGGAGCTCCCGGTTCCCATAAAACCTGAATGCGACATATATCTGAAAGCTAATGGAAAAAACTCACCTGAATTCCGTATTTCGTGACAAATTGAACGAACATTCTCGTTGGCCATCTGGATTACCGAGAAAACAAGGATTATCCGGTGAATTCCAGCAGCTTTTCATTTGAGTCAGATGTTTGAATGGACAGCAGGGGTCCGGACAAAAGCTGTATAGGGCACAACTGGAAAGGTAGATGAATAATATACGATAATGAATGAGGACATACAAAATGATCACTTTGAACATGTTTCAATAAAGTAAATGTGTATGCGAATGAAGCTAGGAAATAAATTAAGAATAATAATAGGTCTTTATTTTTTCATAAAAAAATTATACAACCAATTTTATATATATATATATATATATATTTATATATATATATATATATAATAATGATAATTTATTCACTCAAGTTTATAATTTTTTTTATAATTTACCGTGTAATTGCATTCTTGGAATGGCGAATGGTGAATAAATTGAAGAAAATACTTACGAAGCAGGGTCTGCCTGCTTGTGTGTAAGAATACAGTAGTTTAACAATATAGTGAGATTGTGCAATAATATACATTCATTAGAGATATAAATAATTAACTATGGTAGGTATACAATATTAAAAGATTGGTAATACAAACAACAAGAAAATGGTATAAAAATCAGGGTAGATAACTGTCACAAGATAAAACTAAGGTATTGAACGATTTTGAAGTAAAACGAATAGTGATAATAAATCTATAAGATGATATAAAGAAGTGTTTGACAATCATATATAAGAAACAGTCAAGTCTTGCATTTAGTTTTCGATTTTCTCGTGTATTTCTGCACGGGAAGTATGCTGAACGAAAAGTTGTTTGTTTTTGAATTTTCTAGGATTTGGCTCGCATTTTCAGTTTCAGGTAGACAGCTGAAAAGTTTAGGGCCCAAGTAACAATAGTTCCTTTCACCGACTGACTTGTACATGACTGGAATTACGATACTTTTTTTTTGCGGGTGCTATAGTTATGACTGTAGGTGATCAATTCGTTTTTGTGTTTATATTGGACTGCGGTTACGTTTATGAAGAATAGTTACCTTGGGTCAAATATTTCAGTTTCCGAGTAGAGGAGGTTGCTTGGATAGTTGTATTCTTTTTGGAGAATACATCTTGAGAAACGTCTCTGAATGACTTCAAGTGAATGTAGATGTGTTTTAGAGACTCCTCCCCAACCAATTATGCCGTAGTTCAAGTGAGATTCTACCAAACTTTTGTACAACATTATTTTTTGTTTATGGTCGAGTATGCTAATTATTTTTCTAAATTTGTACAGAATGCAACGTAGTTTTTTTACAAGATGTAATACTTGTTGGTCCCATCTTAGATGGGTATCTAGGATTATGCTGAGGTATTTGATTTTTTTGACAGGTTTGATGACGGCCGTGTCGGATATTGCTATGTCATATTCTGGCAATGATATATTATAGCTACTGAATGGTACGTAGTACGTTTTGTCAAAAGTTATTGATAGTAATCTATAGTCAAAGCACTTCTTTATTTCGCGTAGGTCGCACTCTAACTTGAGTTTCAGATTGAACCAGTCATCGTCTTCGCAGAATATGACTGTGTCATCGGCAAAGCTGATAATTTTTGAGTGAGTACTCAATAAGAAGAGATCATTGAGGTAGATATGAAATAATATTGGTCCATATATATATATATATATATATATATATATATATATATATATATATGGAAAGTATTTGTTGACTAGTTAGTTAAAAAACTAGGGATATTGGGGTAAGCAGCAATGAAAAAGTAAACTATTTAAGGTTTATCCAAGCTTCTGGAAATGTTAATTTCCATCATCAGGGGAACTACAATAGATGAAAGAAACCACTAGTAATACATATTCAAATGCGAAACATCATGCCACTTATAACTTTGTTGAGGTTGGGTTCAATGATATTGAACATATTCATCTAACATAGTGATACAAATGAAAAAAACGTAGATCAAGGAATAAAATGAAGTTCGAAGTTACTACAACCACATTGGCATTGTTTTAAATTATATAAATATAAATGTGTACTCTATGTAGTGTGACAAGTGAAACTGACAGGTTAGGAATGAATCCCGCAATTGAATTTGAGCCAACGACACCTGATGGTTATATATATGATGGTTATACTTAAGTAGTTGCGGCGGAGCCAACTGTTAGATAAGTACCAACTGATGTTACCAGGCGGTGATGGTAAAAAGAACTATCATTTGATATTACATTATTGTCAATTTTGATTGATATCTAAAGACAATAAATAAGAGTAGATCTCACTCAAATGGTCAATATCTGTTTTGTTATCAATACAATTGTTTTCTTGGAAGAGGATAGCCATTTCTAAGAATGTTTTCTTAGATGTATGTGACTCTGCCGCTAGCACTTTCACTGATTCGTAATTCATCTGGTGGTCAAATTTATTCACATGTTCTGCCAGAGCACATTTTCAGGATGCAATCTGCAATCAATTTCATGAGAAATTATTCTGTTCGATAATGATATTCGCGTTTGACCAATATATTCTTTATTTCAACCATGACGAAGAATACTGCAGTGGTTCTCAAAAGTCCCCTACCCCCGCTCTTATTTTTGGAACGATTATACATAAACGAGTGAAATTTGGAAACTGAATATTGAATGTTGTAAACTTCCCTACTAGTGATGATAGATGATGAAATCGTCAAAGATGACGTCACAAGGCCATTGTGACCGATAATTTTGAATTGAACCCCACGGCAAACGATACCTCTTTTGAAAGGTATCGAAAAAACCTATTCAGTGATACTAATTTTGATTGTGTTTATGGCAGTTTTGGCAACTCACTTTCAAAAAACGCAAAGCTGTGATGAATTAAATCAGTTAATACTAAAATTCCAAATCCAAGCTCCGCCTCTGGATAGTTGTCTAATAACCTGACGTTTTCATCAGTCTACCTAATTCGACGTTTTTGTAATTGTCCAATTTTTTGTACATTTTATAATTCGTGTATTGTTGATCGAACGTTTAACTGTTTCAGCAGCTTTTGGTAATTTTAATATTTTTGTACATTTTAATAATTTGTTAAACTGTTGTGAGCCGAACGTTCAAGTGCTTCAAGAAGCGAAATGGTACGTGCTCAAGGTGATAAAGTAGCAGCGATCCTAATTCCTGGTGAAACTGGACAAAATATTCATGCGGCAGAACGCATTTTCAATGAGAGGTTTCCCGATCGCCCCGTTTCGAGGACTTATTCAAGGGAGCTTCTTCGTCAGTTTGAAACAACGGGTAGTATTGATGATGCGAAACGATCTGGCAGACCACGAATTTCTGATTAGAAAAAAATTTATATACTGGCAGAAGTAATAGTTAATCCTACTTCTTCAACAACTCTCGTTGTATCTACCTGTGAAGTCAATCAAAGTGCAGTACACAGGGTGTTGAGAAAAAAAAATTTCATCTATACAAATTAAAAATGGTTCATCAACTCTCAGACGACGACCCAGACCGAAGACCAGAATTTTGTGAAAATATGGAATCTAAAATTAACCAACAGCCAGACTATGTCAAAACAATTTGTTTTAGTGACGAAAGTACTTTCTATCTCAATGGAAATGTTAATACACAGAATGTGAGGTATTGGAGTGACGCAAATCCTCACCTGTTTCGTGAAACACATACCCAATTTCCCCAGAAGGTGAATATTTGGGCAGATATCCTGGGGAACCACATCGTTGGGCCTCTTTCTCCAAGTACTAATTTAACTGCTGAGGTTTATCTGGAGCTGTTGCAAAACGCAATAGAACCGTTAATCCTTGAAATTTTGGAAGATAATCCAGATGAATTCGGCAATTTGGGAATAACATTCCAACAGGATGGTGCTTCTCCACACTATAACGGTGCAGTAAGATGGTATTTGGATGGGGAGTATCGTGGTAGATGGATTGGACGACGAGGTTCAACGGAATGGCCAGCTCGATCACCGGACCTCACACCTTTGGATTTTTTCCTTTGGGGGTACCTCAAATCGAAGGTTTACGCAATTGAACCTGACAATATTGACGTTTTGAAACAACGTATTGTTGCAGAATGTGAGGCTGTTTCCGCAGACACATTTGCAAGGGTACGAGAAGAGTTTAAAAATAGGATATTTCACTGTCAGGAAGTGAATAGAGGTCATTTCGAGCAATTTCCTCAAGTAGATACTGATTCCTTAATCTGTAATTAATATCATACTGAATGGAATTTAAATTTTAATGTTTACTAATGAGCCATTGAAACTGCCATAAACACAAACAAAATTAGTATCATTGAATAGGTTTTTTCGATACCTTTTGAAAGAGGTATCGCTTGCCGTAGGGTTCCATTTCAAATTATTGGTAATGGCCTTGTGAAGTCATCTTTGACGATTTCGTCATCTATCATCACTAGTAGGGAAGTTTACAACCTTCAATATTCAGTTTCCAAATTTCACTTGTTTATGTATAATCGTTCCAAAAATAAGAGGGGGGGAGCGTACTTTTGAGAAGCACTGTATAAATTACATGTGTACTTCAAGTGTTTGGGAATCGAATTATAGATTCGCGATACCTGATAGGAGAATGATGATCTGTATATGATTGTTGTATGAACAGGAGGCGTTACAATTCCTCCAAAACGAATGATAATAATATGTACATCCTTTCGTTATGTCAATTTTCTTTTCAGACTGATTCTGTGGAATAGACAGGCTGAATGAAGGAACCTCCTTCTTGCCATATTGAACCATTTTTGTTCGTTCATTTCATAAGTAATGTTCTGCCGACGTCTGTTATCATGTATGAGTCGCACATACATACATAACCTGTATGCGGCGTATGTCATCGGAGTTAATGCATGGCCCATAAACTGGATCTCAATAATTGGAGCGAGGTAATATCAAGTCCTCGCAGAGGATATATTTCATTGGCATGTTCAGGAAATACTTAATATAATATATTCATTTCAGGTTCCCCAATTCTCTTCTACGAATATGGCGAATAAGAGACTATTTTTTGGGTGCTCCGATTTCCTATTTTTCACAAGTATCCGCAAAGTTCACCCAGAAGAGTTATCTTAGTTTTGAAGGTGAAAACCCTAACGGTTATTTTATCTGCGGTTACATTCAAATAATGAGCTTAAAATTTGCTGACAAGTGTTGATAAACCACTGTTGATGTTATAAAGTGCAATATCAAGATTTTCAGTAAAAAATTAATAGTGCAACTGGATCCATATGAAAAATAATAATACAATGATTGACTGCAATTTCAAAATCGAAAGAATAAAGAGCGATTAATAGAGGACCCAGTACTGAGCCCTGAGGAAGACCGGTAGATATCTGGATAGTTCTTTATTTATTTTGAGTCTTTGATTTCTACCACTGCGGTTACTATGGAAAGAATTTACTGCATTCAGAGATAAAGCAATGTATCCAAGTGTACACAATGAAAGAGTATTGTCAAGGATATCGAATGCTTTTGAATAGTCCAATAGAACTAATATTGTGGCTTGCTTTTCATCATTATCTTTCGAAATATCGTCCGTGATTGACAGTAGGATAGTTCCACAGCTATGGTGTTTTCTCAATCCAGACTGCTTCTCAGTGAGTACACCGGACCTAGATACATAGTCTCGTAGTTGCAGGTCTCCCTTTCGAGAACTTTTGAAACTGGTAGGAGAATACTAGCAGGGCGAAGATCTTTGAACTCTTTGACCGTGTTTTTTTTTTGTAGTTTATTTTCATCCAGTCATCTGGATGAACGCTATTCATAATACAAAAATGTATAATATGTGCTACTCTCATTCAATTGAGCTATTATCCAAATTCAAAAGCTAATGCAAAGTAGTCGTGATTAAAAAAATTCCATTTTGGTTGACAATCGGGTGGCTTGGGCAGCGCATTACTGGATGACTGATTGTCAAGCATTCTTCTCTCTGTCAAATCCTGAATGCTCGTGGTGATAGTACAAATATTATTCGACACGCTCTGGTGAGAACTTTTATGGGATGAAAATACATCCGTATTTTTACATGAAAATGGGAACCAGCGAGAATAATTCTGACGTGATCGTTACCATAACAAGCTAGACCTAATATTTCCGGAGGAGCATGACAATTTCATCGATGTTGATGAATTCGAATGAATCTCCTCAAACACATTGGTGCTATGACATATCCTAATGTAGAGGTTGGAAGGGTGTGGTTATTGTGTTTTTACACGCGTATATTAGCTTCACGCGTATATTAGCTTTACTTGTATGTTTGTTTGTAACCGACTCTTTTGGGCGCGATTTTGACCCACTTCCAGACGTCCGAATGATTTGAAATTTGGCAGGTGTACATTATTCTGGTGACAATGCATTAAGAAATGTTTGTGTGAGGAAAAAACAAAATGGCGGCTCCAATATGGCGTACGAGTTTTGTGATTATGGTCCGATTCGCTTCAAAATTGGTATCTGAGGGTTTTTGTGGTCGGAGATTAGGATTCTGTTGTCAAAATTGCTAAATTCGAAATGGCGGCACCAAAATGGTGGACGAGTTTTGTGATTATTGTCTCATTCTATTCAAAATTGGTATGTGGAGGTTTTTGGGGTCGAATATTATGATTCTTTTGTAAAAATTTGTAAATTCAAGATGGCGGCTTCAAAATGGCGGCCGAGTTTTGTGATTATGGTCTGATTCTATTCAAAATTGGTTTGTGGGGTTTTTGGGGTCGAATATTATGATTCTTTTGTGAAAATTGGAAAATTCAAGATGGCGGCTTCAAAATGGCGGCCGAGTTTTGTGATTATGGTCGATTCTATTCAAAATTGGTATGTGAGGGTTTTTGGGGTCGAATATCAGGATTCTTTTGTAAAAATCAAAATTCGAAATGGCGGCTTCAAAATGGCGGCCGAGTTTTGTGATTATGGTCTGATTCTATTCAAAATTGGTTTGTGGGGGTTTTTGGGGTCGAATATTATGATTCTTTTGTGAAAATTGGAAAATTCAAGATGCGGCTTCAAAATGGCGGGAGTTTTGTAATTATGGTCTTTTTTAAAATTTTTGGAGTCGGAGATTATGATTACCTAATTTGATAAGATCATTCCATTTTTTTAATTTGAAATAAAATATTAGAAATAATAGTTAAAGAAAAACTAAAAAAAAAAGGTTTCATGAATAATTCACACTAAAAAGTAAGAAATAAATAATAGTTTGAAAAAACTAAAAAACACGCTTTTATAGAAAATTTATATAAAATTTTATTTCATTTCAAAAAAAGCGTGGGGTGCATGGTATCAATAATTATATAGTACATTACATACCCAGGCGATACCATTTAAAATAAAATACAATTTTTTCTTATTTTCTATTTTTTTAGTCTGATTTTTCATAAAGGCGTGTTTTTTAGTTTTTTTAAACTATTATTTATTTTAAATTCTGGTCATAATAAAATTCAGGAGTAATTTTTTATATGTTGTACGGCCACATCTCATTCGCTATAAAACATATTTTGACATTTCTTTATACAGGGTGACCCAAGGGTGCGTGCAAGCGCCATAACTTCATTCATTAATTTGTCCGCACAGGCCAAATGGCCTATTTACATGGAACAACTCAGTAAAAATGTAAGTTTATATAGTTTTTCAATTGATTTATTCTTCCATTACTATTATCAGAACTGTAGGAGAAGAGACTACCAGGTAACAATAGTGGTATAAGGTTGACATACAGGTAACGGGTGAATGTACATTTTTTATTAAATTTGATTTTTACTAGTTGTATACAGGGTGAGTCAGAAGTAATTTGACAGTTTTCAGGAGGTGATTCCCCACAATATTCTAATATGAATTGTCTGAATAAATATATGTCCGGTAACGATTCGTTTCCAAGATACAGGGGATTAAACTTTTATTTTTATTTTCATTCTTTTTTAATAACTTTCGAAATTCTGACCTTAATTTAACGAAAATTGGTATTTGAAGGTCTTTTGAGGTGTCGAATTCGAGCCTGATGTTATTATTGCTTTCACTCGTAGAAGGCGCCAAGTACACGGCTTTTTTTTAAATTCATAACTTTTTTGAGCGTACTTTCAGCACATTTTTCATTAAAAAAATAAATTTCACTATCATATCTACGTAAAAAAGCTACCCTTGTTACAAGTCGCTATAAACAACCGTTTTCTTGATATTTGGATTCGAAAATTTCAAGTCGATTATTTGATAATCGATGCGTGTTGAAGTTATTACCATTATTTTCATTTTTCACAGGAATGCTTAGGAAATGAATTTGACGTTTAAGTAAGAGCTTTGGTGATTACATATTATGCGACAGTTGAACGTTTCGTTGAAGTTTTAAAACACTAATTTTGAAAAATGGATCATTTAAACAATAATGCTCATTTAGCCGATATGCATTTTGTTTATGGCCTTGCGGATGGCAATGCGCGCGAAGCAAGACATATTTACCAGGAGCGATTTTACAATCGAGTACTGCCTTCAGCTCCAACATTTACCAGTCTCCACCGTCATGTTGCAGAAACAGGTAGCTTTTAGAGGGCAGATTGGAAGACCACGAGCAGTCCGAACCCCAGATTTGGAAGAAGCTGTTTTAAACCCTCTCGAGGAGAATCCAGAAACAAGAACAAGAATAATTGCTGAAGCTCTCAATTCTACTCAGTCCACCGTTTGAAGAATCATTTATGATCAACAATTTTATCCATACCATATTCAAAGGGTACAAGCTCTTTTGCCACGAGACTTTCCCCAACGCATCACAACGTGTCAGTGGTTGTTGAGAAAATTGGCTGGAAATCCTAAATTTTTAGGATATGTACTCTTCACGGACGAGGCAAATTTCTCCCGAAATACTATCACAAACTTTCATAACAACCATGTTTGGGCTCTGGAGAATCCGTACGCAGTCAGTGGAAGACATAATCAGTATCAATTTTCTGTGAATGTATGGACGGCAATAATTGATAATTACTTGTTGGGTCCTTTCTTCATTCCTTTCCGACTGAATGGCGCAACTTACAGATACTTTTTAGAAAATGAATTGCCGGGACTTCTTCAGAATGTACCATAAGGAATACGTAACCGTATGTGGTTCATGCATGATGGGGCTCCGGCCCATTTTAGCGTTGTAGCCAGGGAATTCCTTAACACTGTCTATCCAAATCGATGGATCTGTACGAGTATAGAAGAATCTAACCAGGCGTGGCACCAAGGACCCCAGATCTAAACTCGCTAGCTTTTTATTTCTGGGGACATTTGAAGTCACTAGTTCATAAAACTCCGGTAGCGAACGAGGAAGATCTGAGAAACCGAATAGTAGACGCCTGTTAAACAATAAGAAACGCACCAATAATTTTTGAGCGGGTACGAGATTCGATGACTAGAAGACGAAATGCCTGTATCTTCGCTGGAGGTGGACACTTTGAACAATTTATTTGGATACAATTCAATTTTCTTCATTTTATTTTATTCTACTTATTTCAAATTTCTTTAAATAAAATGTTGATATTTCTTGCTAATTTTATTGAAACAAATACAGTTTTTACACCCTTGATACAATTATAACTAAAATGCAAAATCATGGTGATAACTTCAACAACAACAAATATCTAGAAAACGGTTGCTTATAGCGACTTGTAACATTTTTGCGTGGATATGATAGAGGAATTGATTTTTCCACTGAAAAATGTGCTAGAAAAACGCTCAAAAAAGTTATGAATGTTCAAAAAAAGAAAAATACGTGTAGGTGGCGCCCCCTACAAGTTAAAGCAGTAATAACATCAGGTTCAAATTCGACACCTCAAAAACCCTCTCAATACCAATTTTCGACTTGTTGAAAATATGAACAGGATGTTCATAAGATCAGATGTGGAATCATATGCGACTGAAAGATAAACTTTAGTCACTATCTTCCATCGTTCAAGATAACCTCTTGTGGGGTATTCATGTTGGAAAGGAAAACATTCTCAATTGAGCATTGAATAGAAAGATGTTTCTGTGAATTGAAAAATACACGATAAAAATGAAGTATTTTTTTTTGAATGTCTAACAGAAAACAACTACTTCCCCGGCTAAAGTCACGCTGGGCATTGAACTACATCTGATAGATATTCTGAAAAGAACCTACCTAAAAGAAAAAATCTGTAATTGAAAATTTGCATTTTCATTCAGATAGTTATTTGATTTTCTATTCCAGTCTTAATTAAGAACTCAAAGATAAATGAGACAAAGAAGAATGTTTTCCAAAAGAGAGTACTCACCAGAAATAATTCGTAGCATTGACGCAAGAGAGGCATCGCATTCACTAGGTCTTCAATACATTTTTGTCGACGAAAATCTATTTCACGCTTCCACGATCACCAAGAAGACCGGAAGAAATGGGAAACACATTTTCAAGAAGCAATCTCACTTTGCAAAGTTAGAAGAAGATAGAATCATTTCTTTCGGAGAGACACTTTGAAATTAGTGTTTTTTAACATTGAAACCTGTCATGGGGTATGATACATTGATTTGTTGAAAATATGAACAGGATGTTCATAAGATCAGATGTTCAATTAATGTCAGTATTTCGAAAGTTATTTGAAAAAATCGAAAATAGAAATAGAAGTTTAACACCCAGTATCTTGGAAACGAAGAGTTTCCGGACATATATTCATTTGGACAGTTCATATGAGAATATTGTGAAGAATCACCTTTATTCGAACTGAAAACTTTAAAGTTTTTGAACCTATAACTCACGGAATAACCTACGTCGCACATCCAAAGCTATTATTTTCTACTTTTTAGCGCAGTTGGATGGAAGCTTGTCTTCAAAAAGGTTTCTTCGTTAATTATTCACAAGCTTTTATTTAGTTTCACTTGTTAGTTCGTTAGGGTCAAATCTTGTAAGTGAATTTTGACCGACCTCTAGTCGTTTGATTAATCCATAATCCCGGTGACAATGCATTATGGAGTTCTTGCTACAGAAAGAAACAAAATGGAGGCTACAAGATGGTGTACGAAATTTGTAATTATGGTCCGATTTGATTAGAAATTGGTATGTGCTGGTTTTCGGTGTCGGAGATCATGAATGTTCTGTCAAAATTTATGAATTAGAGATGGCGGCTCGAATATGGCGGACGAGTTTTGTGATTATAGTCCGATTCGATTCAAAATTGGTATGTGGGGATTTTTGGGGTCGGAGAATAAGAATGTTTTGTCAAAATTGAGGATGGCGGCTTGAAGATGGCGAACGAGATTTGTGATTATGGTCCGATTCGATTCAGAATTGGTATGTGGGAATTTTCCGGGTCGGTGATTTTGAAATTTCTCTCGAAATTCATAAATTCAAGATGGCGGCCACAAGATGGAAGACGAGTTTTGTAATTATGATCAGATTCGATTCAAAATTGGTATGCAGCAGTTTTTGCGGTAGGAGGTTTCGAATTTTCCATCAAAATTTATAAATTCAAGATGGTGGCCTCAAGATGAAGAACGAGTTTTCTGATTATTGTCATATTTCATTGAAAATTGGTATGTGGTGATTTTCAGATTGGGAGATTAGTAATTCTCTGACGGAATCATATGAACTTAAGATGACGACTTCAGAATGGTGGACGAAGTTTGTGATTATGGTTAGATTCTATTCAAATTGATCTGTGGAAGTTTTTGGGGTTGGAGATCATGATTTATTTCAGCTCAAAACTTACAGGGACCTTGTGATAACGATGCTCTACTAAAAATGAACAGATAAAGGCAAACTATCTGAAAAGAAAAAAAAATGACAAATTAAAAACGATTTTAAAGACAAGC
This sequence comes from Gonioctena quinquepunctata, assembly GCA_018342105.1. Taxonomy (NCBI): domain Eukaryota; kingdom Metazoa; phylum Arthropoda; class Insecta; order Coleoptera; family Chrysomelidae; genus Gonioctena; species Gonioctena quinquepunctata. The sequence continues at coordinate 21,566 of JAFIRS010001527.1, forward strand.
TTCTATGCACACCGTGTACTAAAACGTATTAAATCAGTTCAAGTCATCGCTGACAATGATTTAATTACTGTTTGTTGAATTATTTGGTTTCAAAAAGCTTGTCGCGCGAATTGTAATGAAATTATTACTTACCAATCAATCAATCTCCAATGAAATTAATTGGTACCTACTTTTATGAGTACTTTGTGAAAATCAAATACTTTAAGTTCTCACTTAGCAACAAATCACTGCCCAATCAAATTGATTGGTACCTACTTTCATGACCATTTCGCGCGACAAGCTTTATAAAACCAAATAAATCAGAAAAAATGAGAATCATTGTCAGCGATGACTTAAACTTATTTGATATGTTTAAGTGAACGTTTTAAATGGAAGCTTATCTTTAAAAGGGTTTTTTATCGGTTATTTTATTTGTAACATTTTTGGATTCGTCATCAATTCATCGATATAACGCACCTAGGTTTCTGGAGTATATCCGCATTAATTTTTGACTCATGACAGTTTATGTGTCAAAATGATACCATGAATAGACCCACAGAAGAATTCATAACTTCAGAACCATTAACCAACTTTCTTCAGTCGATTCCTCAGGCTTGAGCGCATCTTCCAAGTTGCAGGCAAACTGAGAGTCCAAATTGCATCGCCTTATACGATGTTTTTTTTTGAAAAATTACATATAGCAATAACTCGACTATTTCAAATGCAACACCCTATAGTTTGTTACATCATTGCATGGCATTTTTTGATAGCTCTTTTTCAAAACTGCTTTTTTCGAAAAAAAATTAATAGGACACCGTCGTAAAATTTGACACATCCATACAATTAAGAAAAGGATATGTTTCGACAAAATTAAACTGTAATTGGAACAGGAGTACATCATAGAGGAAACAGTTATAGTTATCTTAACAAGAACAGGAGAGGATGATTACATTAGATTTGTACGGGGCTTATGGGCTAGGAGCCACTTCACTGCGACCCTTGCAGATCTTTTGTGTATGCCCTTATGTTATGTTAGGTTTCCTGTCTAGACCGGTCCTTGTTACTAGACTCCATAGGCCAGACCTTGAGCCCTTCATATTTTGGAGGATTTTGGTTTTTCCTCCCCTATCGTTGAAAACCTTAGCCTTGTAAGGCCTTCACAATAGCACAGTATGTGCGCTGAGCCTACTGTTATTTTGATATTTATAAGTTGCTGACACACGTCAGTGTATTGAAAAATATTTTTGTCTTTATTTTATTCAACTAAGGCTCATTGATCCGAAACTCAAAGAATATACATTTTGATTATGATTGGATGCGATAATGAAACAAGAACTCGAAAGAGAGTTTGTGAATTGTTTTATAATAAATACCCTGGTCAACACGTCTCACAGTCTACAGTTGGCAAAATAAAAATAAAATTTCGTGAAACTGCACATGTAAAAACTATTAAAAGACCAGGTCGAAATGTTAAATTGGTTGAGGAAAAAAAGTTAGATGTACTGTTAGCGATTGAGGAAAGTAGACAACTTGCCGCTGACAATGATGAAGTGAATCATCGATATTGAGAGCTTCACATAAAGAAAAATAACATCTTCATAACGTTCAGCTGGTTCAGAAGCTAGATGAGGATGATCCTGATAGTAAGCAACAGTTATGTGAACTGATGATGGACATGATGGAAGCAGATACGCAGTTCATAAACAAAATTGTTTTGTCTGATGAAACTACTTGTCATTTCAATGGAACGGTTAATAGACAAAACTGCAGATAATGACAAAATCATTGGCCCTTATTTTTTTTTAAAGTACAGTTAATGATGATTTTTTGATAGCCTACTTCAAAAAGACTTTTTCTCGATGTTAATAATCCAAATGCAATAGATAGATCAATTTAGTACCATCAAGACGGAGCTCCGCCGATTACTTCTTGAGGAGTTATTTAAAATTGAAAGTAAATTTTAATAGAACAGACAATATTGCAGATTTAAAAGATAGGATAACGGAAGAAATCAACAACATACCCCTGAGGTCCTAGAAAATGTTGTAAGAGAATTCCAAGATCGACTTGCTTATTGTCAAGAAGTGAATGGTGTCATTTTGAATATTCAATTTGATTGTAAAATGAATTGATAAGTACTTTCTGAACATTATGTGACATTATTTCCTTCATTCTACGTAAAGTATCAAAATTTTACATTTTCAAAATAAATTTTCTCAGTTATGATCACACCAAATTTGAAAAACTTATAAGTGCCACACCCCCCTTCCCATTTAAATTTTTTGAGGGGGTGCAATAAGGGGGTAATACTTTCATACTTTGAATTGTCAAATTGACAATAGAAATCCAACCTGTTTCAGGTTTTTTCAAACGAATACATAATAACGCTAGAAAAGCATTCATTCCATACCTATGGACCGCACTGTATATTACGAAAGTTGTTGAGAGAACCGTTATATGATTTTGGAAAGGCCCATCACGAACTCATCGAGAAAATAATAATGGAAAGGCCCATTACTAATAATCAACCCCCACTGACCTATAAGCTCTCGAATCATCCGCCCTTTTATCGTGATTGTTTGGGCCCAGATTAGTATCCAAGCAGTCGGCGAAATTATCGCAGCTCTCAGAGAGGTATTCCATATCCGGTATCTTGCTCACAGTGTACCAGCACATGTAGTAACTCGCCGTAACTCTCCATTGGAAACGCTCCAAAGGACCTGCGGAACAATATAATGTGTTTTTATGGCCTATAAAACTAATGTCATGTGGGTTACTCAGGAAATCGCTGTGAGGAAGTCTACGTTTGGGGGCGGGATTATTGGGAAACGTAATACGCGGGGGTCGATAGTTATTTTTATGGCATGTCGATGAATGTAGAAAGAAAACGCATTTCGCTGATATTTCAAGGAATTTATGTATCTCATAATATATGAAATATTCTCTGCATGTCCGGGACATGCTGTGATGATAATAGTATAAAGTCAGCAAACATAAATAATTTGTGTATTTTTTTTTATTTGAATTTTTCAAAATCCATATTGAAGCAAACATAATGCATTAATTTTACTGAATGATTATCACTAAACTGGGTTCACAAAACCACGACATATGTTTCGCTATACAATAGCTTCTTCAGGTGAAGATAATACTAACTCAATAATCACTATGTGTCTTGTTAAATGATCAAGGAAGATAGTAGTAGGACTTTCTGTTTTGAGGCAAAAACAACTTTTAGGGCAAAAATATTGAATGAATGATTTTTTGAAATTGTTTTGAAAAATACAGAACCTTGTGACGGCACTAGTTTTGAAAAAAAGTCATTTATAATGAACATGATGATTGAATAAAACTCGATATGACCATCTGGTGAAAACTGTATTGAAAAAAATTACAGAAAAAAAAAGTCAGTGTTTATCTATGGAGAAAATCCCATAAACAGTTCCTTGTTGATGCATAAATGTACTTCATATTTTTTACAATGGATGTGTTTTTTATATATATAGGTCCCATTCTCGCAACCAGAACCAACTTTACTTGGATAAAAAAAAAAGACCATGATCTATGTGATCAAGACAAACTTCTGAAACTGGTCATACTTCAATCTTACTACGCTTGGGTTAAGATGTGGGTGGTGGAGATGAAGAAGAGAATGGACGACCAATTCTTTTCACAAATTGATTGGCAAAAATCAAAATTTCTGCAATATGCACCCAGAAATTAATTAGAGACTTCTGATTATGGATCACCTAGCCTCTTGCAGTCATATATATATTTCATATACCTGTTGGCGCATGAAATATCAATTGCATGTGTAAACATTCGCAAATTCCTTTTTTTTACTTCTGATGAAGGTGTCATTAATACTTATGAGGAAATCTAATTTGTCCACTCACCCATTCATTCATTGTACAACTGTTTAACTTCTGTACGTGGTATTTGTTAATAGTCTCATCCCATCGTTAACACATATCAGTTTGTCCCACACTAACGAAATCAAAAGCCATAGTTACGGTTTTGTTGTCGAACCATTGGGTCATAATGACCTTGCCATCATTGCTTTTTGTTTGTTGTTTCACCAGCTTTCTCGTCATGGAAAGAGGTTTCTGGAATAGATTCATTCGTGCTGTACCAGCGGCATGAATCTGTTGATGCCGTAGCCATTGTAGTTAATTGTAATTTGATAAATAATTGTCAAATATTACTACAGAAGCACAGTGTCCCATAAACTCTACATGTTGCCTATGACGCTCAGTTGTGGCTCTTGATCATGAAATCGAATAATAAACCACTCTCTATAGGTGGACTTAGATACTGTACATTTGCTTCCCAACCAATGTCTTTCGTGTAAGTCAAACCATGTATCGTGCGATAGTCTTTTAAACGTTGTGCTTTGTTCTTTGTAGTGAATACTTCACCTACGACATTTACTTGATCTCTGGAGCTTCTCTTTTCTTGATCTTCCTTTATTTCGTCTAGTTTATTCTGTACATCTTGGGCATCATAATCAACATCTTCATTATAATTTTCTATACATTCTCCCTCATTTTCTCCGAATTCATCATCATTATTATCATCACCCATATTGGCTTGAATATTATTATCAAATTATTTTCAACTAACTATTTCTCACAATAATTACTTGTAAAGTTGATTCTTCCAAAAATCTAGGTCATCATCGCTGAGCACCCCAATCTCTGATGAATTTTTCATCATTTCTAATAGTTCTGCCTCTGTAAGACCTCTTCGTTTGGCCATGTTGTCACCTTATTGTAACGAATTCTACAGATTTTTTTTTATTTCAAGTCACAGTGTTCGTTACAACGCACATATAATCAATCTAACAAACCATACGTAGAAAAATGTATAAAATTATGTAACAAATATGGATCTACCTAACAGCATTTTTATATTTCAAAAACTCACCTGTTCTATCATAAAATTCCCACAAAAAATTATGCATATACCATAACCTCCAAAACAGACCAACACAAGAAACGATTTGAAGCTACCTGAAATATTTAAAACGTCGCTGAATGATGGCAGTAAAGTTTATTGGAATGCAAAAAAATTATCTAACCATATGATATTACGGCGTAAACATAAATTCAATTTCATTTGGTGCCATGCAAATTCTATGTTATACCTTTTGTTTGTTCAAATGACCACAGTGACCGAATGGGTTATGGATATTGAAAATATTCACTGGGTAATTATTAGGACAGTAATTTTCAGTTATACGAAGTCAGCAAAGGATAATTATTTGAGTTTATCTAGTCATCAGTTAAATATTGCGACTATTTGCATTTATTAATTTTTAAATTTTCTAGGTTTAGTTCAATTTTTTTTTTCCCATATTTGATATTTTGAAAACAACTAACCTTGTTATATCTAAACTGGTGATAAAGTCAGAACAAGTTGACTTCATACTCTGCTTTGAGGCACTTATCATAATTATCACAGTCACTTGAGAGAAAAAATTATGTAATAAATATGAAGCCAGAACAATAATCTACCTAACAGCATTTCTATATTTCGAAAACTCACCTGTTCTATCATAAAATTTCCACTAAAAATTATGCATAAACCATAACCTCCAAAACAGACCAACACAAGAAACAATTTGAAGCTACATGAAACATTTGAAACGACGCTGAGAGACGGCAGTAAAGTTCATTGGAATGCAAAAAAATGATCTAACAATATGATATTACGGCGTAAAAATAAATTAAATGTCATTTGGTGCCATGCGAATTCTATGTTATACTTTATGTTTGTTTAAATGACCACAGTGACCGAATGGGTTATAGATATTGAGGATATTCACTGGGTGATTATTAGGACAGTGATTATATACATTATCTGTTTAATCTTCAGTTATTCAAATTCAGCAAAGGAGAACTATTTGAGTTTATCTGGTCATCAGGCAAATATTGCGACTACTTGCATTCATTAATTTTTAAATTTTCTAGGAGGTCCAGTTCAAAATACTTTTTTCCTATTTAATATTCCGAAAACAACTAACCTTGTTATATCTAAACTGGTGATAGAGTCAGAACTAGTTGACTTCATACTCTGCTTTGAGGCACTTATCATAATTATCCCAGTCACTTGAGAGAAACGAACAACACTGTGACACCCTGTAGAGATAACCTAAGTCACTTCTCTATATCTATTTTATCTCCCATACTCCGTCCTTATTTAGTGGGAACTCACCAGCACCTTCTGCTAGGCAGGAGAGTTGTGATTTGTGTTTCATATGTATATATTGAATTTAGGTTAATGGAGTATTTACCGTAAACGGCATGTTATTGCTGAAACCCTAGACATTACAAACCCAAACATTTGGAAATATCCGCATTTGAATATTGTTTTGAAATAGTATATTGTTTAACAAGCACGGAATGATACTCATTTCCCACGAGTATGATGTTTGCAGCATGAGCCGTAGGCGAGTGCTGCAAATCATATGAGTGGGAAATGAACATTCCGTGTGAGTTATACACTATACTTTTTCTATGGCTTCAACATAAAATAGTGAAATGAATTTACAACAGATACTTGAACTTCAATTTTAATTGTATAGAACATTTTCATTTACAATTGGGAACATATTGAATAACTGCACAATGTTCTGATTCACATTTTTTCAAATTGACTCATTCGCAATATTTACAGTTATATTGTTACAATGATCAAATGTGATCTGTGAAGCATTTGGGCATTGCAATGGCACATTTGATATTCCTTCATTTTCAAAATTATATGACATTGAAGTAGATGGCAGGTTTTCAGATTTATTAATCGAACTCACAATTTTATTGGCGATGTCATATTTATTTTTCATCAATATAACTCTCCGCAACTGTGGTTGATTTCCAACCTCCATTTCGCTCAAGTGAGGTGATATCTTCGCCAGCGTCAATAAGGATTGTTGCTGATAATCCCCTGAAGCAATGACCAGTGTATAGTTCAGGATTTGGAAGTTTCAAGTATTCAGCTATTCGTTTTCCCGTATTACCAATTTTATTAATACCAACTCTTTGTATTGAGCATTTTCCTTTCTGATAATTTAGAAAAAGATAATCTTGTCCAACGTGTCCAGGACGGAGCTCCCTGTTCTTCTTATAAATATCATAAAAAACACCTGTTATACTAAGTTTTCTTGGAACTTTGGTTTTTGTATTTGGTATTTGTACAAGAATTGCTGTGGAACCCAAATCTCTACAATCTGTTGTTTTCATTTTGTAAAGTTCATCCCTTCTAGAAGCACCCATAATCCCCATGATTAGAAGGACCTGAAAAAATAAAATAAATAATAACCTATTGAATAAAAAAAAATGCACTGCGTGGGCTCAAACCTTCAACTTCTAGTAAAAGTGATAATTGCGCTAGCGTTGTACCTCTGAGCTACTTTGCTTAATGTCATTTAACGTGCAGACATGATATGAGTAATAGAGTATAATTGTGATTTCTTTCAATCTGAGCCAATTCACTCAAAAAAATAATAACTCACCTTATCAAGTAAATATATGTCATCAGGAGCGTTTTTTATAAACTTATCGATTTCATCAGTGGAGAAAATTTTCGATTTCTTCGGCCTGTATCCGTTTGATTTTCTCTTTAGGAATGCTCTAAGTTTTGAATATTTGCCAATGTCTACAGTTCTGTTGATATTTATCATGGTCCTCAACATGGAATATTGCGCCCATAAAGTTGAGGATTTAAATTTCTGAGACAATTCATCAAATTATGCAAGTAATACATTTTCTGAAGTTGAAGCGGTGACCCTTTTCTTTTGCCAATATGTGAAGGATTTGTAGGCTTTTTCATATTTCTCTTTCGATACTTCCAGAATCAAGTTTATACATGCCCGATTTGCGGTTGCAATTATGTCTGGAGGAGTTCGTCAATTTCACTGCTCATCATACCTTTGAACTTTGACAAGTTTTGATGAATTTGAATTGACAGATGCCTTCAGTTTTCCTTGCTTTCCATGGGAGACGTGATTTGATGACCAACAATAACACAATGACTTCATTGTGTTATCAGATAAGGAAATGAAATCGAAAACATACGATGTACTTCATTGTTTAGTCAAAAACAGTTTGAAAAAGGCAGTTTAGTATTATAGCCGTAGAAAAAATAATATCACGACGATAGTAGTGACTCAGACATTCAGAACACCCGAACTGAACACTGTTGTCAAGCAAGATTCTAGCATGCATGGTTCACAAAGCTGTCAACAAACGAAAGTTCGTTAGATTCTACTAATTGGCTTGTGAATAGAAGATCTTAAAATCCTAATTAACAGCTAATCAGGAAACAGAGATATGCGCGAGTATTAATTTGAATATTATTGTATTTGTCTTTTGGAAATAGTTTATATTATATCAATATATCTGGTAAGAAAACGCTCGCATAGTGATTGGCAACTAGATAACCTAACAAGAAATTCAAAACCACTACTTCATTCATAATAGCGACGAGTGATTCATCTTGCCTTCTACTCTTCAAAATACGCACGGAACAGCTCGGTGTTCAGTTTTGAGAGCCAGCAAAAGCCAATAATATTCAAATTAATTATCCTGCACATCGCGTACTGTTTCATGTTGGTTGCCAATTGAAATCTTTCATTCTCCAGCCAATGAGTCTTTTTCCTCAAGTACGAAAAATTCTCCACTAGCAGCGCTAGTAGTCCGCTAAGGACAAACATTTCCCAACTCTCATTGTAAAAATATACATCAAAAAAATATTTTTGACAGAAGACGACGTTTCAGGAGTCAAATTGAAATTTGCAAATGTAAAGGATGATAATGTGTCAACATTAAAACGGTGGCCTGCTTGTCGAAATCCTTGAATTTCCGGAAAAAAAAATGAATTAATTACAGTGAATTTGACTCAAGAGGCCATTTTTAGGCACCGTTTTCGTGGACACAATGCCTCCTTTTTTATATCAGTTCGAACAACAAACCAGTTTTATCGAAAAAACACTCCTTCAACTTTTACATCTAACCTAACTTTTCACATTTACTAAACTGCATTTGTCAAAGGTGAAATGTTAGTATTTTGTGCAAAGTTGTAGCGAAAATGAGTCTGGATTTGGTGTTTGTAGTTTGAACTGGTAAAAAAAGAAGGTATTGTGAGTGATATTTTTGCGCAAAAACGGTGCCTGAAAATGACCTCTTGAAGAAGGAGAAAGATAATATATCTCAGAAACGGTATGAGACCACCGAGTTTTCTTTTCGGATTCTTGTTGAGGAGGCTAAAACACGCAAGAAAAGTCAAACTGCTATTTTCTGGTAGCATGAGCACGACCCCTTAAATTCACCTAACCTACCTAACTAATCGTTGCAGAAACTGGATCAGGATTTCCTTCAGTTGGACCACCAATAAAATGTTTAGAGCAACCATATGAATAATTATTCATTTATTTTTTCTTCCGTTAAATCCACTCTCCTCGAGGCATGTACCCATTATTACATCTAACCCCAACAATGTGAGGTTTTACGATTGGTATAAAAACACGTTTTCCTCTGGATATCGATTATTCGAAGTACAGTTGGCAAAACTTCAATGTTTTTTGGCATTGTGGTTATTAAATTTATTCAATTATTTTAAATAATTCATCTGTATCACTTAAATAGCACTATCTTAAATGGATCAGGTTTGATGTTTGTCTCTTCCACAAGTTCTGCGTTTCGTGACAAATTTGCCACAATTCTCAGGAAAAAGGCTCATTCGAAAACACTTGTAGAATCTGAAAAACTTTATTTCGGAAACAGCTCTGTCAACCGTGCATGCGAGAATCTGGCTTGACAACAGTGATCAGTTCATGTGTTCTGAATATCTGAATATCTGAATCACTGATCGTGATATATTTTTTTTTAACAATAATCAATTGCGAATGTTTCCCACTGTTGTTTCTTACAAGTGACTGTGAAAATTATAAGTGCCTCAAAGCAGAGTATGAAGTCAACTTGTTCTGACTTCATCACCAGTTTGGATATAACAAGGTTAGTTGTTTTCTCCACTTTGAAATTGAATATCTATATCAGGCAGCCTGCAATGTGTACATGTACAACACAATCAGTTTCTACATTCTAATTTATTCAAATTTCGGGTAAAATGCTCATTGCATTCAGCAATTTCCAAAGTTTTTATCTGAGTAGGTCACCTGAAATTGGGCGTGTGGCGTGACCCAGCGTTAAGTAGAACAAACACATGCTTTATTTTCGGATTCTCAACCATTGTAATTCGTTATAAAATGGCATTATACACTCATCATTCACGGGTGTGCCAGAGGTTAGATAACACCCTGTATATATATAATGAAAAAACCTTTCGAAATGTTGTTATTTTTGGATTCTTGGGACTATGATCGGCGAAGATATATCAAAATCTTCTGAAAGTCTTGTTGAGGTGATGTCTTCCATAGTAGTCTACTGAAATCCACCTTAAAATAGATATTGAACTCTATAACTAACAAATTTCAACTCGCTATATTCTAAACAGCTTAGTTTTCAGTAGGCTCTGACAAACAATCGGATAGTGGGACACCCCGTGAAACTACTATTTTGTCGTTTCTACATACTCGGTACAAAAAACACTATTTTTGTGCCAAAGAAAATGATGATAACAGTACGTATCGTTCTTTCATTGATCCCACAAACCTTCGAAAGGGTCCGCAAGCTTGTCGTCAATTCTCTTCTGTTTTTTACATTCCCCGTCGATTTGTTTGATTTGTACGGAGTTGTTCTGGATAGTCCATTTCTGTTCCTGCATCACGACTGCAGTATCGTCGAGTCGTTTCGAAGCCGTATATTTAATCCGCGTCTGCAAATATTGAACGCATCCTTTGAAAGAAGGCTCGCAAAATTTATGGACTTCCCAGTGCAGAGATCTCAGCGGTGGTCGCGGGAATTCCTTGAAATACCTCCTACGGAAAAATATGTTTTCAATGTTTTTCTTTTTCATGAGGGGGCTCTCAACTTCTGCCAATCAAAAGGGCAACATTACCTAACCTATTTATTTTGAAGTCGTCGAAATTCGGATTGCAAAAAACATTCTCGAAACCAACAAAATCTTTCGAATCGATAGACAAAATGCATGAAAGAATTCACATTTACTGGAAGAGAAAAATATTTCTTTCGTTAACCATAAAATTATGTTAGTACCTTTTATGTATATCTATCTATTTCAGAACACTGGAGATTCACAAGAGAGATCCTTTGGTATCCAAGAATTCGAGTATAAAAAATTATAATACACGAATTGTTGAAAATATTAAACTATGAATTTGTTTAGTTTCAAGAAAGTTAGGAGAAATATTTTCAGAATAACTGTTTTTACTCTGTCTCAGAATATTTACTCCATGTTCTTAGTCATATCTTGCATGATTAAGGAATATCAATGTGTCTTCAATTATCCCTATCTGTGTATATGAGAATGTAAAATTTTATTTCAAGACTTGCTATAAATTATTATATTACCTGGTGACCAATGAAAATTCCGAACTTCAACTATGCTAGTGGAATGCCTTCAAGTTCTACTGAGAAGGAAATTTGGGAGCTAACATTATGAGCTGAATTACGTACAAAAGGTCAGTTGATAGCTCCAAAATGAAATTGAAATTTCGAAATAATTGAATTTCTCAACTCGGTTGAAACCGAACTTTCGGGATTCAGAATAATTGTTATACAGAGTGTTTCTCAAGTAAAAAATATGGGAGCATGTTGCTCACGTCAAAATAAGAAGAAAAGTTTTTATAAACATATATCGTTTCTGAGATGCAGGGTGTCAAAGTTAAATTCTTATTTTCATTTTTTGTGAATACATTTCAGAATAGTTGTGATGTTCGAGTGAAGTTTGGCATCTGGGAGTATGTGGGTGGCGCCACCTACATGTCTTTTCAGTCATTTGAAATTTCATAACTTCTTTGCACGTACTTGCATCACGTTTTCTAGTGGAAAAATCGATTTTCCTGATATTTTTGTGTGAAAAATACATTCTTGGTAGAGGTCGCTGCGAGTAACTATTTTCGAGTTATTAAACACAAGATTTTTGAATTAAAAATCAATTTTCTTTAATTTCATTTCAAAATAGGAATCGGGTGTTATTACAATTCAATCCTAATATAGACTAGGAGGAATCGGCGCATAAGTACCGAAAACTATTCCACCTCAATTTTTTTATGCGATCCTCTTCAAATTGCCCCACTGATGATATAAAGGCATGTTGTCATGGGGCAACCCCGTGCCATATTGTTTAAACCGAAATTGTTTAAACAATTGCAAAGGAATTGTTATTTTTCAACCGGACAAAATTTTTTTATATTCTTTATAGAAATACAAATTAAAAAGTTTCCAGGACGTTTCACGATAAAGTTAATAGTTTTAGAGATATGAATATTTAAAGGTTCGAAAAATCTCAAATTTGGGTACTTTTGACTTATGAAAAATATATTAAAAAAAAAAATATATAAATAATATTTGTTTTTAATTCTTTATACAATAAGTTAATGATATTCTCAATAGATATTTAAAAAAAAAACATTGTTTATACCTGTTTTTTATTGTTAATTTCACAAGTATGAGTCGCTTACCTTTAAGTATCGCCGTCTCTCTCTGACTCATGCGCTGCATCGGCCTCTCTGTGTCCTGAATTATTATTTATCATTTATCCTGAAAACTATTAACTTTATCAAGATTGTTATAGAGAGCAATGTTATTAAAAATAAACTTGTCTACAATTTGTTTTCTTCAAATTTTTTTTCTGGAATCAATTTTACAAAAGTTATTTAAGCATAAATCGGAACATGTAATTAAAATTACTTTTTTATCAGTTTATATTACTTTTTATTTATTAAAACAGAAAGTAATTACATTGAATAGCTTCTTCAAACGAAGGTTATAGATGTCGAAGTATGAAATAATGAATCAAAATTTAAAAATAAGTATTTATTATCAATATCATTTCTATATATTATATTTTTACAGTCTTCTGGATCACAACCACATAGAAGTATGTAACTAATTTTATTTTTTTTACAGTAACAAGCTTTGGTTGCACAGGATTTCTTACAATTACACAATTTTTTAAGATCAGTTGGAAATGGGCTTTTGTTTATAAATAAAGGTAGCAAAGTATCATTCTCTAGTTTGTATCCGAAATTCGTAAAATCTAATGTTTCATATTGGGGATTCAATGCATTTTTCCAAATGTATGTTTGAGCAGAAGCTCTAAGTGCATGCAAATGCAAGGCATCTGATGTGCACGGAATTTTCGATAAATTAATATTAGTGCCAAAGCAACGAGAAAAAATACTTTTTCTAGCTTCATCCGCCGTGTTACCTTTTTTACCCAAAATATATAAATACAATCTTTCTAAGCCTTTCAACTCCTTAGTACTTAAATCCAAGCCATTGCCAAGAGGGACGATTTTCTTTTACTTTTATCATTTCTAAAGCTTTTTTTTTGTGCCAATTTTACTAGTCGTATCACAACCCGTGAATGCGTGTAAAGCAGGTAAAATTTCACAAACCGGGTACAACGCATACTTGTGAGCGCGCGAAATTTACAATAAAAAAACAGGTATAAACAATGAATTTTTTTCAAATATCTATTAAGAATATTATTAACTATTGTATAAAGAATTAAAAAAGATATTATTTATATTTTTTTTTTATATATATATTATATATATTTCATGGGTCAAAAATACCCAAATTTGAGATTTTGCGAACCTTTAAAAATTCATATCTCTAAAAATAATAACTTTATCGTGAAAAGTCATGGGAACTTTTTAATTTGTATTTCAATAAAAAATATAAAAAAAAATTGTCTGGTTGAAAAATAACAATTCCTTGCAATTGTTTAAACAATTTCGGTTTAAACAATATGGCATGGGGTTGCCCCATGGCAACATGCATTTATATCATCAGTAGGGCAATTTGAAGAGGATCGCATGAAAAAATTGAGGTGGAATAGTTTTCGGTACTCATGCGCTGATTCCTCCTAGTCTAATAATAATAACAGTAATTGAGACCAATTCAATACTAAAACAGTTGAGAGTAATAATTAAAGTATTTGTTCGAATCGGCCACGTTGCACCATTATGCATGCGTCGGCTCATCGTCTCATGGACCCATGTAGACGTTTCATTATACCTGGTGTATTTCGGATAGCGTCACATCCATCAATGATTCGTTGACGAAGTTATTCTTTGGTTTCTATTGGCACCGTATAAACTAGGGCCTTCAAGTGACCCAACAAAAAAAAATCGATTGGATTTAAGTACGGGGACCTCGGAGGTCAGAATTTATTTGGAACTTCAGCGCCTCGACCAATCCATCTCTTTCTAAATTGCTGATTTGAAAATTCATGAACAATAAAAGTAAAATGCGCTGGTGCTCCATCATGCATATACCATATTTTTTGTTTCAGAATATGTGGAATGTCTTCAGGTAATTCAGGCAGAATATTTTCAGGAAAGTCATGATAATTTCCATTAGGAGTCCCTGGAAAAAAGTGGGGACCAAGCAAATAATCCCCAACAATACCAATCCAGACATTCAATGGAAACTGGTGTTGAAACCTGGACTGAACTATTGTGTGAGGGTTTTCGTCACACCACACATGAATATTATGATAGTTCATTATGGCATTCTTTGAAAAATGTGCGTCGTCAGAGAATAATATATTTGCAGTAAATTGAGGGTTTTGTGCAATTTTCTGCAGTATCCTTTGCCAAAATGTTACACACATGAATATTATGATAGTTCATCATGGCGTTCTTTGAAAAATGTGCGTCGTCAGAGAATAATATATCTGCAGTGAATTGAGGATTTTGTGCAATTTTCTGCAGTACCTATCCATTGCCAAAATATAACACCGGGAAATAAATCTCGGGGCAACAATGCTCGGACACGCTGTATGTGATAAGAATACGCAATCCCTCTCGTTCTTGTCTGTGGATCTTCTTCGATTGCCTGGAGAACAGCTTCTCCAACTTCTGGTGTCCTAGTAGTAGATGCAGACTCCTAAAGCCGCTGAAAAAGGGTTCTGAATATCTGTTGATTCGGCGCTCGATGATAAGGAAATCTTTCTTTATAAATACGTCCAGCCTTGTAGCAATTGCCATCGGCAAGACCGTAAACGTGAATCATATTAGCCATTCCTTTTTCCGTGTATGCTGCTATTTGAAGAAGATTGGAACACGAATACAGAAAACAACTTCAACGGATTGAAATGACATGACAAGTACTCACCTGAATGTTATTCATTTAAATCGGAAAAGAGTCCAAAAAAACTATAGATCAAAAAACAAGAATCCTTTTTTGACTACATTCAAGTGTTGAATGTAATAGAACATTGGATGGAAGAAGACAAATGCATTGGCGTATCTCTTCCGGAGTTTACTACGACTTACGAGCCCCACGGAAATAATTCAAATGCATCGATTATTCCAAATCCCAATAACTCGAAAACAGTTGCTAGCATCGACCTTTATCAGGAATTTGTTTTTCACACAAAAATGTTGGCAAAATCGATTTTTCCACTAGAAAACGTGGTACAGGTAGGTTCAAGAAAGTTATGACAGTTCAAATGACTGAAAAGACATATAGGTAGCGCCACCCCCACGGAAGAGACAAACTAACATTAAATTTGATTTTTTCATTGAAAAATACTCCCAGATACCAAACTTTACTCGAATATCACAATTATTTTGAAATGTATTCACAAAAAATAAAAATAAGGATTCAACTTTGACCCAGCATCTTAGAAACGAATAACTTGCGGACATATGTTTAGAGAAACTTTTCTTCTCATTTTGACGTCAGCAACATACTCCTGAATTCTCCACACGTACTCAAGAAACACCCTGTATACCAGTGTGTTGGCTTATATCATTATCCATCCACATGTTTCATCCGTTTCCTTGCAGATGAAATCGGTGTGAGTGAATCTACTTTACAGAAAATTCTGGAAGAAAACAAATACCACCAATTCAAAATTCAGTTGGTACAAGCTTTGAAACCGACGAACTTTGATCGATAATCCAAATCCATCACTGATGAACTCAACATATTCAATCAAATTTTGTGGGACGATGAATTTGAGTTCCACAAGAATAGAGTTGTGAATCGACATATCAGTATGGTCCAAAGAAAATTCCCACTGGCGCCGCGAAAGTAATTTTCAAAACTTGTGCATGGTGCGGAATGTTCAATGACTGCATCACAGAAGCTTACTGCTACGATGAAAAATCGCAATGGTTACATTTTCCACGAAATGATTTCATCCAATTGATGGAAGATATTCCAATTGCAGAACACCACGGAATTTGGTGGCAACAGGATGGTGCTCTCCCTCATAAAACGCATTGGTAATAGAGGTCCGATTGGTTGGCCGACTCGTTCTCCATATTCATCACCACTATTGGTGTTTCGAAAAAAAAATTTTTACTAATCCGCGTTTTGATTTGTATGATATGAAGATTCGACTATTATGAGACCGACTTGTTCGAGACAACTGAATCGTTGTTTCTATGCCTGTCTCATATCTAATCGGCGTCACTCTGACCAATTTTCATGACTCATATATCATCCTCATGGACTGAGATATGAAGTTATATTACATTGTTATTAATTATTTCTTCCTGAATACACCACTTCCAATTTCGACGTTCTTTCATAATCAAAATAGTTTTTTGTCACTTTATTCCATGAAAAAACACAAAATTACAACCATAATACACCCAGTATATTTTGACTGATTTTCATGTGATGTGATGCATTTGTGAGGATTTTTACTATGAATTCATTATGATACAGAGAGGATTTGTGTATGAGGTACCTTCAAAATTGGTCTTTCTCAAAACTGCACATTGCAAGGAAGAGTGCAAAAACTCAACAACGCGGTAAACAAATTACTAAAACTATACATGAAATTATATAAGAATTCACCAAGGATCTGAATATAAGATTATATATAGGGTGTTCTATTAAAAAAAGTTATAGCATCTACACCAAATATTATTCCAAAATTACTTCAGAATTCAGCTTCTATTCATTTTGTTTACTCCATTTCTCTTATTTATCTATGAGGTTTCTAGAAAGTACGGTCATCTATCCTGGACTAACCCTAAATCATGAAGTTAGGGAAAATCTGTCATCAGACTCCTTCATAACCCCAGATATTGCCTGTCACATCGAATTCAGGCCACCTGGTATATTACATTGGATTGTCGGGAAAAAACCATTATGAGTAGGTTAAACTACTACAGATTCTCATTTCGAAGTGAAAAATTGATATCAAGGTATGTCCTAAAATGCATTTTCTCTGAGATACAAGATACCGAAAATACGAAAAAATTCAGATTTAATTTGTTTTATCCAAAATTCCTGAAGGAAAAAATTTGAAACTTGGTACACATGTCATCGTTTATCCACGTGTTAATTTGAAGTTATAATTTTTAATTATCGTAAACCGGTGGTACGATGGTATGTGGTCATATGTCCCTTCATATTTTATTGGGACAAGTGAATGGACAAATGAGCGATATTCAAGCTGAAAGTCATATAATTCCATGTGCCTAAAAGTGGAGATTTCTGAGATGATTGAGAGAAACTGAAGATATGTCCTCAGTAGACAGATAATTTCGAAATATGTGTCAACCTCCTGAACATTTTTTAATGTTTCGAGAATCGGAAACATAGAACTTATGAGTCAGAATGAGACCGTAACTCCATTTTTTCTTTCATCTTAATATTTGATTGAATCGGTGTCACGGATTCACTGATATGTTACCATACTTCCTTGCATATGATTGTTTTGACAGAATAACTGACAAAGTTAGAGTTAAGTCTGAAATAATTTTTGCAAGAAAGATAAGTACTCTCAATTTGTTGAAGTTTATGTTGGAGTATCATTATCAAAGCCATTTCTCATTGAATTATCTAGGAAAATATTTTCCAATTAAAATGTTTTTGATGAAGAGAAACAATGATTGTCAATTAATATCTACCTAAATGATAGAAAGGGTTAAGTGGGTACACTACACAAACAAACAAGGCATTAAAGCAAATGTTCAAATAAACCACCATTTGGTTCGAAATACAATTGGCATCTCCGTATCATCGACTATCCCACGCTTTGGAATCTTCCTGGTGTATCCTGAATTAACGTAGATTCTGATAAAATTCTTGACGTTAAATTTTCCACAGATTCTACAGGTGTTCCATACACTAGGGATTCGAAGTATCCCCACAAAAAAAGTCTAGTGAAGTTAAATCCGGATTACGTGCAGGCCAATGTATGGGACCACGTCTACCTATCCACCGATCATGAAATGTTTGATCAAGGAATTGACGAACGATTCGTTGGAAATGGGCCGGTCCTCCGTCATATTGATACCACATTGTTTGACGAACCAATAGAGGTACGTCTTCAAGTAGTCCAGGTGAATGATGTTCAAGAAACACTCGGTAGTTCTGCCCATTCAAACTGGGAGGAAGGAGATATGATCCAACGATACGATTTTCGATCATTCCTACCCAAATATTCACTGGGTAGCCTTTTCGAAATATTCCATGCGGATTTTGTTCATATCATGAATGGCTGTTCTTTCTATTGAAATATCCATACCTTGTGAAACATGCCTCATCCGTGAATAGAACATATCTAGGAAAGTCGTTTGCTCCTCCATAAATCCCTCAAAAACCAATCACAAAAAATCTACGAGAGCCATAATCACCAGCATCTAGGGCTATATATTTTCCCCAATTCCTCCTTTATTTTCAGGTGCATCCTAATAGTAATAATGATGAAGTCTCCTAGAGTAAAACACTCCGGAAGCAAAATACCTCTCCATTCGGATTTCCGGGCGAGAGGTACTCGAGGGGACTCAACATTAAAGATTAATTTTTGCAACATCCGCGGACTCAACAAGAACATCAATGTCGTCCACCATCACCTACAGACGAAAAAACCGGATATTCTGGCTCTAACAGAAACACAAGTAAACTCGTCCACCAACAAGGTCCATATGCTTTGTCCTGGTTACGAACTCCATTCTCGATTCAGGTTTAAAGGTGGTGTCTGCCTTTACGCTAAGGCTAACCTTTCATGCCAGCGTGAAGAGAGTTTGGAACCGAAAGACTTTGATGTGATGTGGTTCAAGCTATCTGATACCAAACTGACTAAGTTCCTCTGCTGCCTTTACCTATCACCTAATGAACCTTCATATAACGACCTCTTTGAGTTTTCATCACTCAAACTGGACTACATTCAGGAGAACCATCCAACAGCTGAAACCATAATCATGGGAGACTTCAATGTACATAACGCTGCCTGGCTCAAATTCTCTAACAAAACAGATGATGCGGGTCGTCAAGCCGAGGCCTTCGCTATCACTCATGGTCCAGAACAACTGGTCGATTTACCAACCCGCATCCCTGATGTCAACAACCAGTCTGCCAATACACTAGATCTTTTCCTCACCACCAATCCTGACCCGTATAGAATAGAAGTTTGTGCCCCACTTGGAAACTCTGATCACACCCTCATCTCCACAACATGCTCTTTTCATTTACCATCGAGCTGCACAATACCACCCCGTCTCATTTGGCATTACAATTCGGCCGACTGGGAAGGTCTTCGTATGTTTTTCTCAGCGTTTCCATGGAAGAGAGTTTGTTTCTCTTCAGTAGATCCAACACGATGTGCCGAGACAATTTCTGAAATCATCATGTTGGGGCTGCAAACCTACATACCGAATACCGAAAGAAGAACATCATCCGATAAGACCTGGTTTAAGAGAAACTGCTCTAGAGCTGTGGCTTTCAAACAGGCAGCATACCATCGATGGCTAAAAAATCCGGGCCCTGAGACCAGAGCAGCATATGTCGAGGCTAGAGGCATATGCAAAGAGACAATAGAATGCTCAAAAGATGCCCACAATGCCAAAATAAGATCAAAACTTGCTGAATGTCCTAACGGATCCCGTTCATTTTGGTCTTTCGCCAAAGCTGTGGAAAGAAACTTCACTTCCAGCTCATTTCCTCCTCTAACCAAAGAAGATGGAACACAAGCAACGACTGCCCAGGAAAAAGCCAATATCTTTGCGCACCTATTTGCTGGAAATTCCACTCTGGATTCATCGGGAAAACAACCCCCGAACATAACACCTATTGACAGTCACATGCCCGAGATCACCTATCGCCAACGTACTATCAGAAAGATTTTGCTGGGTCTCAAAACCGACAAAGCCTGTGGATCTGACGAAATCCCGCCGATTGTTCTCAAGAAATGTGCCCCCGAACTAACACCGGTTCTTTGCAAGTTGTTCAACCACTCTTACAATTTGGGGGTATTTCCGTCCAATTGGAAAATTGCAAGAGTACAGCCAGTCCCTAAAAAAGGCAAGAAGGCCCTACCTAGCAACTACAGACCTATCGCACTGCTATCTATTATTTCAAAAGTCATGGAAAAAGCCATCAACATCGAGCTCATGAAATATCTGGAAGACTCAGGAATTGTCAACGATAGGCAATATGGCTTCCGCCATCAGAGATCAACTGGTGACCTGCTCGCTTACGTCTCACATATATGGCAGCTATCTATTGAAAAGTATGGAGAAACTTTAGCTGTGGCATTAGATATCTCCGAGGCGTTCGATCGAGTTTGGCACCAGGGACTCCTCGCCAAGCTTCCGTCTTATGGCTTGCCCCCTCAGCTGTGTTCTCTGCTTGCTAGTTTTCTCTCAAACAGGTCTCTCCATGTAGTGGTCGATGGAGTTTCATCTGACACTCTACTTATAAATGCTGGTGTTCCGCAAGGATCTATTCTCGCACCAACACTATTTCTACTTCACATCATCGACCTGTTGAAAGCAACTTCATGTCCAGTACACAGCTTTGCCGATGATAGTACCCTCCATACCGCTTTCTCTTCCAGGGCCCCTATATCAGCTCGTGAAACCAGAAATGACCGAGGAAGAAATGTTAATAATATAAATATGGACTTAGCAACAATTCTCGAGTGGGGATCTAATAACTTGGTAGAATTCAATGCAAACAAAACACAAGCATGTCTTTCCTCTAGAAAAGCCGATCTCACTGTGCCTAACATAACTTTGTCAGGAGTAACCATACCACTGAAGTCATCCATATCGATGCTTGGTATTACTATCAGCAATAACCTTTCCTGGGAAAATCACGTGAGGTCCATTGCCAAAAGTGCATCCCAAAAACTTGGTTTTTTGTTTCGTGCCAAGAGCTATCTCACCCCCACTCAGCTGCTTATGATCTATAAGGCACAGATCCGACCTGTCCTGGAATACTGTTCCCATATTTGGAGCGCGGCACCTAAACATATCCTGAGGCTATTGTATTCTGTCCAAAAAAGGGCAATTCGTTTCGTCGGTGATGCCTCGCTTACAAACTCGCTCACTTGCCTGGAACACCGTAGAAAAGTTGGCGATTTGTCTCTATTTTATAGATATTTTCATGCTCTTCTGAAATATCAACAATCGTTCCTGCTTTGGCAGTCTCTTCGAGACTAACCCGTCATCACACCCCTTCGCGGTCACTTTGGAGACCTGCAGAACATCACTTTCCAAAGACTCGTTCATCCAACGAACAGCGAGGCTTTGGAACTCATTGCCTAGGGAGGTGTTCCCCGAGGCATACAACCTCCAGAAATTTAAGAAGAACACCAACTCCTACCTTCTTTCCCTTGGTTCCCACGATGTTCTCTGAACATTACAGGATATCCCTTTTCGTGGGAACCAGAACATAAGAAAAAAAAAAACATCCACTGTAGGCAGAAAGGATACCATAGTTGTTCACGTGCTACCCGAGTTACTGTTGATTGTGACAGTTGTAACCTATTCGAAATAGCCCGAGTGCTGGTAGAAGGATCTGCTGCTAATCGTTCAAGAATTTGTTCTTCCGTAACATTATCTCTCCTTGTTCTATCCGCAACATAATGGTGCTGACTGGATTCAAACGTCGATGCACTGCTATAAAAGTAGTGAAATGTGGATGATGTCTGTTTGGATATCTATGTTGATATAATTCAGCAGCGACTCTGGCATTTCCTCCTGTTTCACCATAAACGAAATGCATATTTGTATATTCTTCAAATGAATAATCCATTTTGAAACGAGTTCACTGCTGTAATGATGACAGATGACTTAAATAATTATGTTCAATGCAAGTATCGATTTATCAGTGTGTTTCTACCGGAAACATTGTTCCAAATTTCGTGTATGTTTTATGCGTTGATCAGTGGTGTACTGAACAGCCTAACACAAACTTGCATGGAAGGCTCGACTTCGTAACTCGTTATCACGAATCGAAAGAAATCATTCAAGTAGATATCAATTCACAATAGTTGTTTTTCTTCATCAAAAACATGTTGATTGGATAATATTACCCTAAATAATTCAATCAGAAATGGCTTTGATAATGATACTCCAACATAAACTTCAACAGATTAAGAGTATTTATCTTCAGTTTTTCGCAAAATCTATTTCAGACTTTAACTCTTATCTAAGTGGAGTATTATGAATTTTAGGTTGAGTTTGTTTGTTAGTTGATCTGTCAACACAATCAAGAAAGTATGGTAACATATCCGTGAATCCACGACATCGATTCGATCAAATAATATGATTAATGGAAAAATGGATTCATAGGTCGCATCCTGACTCACCCGGACTATGTTTCCGATTCTTCCAACATTAAAAAATGTTCAGGAGGTTGACACATATTCTGATATGTTGTAAGAAATTAGCATTATGCGATTATTGCAAATAGGAAATTATGTCTCTACTAAGGACATATCTTAAATTTTTCTCAATTATCTCAGAAACCTCCACTTTCAGGCACCTGGAATGTCATGACTTTCAGGTTGAGTATCGACGAGCCGAACTGATGTCAAACGCTCATTCGTCCATTCACTTGTCCCAAGAAAATATGAAGGAACATATGACCAGGTACCACGCCACTGGTTTACGGAAATAAAAGATTATTACTTCAAATTGGCACGTTAAAAACTCTTGATTAGTGTGAGTCCTGTCGAGAGGTGTTCAGAACAAAGCAATTATAAACTTTCACAGGTATTTATTTATATAAAATATTAACATATATTTACAAGAATAAAAATAACCTTGAACTTAAGCGATATCCATGGCTACCAAACAGGTTAAAAAAATCAATTCAGGTTGCAAAAGGTGAGATACTCAAGTTATAAAAAATCACCAGACTACGCTGGTATGCAGTACTTCAACATTTTACCAAACAATTTGAAAAATATAACAAGCCTGGCCAGATTCAAAAACAGTCTTACGTCGTTTTTGATCACGAATACATTTTATAATATTCAGGAGTTTTCCTCTCTCTGCAATATAAACTGAGACGAGCTGACAAATTCTTTTTTATCCTGTGAAAAGTCATGTATTTTAAACATTTACTATTTATTTGTAATGTCACGCTAACTTACACTTCTATGTCATGCATTATATATTATATATTACATATCATTACTGTTGCAATGTTACTCTTCAATGGTATTTTTAATTTGATTTTTATGACTTGTCAATCCGATGTAAATTGGTGATTTTATGATCAATAAAACTGTCAGTCTGTCTGTGTACCAAGTTTAAAATATTTTCCTTCAGGAATTTTGGAGATTTTTTTGTACTTTCGACTTAGAGGGGATGCATTCTGGGACTTACCTTGATAGCAGCTTTTCACCTCCAAATGAAGTGAGGAATCTGTAGTCGGTGTTTGTCGGTCGTATTCTGACTCACCCTGTATATTATTTATGCTATGGTGGCGGGAGATGGTTTCCACCGGAATATTGTAGGGTCCGACTTGTGGACTGAAAAAGGATCGTGCTTCCTGAGGTATTGCTAGAATAATATGCTGGTGAATTGGACAACTCATGGCTTAAGCCGGATCTGTTGCATTATAGTAACTTTTTCGTTTATTTGACTTCGGAATATTTGAATATATGATGTGAAATAATAGAAAGGAGATGAATATGATGAACGGAACTCACAAACTAACCTTTCTGCTTTCCCTGAGTCCGTTTCGTATCGACGATCATACCCATTGAACTTGTATGCTCGGAGGTAGTATGCAATATCTCTGAGAGCCTCTTTGATGGTATCCTCTTCAACTGAGGGATGCATCTCATTACTTGAATTACTAGCTCTTTTGGTGTTTCTAATCAACTGGTCAACTGCACCATGACTGAATATTATGATTATCGAGATAATGGCAGATTGAGGAATCAAAAAAGGTACTGAATTCATATCAACTTTCCTGTCAACATGACAAAGACACAAATATTAGTTTGTTGTGAACTGTTATCAGTTTAAGCGATCTTTTCCCATATCTGTCAGTTGAGCTCGTTTCCACTAATGTTACATCGACAATTTAAGCGGTAATGGAATCAACTTTTATTCAAAGAAACACTATTTGACTCCTATGTTTTCCTAGGTCGGTAAACTCCATCTGAAAAATGAAAGAATGTAGTATCTGAGTACAGACAAAGGCGAAGAGGTGGATTCACCTTGATAGGTTACTACGTTCAACAAGATATTTTTGTATTCTTAACTGACAATGTTTTTGCGAGGCATTTACATTTATTTCATTGGGGTCCGATGATAACCCATGTCTATATTTCAAAATCATTTTGTTCCGTACTCTCAGACGGTTTCAAGGAATCTTCACCCACTCTGTCTCTGAACAATATTATATTCTGCCATGTGTTGTCAACTAAATGTAAATTTTGTGCTACGCTTCTGAATCAGGAGTCTGGGTTTCATAAAACCCATATACCATTACTGAAACGTTCATATTTTATTCATTTTCAGTGAAAAGGGTCAGACAGGATTTTTATATGATGTCTGTTGATGCATACTTCCCCTTTGTATTATGTTATTACGAATTGATAACCATAACAAGATTTTTTTTTTCAATAACTAACGAGAAATGCTGGAGAATGTTCTTGACAGGAATAAATCCTTGTCCGGAAAAGATCGAAACGGATCAGGAATCAAAAATATTTTTTTAATGTCTTCTCAACTCTACACTACTGATAACAATCGATAAGAGTTTTGGACAACAAGCATTAATTTAAATATGATTGATTCGCTGAGATAACAATAGAATCATGGAATTGTGTGAAAATACGTGTCCACTATTTGTAAAAAAGTGTTGGTTGAAAATGAAAAAATAATACTCATGTACATGTTTAAAGCGAAACTAATTTGACTCCTTTTACGAATAAAAGCACAAATGGTACCTACATTAAATATAATCCAAATTTTTTTCGAAAAATGTTATGGAAATAACCGTTTTCTTTGGCTTCTCGATTGTTTTTTTTTTGATAAATTACATGTTTAACGATCCTGAACGCCAATACTTCGATTCTAGAGGCAGAATCGTAATGTTAAATTGAAGACATCTGTCGATAATATCATTCCACTTTTAGCCCAAGCTATTTGACTAGCAGGTAACACCTTGGTTTTTATTCACAAATATCATTATGAGATATAAGATATACCGAATATACTGTTACATTTTCACATAATATATCGATTTGGTTCGTTTTTCTGTAGATACATGCAAAGACTGAACTACTCACTGGGATAAACCAGCAGCAAAGTGAAATGTCACCGATACTGACGAAATTTTCACAGATCCTTCAGAATACGATAATGAAAATAGATCCGTCGAAAGTTTTCCGCGAAAACGGTTATTTTCGGAATTATGGCCCTTGAGAGTTTCAAGAAGGTCTATTTTCAATCATAATTTTCACTTACTTGGGACAGCTTGAATTCTTTAGTTTTTCAGCAACACACTGTAGGGAATCCTCAATTTATATTCGTTACCTTCTACAATGCAATTCATGACAATATTTTTTTTGGGTCTAGGAAAAGTTGAATACTTTCAGAAAATTAGAAATTTTTTTTCATCTCAGGAGAACTATCTGTTTTCTACATTGTTGCCAATCATTCAATTCTTGATAAACCTTCATATATCCGGTAAGAGCACTCCTGCTTTCCGAAAATGGCTGAAATACTTTTTTTGCGTGTTTTCGCCCCCTGAACATAAATCTCTTCCGGAATTATAGAGCTTTCTTTGATACAGAACACAAGTTTTTCAAGCACGTTTTCTCGCGCAGAAATCACTCACGATGCCTCCTTCTTTTTACAATGTAAAAACATCCTCGATTTTGGTGATAGCGAAATGTCCCTAAACTCCTTTTTTACCATCACTTACACATTTGCTGAAATGTCTGCTCCCTTTGAAACCTAATCAATGTACTTGCATCTCGCAACTGACTGTCACTATTGTGCCCAAATAAAAAAAAAAACAAAAATCACCGCCACCGAAGTGACCGCGAACGATGCGAAGCGAGTTCTGAAAAAGTTGATTGGCTGGCAATCAACTTGGATAGCAAGGTTAGCCAAGTAAGGATAGGTTGAGTTCCCTCCTTTTACATAAGACATTGACTCTCAAAATCCCGTAAGATTACCATTACTTATAACACATTTACTGAAATGTCTGCTTCCATTGAAACTCAAATCATTATACCTGGATCTCGCGACTGACTGTCACTTTTATGCCCAAATAATTATTCGTGAAAAACCAGAAAAATCACCGCTACCGAAGCGCCCGCGAGCGAAGCGAAGAATGTTCTGAAGTAGTTGATTCGCTGGCAATCAACATTGGAGAATACTTCAGATCTGAGGGCTGTTTTGGCATCAACATGGATAGGTATAATGATATTCTATTACTTCTATATGAGGACAATCTAGTTTTTCTAGGAGATTTCCCTATTGACATTGCTCGCAAGCTGAGAACTCTTCAAAATTACTGTACCTCAAATAAACTCTTGTTGAATACCACAACAACGAAGACTTTCAGCAAAGGAGGCTATAACGACAATTATTATAAAAATAAATGTAGTGTTGGTGTAGTCTCCATAGAGGTTGTCGAAACCTATACCAACCTGGAAGTTACCTTCTCTGTGTCGGGAATGTTACTAGAAATGGCAACAAGAACAGTTGCGAAAGCATATCAAGCTATGGGCGCAGTGATGGACTTGATGAGCAAGTCGAAAATGTGCTCATGTAATACTAGAATAGATTTTGATACCTCAATTAGCCTTTCAAGTCTGGCATAGATATTATAGAACGTGCGCAAGTTGGTTTTTTCAAAAGATTGCTGTGCTTACCGAAGTGCACACCGAGTAACATGATTAGAAACTGGGCGTGTCAAATTAGGTTATGTCATATTCAAATCAGCTCTGTCGTGGCTGAATAAGATGAAAGCGACAGACAATACAGAGTTAACTGAAATTTGCTACTTGTGCCTCAAACAAATATAACACGACAATGTTAATTACAGCTACTTCGAACAAAAAACTACTTCGACTCCGCAGGTTGCAGCCATCTATGGCAAAACTACCTCAACAATAATTCAAAGCAACTGTCAGGCCAAATTCTCGCCTGTTGCAAACAGAAACTTATGAATGAAGATATCGAGGAAGTGTCACTCTCTTCGTTTCCCTTGTTTTACCACCATCCGTCTACTTTTGAAGAAAGCACTAGTTACCTTCGCGAATCAGCCCCAATGGACCTTTACATTTACGAAAAAAAAAATCCAAAACTTATATAGGTCGATTATATTCCATATGAAACGTCCAATTGACTTAGAATGCCATCATATATTTTTTATTTCGAAAAGATATTGCGTTTCAAAGTGTACCCGTGACGTCACGTTCATCGCAAACTACCTCCTCCATAATCCACGTTCAGAAACACGCATTACTGTTCTTGTCGAAAATATAGCTCACTGCTTGATATACACCATTAATATATAATTGAACACTGTTTATTGATAGACTCATCAACAAAAAAAATATTTCAACAACGATTTTCTTTATTTAAGACATTCAAAGTTTCTTAACGGGCCTTCCTTTTGATGAAGAGCGACCATTGGCAACACCGCAAATATTAAAGACAGTTCTCATTAAAATCATATTGACATTTGAGGTTAATGTTTATTTTTATCAACTTATTGATTTCTCAATATCATAAACGATTTGGTGTGTTCATAATGAAACAAGGCTTCGTAAAAGCAGGTTCGGAAAATTGGCCAAGGGTGGATTATGAGATGATTGACTCTTTTTATTTATTTTTATGCTTTGTTTATGCAACGTTCCCAAGAACTGAGTGAACTAATAACGAAGGATTCAACACTAGCAAATCAATGAGCGCGTTTATGGAACCCCTAGTACAAGAACTAAGAACCATGACTACAAAGTTGCCCAACTTTTAACTAAGAACTTTGGTTCTTAGTTAAAACGTTCGTGATTGTTTAGATATAATCAATCATAAATGCATTACTGTGAATATATATGTAGGCTTTGTCTGTTTGTATTATAATATAAATAAATCCATATTCGGTACCTGTTAGTGTTTCCTTCATGTGATGAGTCAAATATTTATTAAGTTTGAACTACTGAAAATATAATTAATAATTTAGAATGAATAGACTTGAAGTATGTTCATACAAATTTCGTAAATTTTTTGCAAAATTACTTATTTCACACCAATTCTTTGTTGAGGGATACTAATCTATTTTTTACAAATACAGGCTTACATTTTCTATGGTAAAAATGTTCCATTTAGTAACAAAGCTATACAAAAAAAATTTTCTCCGAAGATATTGGCATTCATGAAGAGAATGTGACAACAAACCTTAGAAAACTTTGACATAATACTGCACATTCTAGTTATTCAAAGTATTTTTGAATTTCAAATAATCAAAATAGAAGAAATCATTCTTATCGACAAAGTTGTTGAAGAATTCGTCCACCGTATGCTCCTGAAATAAATTGTATTGTGCCATTTGGAGTAACAGATATTAAAAAATTTACAGTATTGCATTTTTTCTATTCTGACCAAGTCATGGACAGACGAACAGGATCAGAGGTTTTTCAATTTCCAGACAATAATTGAATTAACTTTCTTATAGCGAGCTCTGAAAGGGATCGGCAAATTTCTTTTAATTTCATATGTGTCAGGCCAATATATAAGCTCTTATAAACAATTCGCCATCATAGGCACAGCTTTTGTGAAAATCTTGTGAACATTTGATTTACTCATATCAAAGTCATCAGCCAATCGAGAGTATACATCCCCAACCCGTATCTTTTTTAAACTTATCAGAACATCCATATATTCAATTTACTCAATTTTGGTAATGTATTTCACAATGTGGTAAACATTTTCAGGGAGCCCCAAATAATATTACTCTTCTTTTCTATGAGTGCAATAGATAAGCGCTGGCACTGCTGTCCTTCGATATTTTCACAATCAGGATCGGATGAAGACTGACTAGGAATATACTCAGAATTTTTTTTGTTGGTGTTATTTTGGTGAATCGGATAATGTACTAGCTTGGCTACTGCTAGGAGAAGAACTATTCGAAACTCTTGAGTAAATATTTCCCATGGATGTAATGTCACTCAACACAGTTTTACTAGCTGAAGGAGTGATGTTTTCATATGGTTTGGGTTTCTTCATCGTTGGTAGGTCATATACTTATGATGAAACATTGTCAGATCAATGTCATTTCAGGTTGATATGTGGACAGACATCTTGCTTCAACATATATTTTGGATCCCCTTGTTCTAGCATATTCCTAATTCGTAGTATCTTCTTGCAGCTGGAACCAAAGAACAATATGTTTATAGGAGTGGATATAAAATACAGTACTGATCGATGATTTTGCAAACTTGCATTGAGTGAAATTAAAGATCGTTCCTTGATGTACTCACCTGGAAATGTTCTGCACAAAAGCATATATTTCCGATTTTTACGAAAGTTTGATTCACTTTCACTGGTGTTCAGACAACCGTGCACATAGCACTTTTTAGACATTTTCATAGTTATTAAAATTAGAAAATAATTTCCGAAATTTTTTTCAATACCAAACATTCATAGCGAGCTTGTTTATTTGCAGCAGTTCTCTGCATATCTCGTGTCTCGTATCAGTCGTATCCATAGACATCAGATATATGCAAGAAAAAGAGCTGAAGAGAAAGAAACGATTGATAATATTCTATTCCGTGAAGCAAACGAACGAATCTATCAAAGTATCAAATAACAAATGTCATTAATTACGTCACAATTCCATGATTCGCAACTCATACAACGATGCCAAATCAACTTTTAGTGAACGTGACGTCACGAAACCACTTTTTGCCGGATTATGGAAAAACTACCAATCAGAAAAATAAAATAAAAAATCCCAAGTGATATTAGCACATATACTTTCTAATTACAGTGTTTTCACATAGTGCATAAAAAGGTCCATTGACATTTGTAAAATTATCGCTCAAATGCGCCTATGCTCTATGGGCCACTTCAAAATTACATACAAGGGTATAATAACATACTCCATAAACACAGCCGAAATATGTTCAATTTGCAAAACCTACGAGAACGAATCACTCACTCACCTACTCCTGATTTGCCCCATCTATAACGGCATAAGAAATTGCAAAATATTTTCAACATGGAACTTATTCAACGACCCCACCGTTTTGCTGGACTCTAAGGACTTTTACCTTCTATCAAGTTTTGTCCACACTATTATCAATATTCTCAAATTACGCTCATCTGCTCTCAACGAATGATTTTTTTTTGTCCTGTAATTTTGTTCCTCCTTTTTTTTTTCTCTTCCCCTCTCTAATTTGTAATCCGTAGTAATCTATAATATGTAACGTTAGAGCCCGAACTACTTGTAATGAGATGTAACTTTCTCCTATACAATGAAGACTATCTATCTATAATAGTATTATAAATATTTCAATTTTTACAAAATTTACCGTGGAAAGATTGGGTTGGACGATTTTTTGGAAGAATGTTCACATTTTCGCCATTCTAACTCGTTACACATCAGACTGATAGAAAAAGTGTTTGGAAAAAATAATGTTGGGAATTTTTATGAAGCTTCGTAGGATCAATCATAGAGCAATTATTGGGGAAAAACTATTTTTAACCGACGAAACCAAAAAAGGAGAAGGCTCTCTAGTCGACGCGTATATTTTTTTTATGTATAATCACGCATAACTTTTCACAGAGCAGTTCGATTCCGATTATCCTTCTCTTATTGGATAGGGTGTACTTCGAAGTTGGACCCATTTCAATTCGAACCAAAAAATCCATCCCTAAGGGTGGCAAAATGGAAGATATTGATCTTTCACCCTCTGAATTTTGGTCCGTCAACCGATTCTATCAGGCATAACTTTGTAGTGGGTTTTCCGATTTGGATGATTAGTTCTTTATTAGATAGTTGATCATTTTTCAATTTGGAATGGAATAATCCACCTCTTTGGGTAGTTAAATAGGAGATGATTGATTTTCAACTTGTGAACATTGGCACACATATGTAGTTGACATTGACAGATCCCGACAATGGACATCGAAGGGACACCTTCGGGATGTCACTGAAACATCCTTGGAATATATGGTACATCTCCTGGACGCCCCTGAATGTCTTTTTCATTCATTCAATTAAAAAAATTTCATGGAAAATATGGAAAAAATTAATTCTAAAGATTCTCAACAAAAAACGGGTTTAATTCAGAAATTAATATGTCACATTGTGTTGACATATGATAAAAAAACGACGAACAAAAACCTATCTTAAATATAAATTCATATGACAAATAAACAAAAAACGACTAGGTGAATCAGTTGAAAATTGTACACATATTAGGGTGTTGTATTCATTGCAGGCATTGCATTATCTTTTTCTCTGTGGGTTTTTTTCTTGAACCTCCTGAAAAACTTTTGCAAAGCCTCCTCACTCTGTTTCATCATTTCCAATGGCTTCATAAAATCCTGTAACGAAAATATTATTGCAGGTGAAATTGAATTGACAATGAAAAAAATTACTAATACAGATATCATGTTATACCTTTTTGGGATTTACAATAATAGGTAAAAATACTCACCAAGTATTATTGCTGCATGTGTCATGTTGTATTTCAAGGCCCATTCAGTTAACTTTGAATTCATGTTATCAATTGAATTTTCAATATTTTCATGGATGTTCTCAACAGAATGATTTTGAACTAGGTCTTCTCTTGATGTAGGGCTCAATTCTTCAAAGAAAGAACCATCAGATATATTTTCAGAACTTGATTCTCATTGATCAACTTCAGGAATATTTCATCTGAACTTGTAGAAGGTAATGTTATATAAATATCATAATTTACAGGCATCAGTCGACTAGTAGTTGGCCCACTACAAGCCTCTCAAGATTCTTCAATTTGTCTTCCAAGTTTTTCTTGTCCTTTTATAATATTTACTCAGTATATTTTTCCTCTCAAGCCTTGAGGGTACCTTCCTCTTATGATCCATTATATCAATATGTACCTATACTAGATTAATGAATATACTACCATTAACATAATATTCACAATCGAATAACCATATTATTGGAACAATCAAGTCTTCGATCCAAAAGAAGTTAATATTTTGGTATTTGCATTAACAACCTTGAACTAAACTTATTCTTTCAATTCTTCGACTACGCACAACACTTCAACTGATGAAATACTTCAAATTATCACAAAAATCGTCAAACACAATGAGGATGCCGCCTATCTTTCAACATGGAACAAAGAACACAAAGAAAAATTCGAAACTTGCACATTATGCAAAGTGAGGTTAACCATTCACCAAATAATTCAAACAATGTGGCCAAGTCAAACAGGACAAAAACACAGAAACCGAAATGTAATTGTGTTTGGGATTTGTGTATAATTTGTATCATTCTTGAAAATTTATATTGGGTGTATATTATGCATTAAAAATTTTCTGCTTGCGAAACGGTAATTTCCCAGAAATTTCTGAAATAAATTTCAATTTTTTTATAGTTATTTTCCAGGAGAAAAACACACATTTCCAAAACAAAATATCGACTTTGAATTGTTAATGAACATTTTGATGAGTTTTGACGATTCTCATATACAGTGCTTCTCAAAAGTTTCTCCCCCCCTCTTATTTTTGGAACGATTATACATAAACAACTGAAATTTGGAAACTGAATATTGAAGGTTGTAAACTTCCCTACTAGTGATGATAGATGACGAAAACGTCAAAGATGACGTCACAAGGCCATTGTGACCATTAATTTTAAATGGAACCCTACGGCAAGCGACGCCTTTTTTTAAAAGGTATCGAAAAAATCTATTCAAAGATACTTATTTTGTTTGTGTTTATGGCAGTTTTGATGGCTCATTAGTAAACATTGAAATTTAAGTTCCATTCAGTATGATATTAATTACAGATTCAAGAATCAGTATCTACTTGAAGAAATTGCTCGAAGTGACCTCAATTCACTCCCTGACAGTGAAATATCCTATTTTTGAACTCTTCTCGTACTTTTGCAAATGTGTCTGCGGAAGCAGCCTCACATTCTGCAACAATACTTTGTTTTGAAACGTCAATATTGTCAGGTTCAGTGGCGTAAACCTTCGATTTAAGGTACCCCCACAGAAAAAAATCCAAAGGTGTGAGGTCCGGTGATCGAGCTGGCCATTCCATTGAACCTCGTCGTCCAATCCATCTACCACGATACTCCTCATCCAAATACCGTCTTACTGCACCGTAATAGTGTGGAGAAGCACCATCCTGTTGGAATGTTATTTCCAAATTGCCGAATTCATCTGGATTATCTTCCAAAATTTCAAGGATTAACGGTTCTATTGTGTTTTGCAACAGCTCCAGATAAACCTCACTAGTTAAATTAGTATCTGAAAAAAGAGGCCCAACGATGTGGTTTCTCAGGATACCTGCCCAAACATTCACCTTCTGGGGAAATAGTGTATGTGTTTCACGAAACAGGTGAGGATTTGCGTCACTCCAATACCTCACATTCTGTGTATTTACACTTCCATTTAGATAGAAAGTACTTTCGTCACTGAAACAAATTATTTTGACATAGTCTGGCTGTTGGTTAATTTTAGTTTCCATATTTTCACAAAATTCTAGTCTTCGGTCTGGGTCGTCGTCTGAGAGTTGATGAACCATTTTTAATTTGTATGGATGGAATTTGTTTTTTTTTAACACCCTGTGTACTGTACTTCGACTGCCTTCACAGGTAGATGCAACGTGAGTTGTTGAAGAAGTAGGATTAACTATTACTTCTGCCAGTATATCAATTTTTTTCTTATCAGAAATTTGTGGTCTGCCAGATCGTTTCGCATCATTAATACTACCTGTTGTTTCAAACTCACGAAGAAGCTCTCTCAAATGAGTCCTCGAAACGGGGCGATCGGGAAACCTCTCATTAAAATTGCGTTCTGCTTGCATGAATATTTTGTCCAGTTTCACCAAGAATTAGGATCGCTGCTACTTTATCACCTAAAGCACGTAGCATTTCGCTTCTTCAAGCACTAGAACGTTTGACTCACAACAGTTCAACAAATTATTAGAATGTACAAAAATATTAAAAGTACCAAAAGCTGCTGAAACAGTTGAACGTTCGATCAACAATATACAAATTATCAAATGTACAATAACTTGGACAATTACAAAAACGTCGAATTAGGGAGACTAACAAAAACGTCAGCTCATTTGACAACTATCCAGAGGCGGAGCTTGAATTTGGAATGTTAGTATTGAATGATGTAATTCATCACAGCTTTGCGTTTTTTGAAAGCGAGTTGCCAAAATTGCGATAAACACAAACAAAATTAGTATCATTGAATAGGTTTTTTTTATACCTTTTAAAAGAGGTGTCGCTTGCGGTAGGGTTCCATTTAAAATTATTGGTCACAATGGCCTTGTGACGTCATCTTTGACGATTTCGTCATCTATCATCACTAGTAGGGAAGTTTACAACCTTCAGTTTCCAAATTTCACTTAATTATGTATAATCGTTCCAAAAATAAGAGGGGGGAGAGGACTTCTGAGAAGCACTGTATGAGAATGGATATCAGAAATATCAGGGATATAAATGGGACAACCTATGGATATACCGGATGGGATGTCCTCTGGACATTCCATGCGGGACATCCCCTGATTGTCCCAATCATGTCCTTGTACCGCGATACATAAAAAGGACATACCTTGGACATCCCTGTGTTGTTAGGGTTAGGAGCTCAATTATCATTGAGACTAAGAAGGTTTATTTTATTTTTTGCTCTTCAGTTGATTTTTCCGTGGTTTAATTTTAGGGTAAAAAGTTTTTTTTGTACCTTTAATTCAGGATAGCAAACCGCTCCGACCTTTCCCAAGGTCAAAAACCTGGATTTTTCATCGAAATATGGACCTATGATAACATATATCAAAATCATTTCTACTCCATCGTTTGTAGGGTAAAGGACTCTTTAGCCCCAATTAATTCGATTATGAGAACCATAATGTATTATTAACTTGGCCGTAGCTAATGCTAACACCGACTCGAGTAGTTGAGGTATCCACTTCCACACGCAAATCTTGTATTGCATTCCAACCACCCTAAAAACAGGAACCATTTAGATAATTGGATATTGGCGATTACCAACGGTTGAACGGAGAAGTGTTATTAAAGTGTCTAGAACGGTCACGATCCATTTTGTTGGACGCTGCCACTAATCACGTGTCAGAATTGAAAACATGCAAAGGGAGGAGATATACTGGAATCGATACGACGCAGTTATTCATTTCCGATAAATTTAACTTGGGATATTTCTTTTGTGAGAGATACGCCACATATCACGAAATAGTACGGTGAATGTTACTATCATTTCAAACAGAATTCCAGGTTTCAACTCAAAAAAAAAAACTTGAGAAAAGTGTAGATGGAAAGGATAATTGGTGTCACAGGAACTCATTGATCTCCAACAAGAACGGAAAACCCAATGGCGCGGCCAGTCGAAAAGGTAGATTTCAGAAAGTATTTTTGGATATCATGAAAATGAAACAAATAGTATCATTAAAAAACACAAAGATTATTTTTATATCAATGAAAATAGTTTGTGGCATCCAGACGAGAAAATGAAAACTAGAACTGAGAAATAAAAATGTGGATCGACCAGGATTCGAACCTAGAAATCGAAAGGTCCCAGGTTCGAATCCGGGCCGATCCACAATTCAATTTTTCAATTCTACTTTTCATTTTCTCGACTGAATGACACAAACTATTTTCATTGATATTCAATAACAGACGCTATCCACTTCATTATTGATCATTTTTATGTTTGCATAAACCTCAATCTCTATGATCAGAATTTAGAGAAGGATTAAAATCTCCATAGGTGCTTCCTGTTTTTATATGTAATCTGACTTAAATCGAAAGAAGTATTTTCGATTGACTTGGCCGTTACTTGATTAAAATCCAGAGTAATTTTAATTCACAACACACACGATTAGATATCCACAGATTTTTTTTCAATTCACATGTTTTGCTTACACAGTAGCTTTTTCAGGTGAATGTACAATAAACATATGGCTTTTTCTTTCATTAAATGAACTAAATGATAATAGTATTACAAAACATAAAATGTATCCTCAATTATAATGATTACAAATGAGTTATTCCAAGTTCTAGTTCAATCTTTTTCTTAGGAAAACAATTTCAAAAGTGGTGAATTATTCAAATCAAGTTAGTCGTTAAGTAATATTTTTTAATTTTCCAACCTATTAATTTCTTTTGCTTCCAAATGATTCAGTTTGATACCTTTATATGAATCTACCCAACGTATTATCTGTTGTATACGCAATTTTCAGATTTCGTTTATCAACAAATGAAGCAATTTTTTTCGTTGTCTGTCCACAATATGTAAGTGTTCTATAATTTTGAATAGACTATTAGAGTTTGTGGTGGTAGTTTTTTCTACCACCAAAAACTCAAAATTATAGAACACCTCCATATTGTAGACAGACTACGGAAAATAAGCTTCATATCTTGATGAACAAGATCTGGAGATGGCCCATAAAATTAATAATGTTGTGTAGATTCATCAAAAATAATAAAGACAGAATATCAAAATTCGTCAAATGAGGGGTATACAGATCAAATTGTGGAACTTGTCCTGAGGTATATATTGGCCAAACTGGTAGAGAGTTTGAAAATGAAATCCACGAACATCATATAAGTTATGTAAAAATAAACAATTCAACATATCCCAATCACCTTTCAGAAAAAAACCATTGTTTCAAATACTTTTATATAGACAGTATTTGCTTGGTTTTCAATCTCATATCACTTGGAAAATAGAAGTTTATGTAACAAGACAAGAAATGGGGCTTTGGCGC
Source organism: Gonioctena quinquepunctata (assembly GCA_018342105.1). Classification (NCBI taxonomy): domain Eukaryota; kingdom Metazoa; phylum Arthropoda; class Insecta; order Coleoptera; family Chrysomelidae; genus Gonioctena; species Gonioctena quinquepunctata. The sequence goes on from JAFIRS010001527.1 coordinate 58,887, forward strand.
ACGAATCATAATATTTACGACGAAACGGACTCTAGAATCCAAAATGGGCATTTCTTGCAAGAATTATCATTCATAAATCTTAACTTTGAATTGCTACTTGACTTGGCAAGATGTAGAGTACTTTCAAAATCCTCGAAGTTCAAATCAGAGATCGAGGTCCCTCTACAAATTTGATATTATGATTCATATGATTGATATGGTTAATGTGATAGGACAACAAAGTTGAAGATCGGAAAAGCAAAAGAATACACCACACAAGGCCCTGTTCAATGGGTATATATATTTCCGTATAATCTATTGAAATAGTATGCACATGTGTGGCCACGAATAAATGTGGAAAATGTCATCAATTAAATAATAAATAGATAGGTTATTTTATAAAACTAAGTAATGTTTTGATATCTAACAGAGAACTACTTTCCCGTTTATATTTTCGAAAAAATCTACTCAATAATGTTTTCGATATCGCCCAGTTGTTTATATCCGAGGTATTTTCTTTTCAATTTCTTCTGCATCTGTCAAAATGTTCTGGTGTGGAGGTAGCGATACTATAGGATTCTTTTCCAAATTTTGGGCTAAATCTTCATTTTTAAATAATAATAAAGAATGCTTTTATTGACAGGATTACTCTCAAAGACTATTTTGAGCTACAAAGTGAGTAGTAATGTGGTATCTTGTCAAAAGGCGGAGTTAAAACCACCTGACGATGCAAGTGGTTGTTCTTCCACTCAACCAAAGTGTACCCATATATCTAACATGTAGATGAATGGGTAACAAAAACTGAAAAATGTACGTGATTAATAATATATACGCAAATTATGTGACCATGTTGCCTATACAGGTAGATATACAGAAGCAAAACACAATGTTGAACATATAGAAACTGAATTCAAATTCAAACTTAAACAGGCTGAATCAATAAACCTCACAAAATATCGTTTTTAAGGTATTTTTTTAACCGACGAAACCAAAAAGAGGGAAGTTTTCTAGTCGACGCGTATAGTTTTTTTTATGTATGACCACGCTTAACTTTTTACTGAGACGTCCGATTCCAATGATTGCATAGAGTGTACTCTGGAGTTGGTCCCATTAGAATTTTAAAGATGGAATCCACCCCTAAGGGTAGCAAAATGAAGGATATTGATCACTCACCATCTGAATTCTGGTCTGTTAACCGATTCTATCGGGCATAACTTTGTACTGGGTTCTTTGATTTGGATGATTCTTCCCTTATTGGATAGGGTATACCTCATAGTTGATCTAATTCTGATTTCGAATGGATTTATCCACCCTAACCGGAAAAAGGGGATAGTTGATTTTTCACTTGTGAACATTGGCACACATATGTATTTGACAATGACAGATCGCTATTGTCATCATTTTTGTTCTCCTACATCCGTCACAATCATTATATTCTATGAGGAGGATGGAATTAAATACGGAGTAATGAAATAAACCAACCAGAACAACAAAAATAATTTATATTTCAACAAATAGTAAAAGTAGATAATCTTATTATTCAACTGGTAATAGTAGAAGTAAAGTGGGTAAGTATTTTGGAAGTAATCAAAATACAAGTAGGTAGTAATAAGTAGATATCAGCCACAAAAAATTGAAAAATAAAAACTTTTTAACAAAAAATTAAACCGACGAAATACGGAACAGAAAATTAAAAAATAAAATAAACCTTCTTTGACTCAATAACTGAGCTCCTAAACTATTGTAAGTAACTAATTTTGAGTTGGCGCCAAACGAACAATCAACAAAGATCATTAAATTACTTCAAAAAAATTATCAGAATGTCACCGCGCAACTCGATGCTATCATTTCACGCCTTACTTAATTCATTTGCTTGTTCGTTTGGCGCCGACTCAAAATTAGTTACTTACATTAGTTTAGGAGCTGAGTTATTGGAACTAAGAAGGTTAATTTTATTTTTTACTCTTCAGTTCCGTATTTCGTCGGTTTAATTTTTTGTTATAAAGTTTTTATTCATCTATGAGAGTGAGATACGTTCATACTCATCGAGTAACCAATTGAATAGGTTAGTTATATCATATGAGAAGGAGCATTTTTAACGGGAAATATTGTATTGAAGGGGAGTAGGTCTATTCTCGATGCGAACATTCAGGTTGTGGATATCAGTTCTGAATATAATTTTATTATATAAATATGAGAGCTTACCAGAGGAAATGATCTATTGGTAAAACGTACACGCGTGGATATATGAGGATATTATTTTAATTCCTTGTACTGTTTCACAATAAATTCTCAAACGTTTCAAACTGAAGGAAGTAATAATCAAACTGATTTAGTCAAGGTCAAAGAGCGATTTTATATTGCATTCATCCAACGTCCCACGTCATTTCACGTTATGGGTGACCTTTTGAATTTTCGTATTCCTTAAATTTAATTTCTATAATATTTTATCAACAAATATGTGGATGATATTATTCGTCATGTCCCACAGATGAAGTTATGGAAATTTTCAATGTGTTTAATAGTTTCAACCCCAAAATTCAGTTCACAAAGAAAGTAGAAAATGATTATAAAATTTCTTTTATTCATACTCATTTGATAAGAACTGAAAATGATAACATCATGTTGGATTGGTATGTCAAAACTACTAGTTCTGGAAAATACTTAAACCATCCATCTGATCTCCCACAAAAACTGAAATGAATATTGTCCTAGGAATGAAAAACAGAATACAAAATATAGTCCACTCTTCTCAACAGAAACATAATATTTTTACACAACATTAGTTACATAATTCGATGGTGAACTGAATCACAATGTTGCATATAATTTATCTTTCATAATGATATACTATTTTACCGAGTGTTACCAAATAACTTTGAAAGTTTTTGGGGGAGGATTCCTTGGGTTTTTCTTTGTTCTAATACACATAATTTTGTTTTGTTCCATTTTTAATTTGATATTCTATTAAAACAAAACATGGTACTGGTACATGCCCACATTAAAAATGAAAACAAGCGGAATAATTTTATAATACTACGATTGAAGTCACAAGGTGGGCAAACGAAACGTGACTGCCACCTACTGGATTTTTTCGACTCCATTTACAGAAGATCCGTTCATGCACAATGTTGTATTTAATTTTTTTTGGGAAACTATCGCCTATACGGACACAACACAGGATTGAGAAAAGGTTCCGAATGAATTGTTCTTCTCAACACCAATTTTTATGAGAGATAAGTGCCATGTGAAGTGGAATGAATAGAAAAATCGAATTTAAACGGTTTTCTTCACATAAAGGATTCAATATAAAATTGAATCAGAGAAAGGTAGATCTCAGGTGAAAAACAACTACTTTCTTGGCAAATACCACGCAGAACGTTGAATGATATTCACCTGAAGATCCATGCATACTTCCATATAATATCAATGGACATTGAATGCAAATGTTTCTTTCTGATAAGCTCGATTATGTTTAATTTATGTCGTGTTCACCTAACAATCCGCATACCGGTTTCAGGCTTCTTGGCCCTCATCAGTACGGAGTAGTCAACCAGCCAAAGGTCCAAAGAACTCTGGCTGAAGTGATACACAACGTAAACAAACCATCATCGAGCTTGTAACACCTATAGGTACGCCGGAAAAGATAAACTCTAACTGGCGGTACCTAGTGACAGAAAGATACACTCCGAAAATCTCCCACCTCGATAGGTTTCTAGATAAAAGATTCCTTCTCAGTAGGAGTGGCAAGCCCGTCTAGCATATAGTGAGAGATAAGTGCCATGTGAAGTGGAATGAATAGAAAAATCGAATTTAAACGGTTTTCTTCACATAAAGGATTCAATATAGAATTGAATCAGAGAAAGGTAGATCTCAGGTGAAAAACAACTACTTTCCTGGCAAATACCACGCAGAACGTTGAATGATATTCACCTGAAGATCCATGCATACTTCCATATAATATCAATGGACATTGAATGCAAATGTTTCTTTCTGATAAGCTCGATTATGTTTAATTTATGTCGTGTTCACCTAACAATCCGCATACCGGATTCAGGCTTTTGGCCCTCATCAGTACGGAGTAGTCAACCAGCCAAAGGTCCAAGAACTCTGGCTGAAGTGATACACAACGTAAACAAACCATCATCAGCTTGTAACCTATAGGTACGCCGGAAAGATAAACTTTAACTGGCGGTACCTAGTGACGAAGAAACACTCGGAAATCTCCACCTCGATAGGTTTCTAAATAAAGATTCCTTCTCAGTAGAATTCTTGAAGCCCGTCTAGCATATAGTGAGAGATAAGTGCCATGTGAAGTGGAATGAATAGAAAAATCGAATTTAAACGGTTTTCTTCATAAAGGATTCAATATAAAATTGAATCAGAGAAAGGTAGATCTCAGGTGAAAACAACTACTTTCCTGGCAAATACCACCAGAACGTTGAATGATATTCACTGAAGATCCATGCATACTTCCATATAATATCAATGGACATTGAATGCAAATGTTTCTTTCTGATAAGCTCGATTATGTTTAATTTATGTCGTGTTCACCTAACAATCCGCATACCAGTTACAGGCTTCTTGGCCTCATCAGTCGGGTAGTCAACCACCAAGGTCCAAGAACTCTGGCTGAGTATACAACGTAAACAAACCATCATCGAGCTTGTAACCCCTTCTGTCACTAGGTACCGCCAGTTAAAGTTTATCTTTTCCGGCGTACCTATAGGTTTACAAGCTCGATGATGGTTTGTTTACGTTGTGTATCACTTCAGCCAATTCTTGACTTTACTATACTGTACTGAAGCCAAAACTTGAAACGTATGGATGTAGTCACACATAATTAAACATAATCGAGCTTATCGAAATTTGCTCATCCTGATATTATATGGAAGTATGCATGGATCTTCAGGTGAATATCATTCAACGTTCTGCTGACCAGGAAAAGTGTTTTCACTGAGATCACTCTCTGATTCAATTCTTATATTGAATCCTTAGGGAAAACCTTTAAAGATTTTCTATTCATTCCAACTGCATCTCACTATGCTAGACGAGCTTGCCACTGAAGGAATCTTATTTAAACCATCGAGGTGAATTTCGAGTGTTTCTTTCTGTCATAGTACCGCCGTTAAATTCATCTTTTCGGCGTACCTAGGTGTTACAGCTCGATGATGGTTTGTTTACGTTGTGTATCACTTCAGCCAGATTCTTTGAACCTGGCTGGTTGACTCCCGACTGAGGCCAAGAAGCTATGAAACCGGTATGCGGATTGTAGTGAACACGACATAATAAACATAATCGGCTTATCAGAAAAACATTTGCATTCAATGTCCATTGATATTATATGGAAGTATGCATGATCCAGGTGAATATCATTCAACGTTCCGTGGAGTATTGTTTTTACTGAATCTTCCGATTCAATTTTATATTGAATCCTTTATGTGAAGAAAACCGTTTAAATTCGATTTTTCTACCAATTTTTATATTGAGAAATTTTGTTTCGGTAAAAAGTTCTGGTGAAAAATGGATTAGGAGTTGCATGTTTCACCCGTCTTGAAGACAAAATAAAAAAAATAATCATAGGTAGTTTTTCTATTTGTAGGACATGCCCACAAAATTTCAGCAATTTTTTTTTCTAATTTTTGAAAGCGTGTAATTTTCAAGGGGAGGCCTAAGAGCTTTTATTTACATGAAAAATTAAAGTGGCTGAATTAAATCCCCACGAAGCCACCAGAAAAATCACTTTCTGAACTTAGATGGAAAAAATATGAAAATCGGTCTCCGGGGTCACAAAGTGAGATCTCACAATTGGATTGTGTAATTATATTTTGACCTATCAATCTATCAATTTAGATTATGTTCATTGTTGGAACTTATGAATTGACAACTTCACGTTCATCTGTTCAATTTAGTGGATAAAATATATTGTTGAAGTTCTCATAACAGTAGATATAGCTGCAGGGCTACGGCGCCACTTTTTCACTTTTCTAAAAAAGTACCCAGAATCTGGAGAAATTTCCTCTGACCCCGATGGAAACTCCCATAAGAGCCTGTGTATTAGAGAGAGAGGGAGATAGTGATTTTCCCCGATTTTTCCCCAGATCTGGGGAAATTTTCAGAAAGTGCCAAGGTCCAACGTGGTAATTTTGCGACCACAAATCAGATCATTGTGAAACACCCATTTTTTATGTGCTCGAGGCCTATATTACCCTGGATTGTTCCTAGATCTACTGTATTTTAGGGGTCAACCTGATGGATTTCTATCATTTAATAAGATTTTTAACCTTATTCCACATAGAGTATTGGACTTTTTCCCCAGATCTAGGGATTTTTTCATGCAGATTCACGTATTTCACATAGTTTTTCCCTAGATCTACTGAATTTTAAGGTTAAACCTGATGGATTTCTCATGAATGTTTGATTTTTTCCCCAGATCTAGGGAATTTTTCACGTAGGTTGTGTTTAGATTAGTCGTTCCAGGTGGATTTTTAGGGTTAACCGCATGGATTTCTCATGGATGATTAACTTTTTTCCCCAGATCTGGGGAATTTTTTCACGTAGGTTGTGTTTGGATTAGTCGTTTCAACTGGATTTTTAGGGTTGACGTGATGGATTTCTCATGGATGATTGACTTTTTTCCCCAGATCTAGGGAATTTTTCACGTAGGTTGTGTTCAAATTAGTCGTTTCAGGTGGAGTTTTAGGGTTGATCTGATGGATTTCTTTTGAAACGACTAATCTGAACACAACCTACGTGAAAAAATCCCTAGATCTGGGGAAAAAGTTAATCATCCATGAGAAATCAATGAGGTTAAACCCTAAAAATCCACCTGAAACGACTAATCTAAACACAACCCACGTCAAAAATTCCCTAGACCTGGAGAAAAAATCAATCATTCGTGAGAAATCCATCAGGTTAAACCTTAAAATTCAGTAGATCTAGGGAAAAACTATGTGAAATACATTAATCTGCATGAAACAATCCCTAGATCTGAGGGAAAAGTCCAATTATCCATGTGGAATAAGGTTAAAAATCTTATCAAATGATAGAAATCCATCAGGTTGACCCCTAAAATACAGTAGATCTAGGAAAAATCCAGGGTAATATAGGCCTCGAGCACATAAAAAATTGGTGTTCCCCAAGGATCTGATTTGTGGTCGCAAAATTACCACCTTGGACCTTGGCACTTTTTGAAAATTTCCCCAGATCTGGAGAAAAATCGGGGAAAATCACTATCTCCCTCTCTCTCTAATCCACAGGCTGTTATGAGAGTTTCCATCGGGGTCAGAGGAAATTTCCCCAGATTCTGGGTACTTTTTTAGAAAAGTGAAAAAGTGGCGCCGTAGCCCTGCAGCTATATCTACTCATCACCTTGTGTCATAAATTCAAATTCTGATAATCGAATAAGCTGAACTTTGCTATATTGTTGTTACACTTGAGAGCTTCTATGGAAAGTACTTTTCCCTTTTCAGGCATATAAACTATTGAATCAGAACAGTGTTCAAGTTAGGATAAAGACCGATTTGTCGGACTGTCTTTGCAACCGGAGTTCAGTTCCAAGGGAAGCACTTAAAACCTACAGACCTCTGGAGATTTCAATTAAGTCGATTGATCAAACCACTTGGTATCCTTATTTCCATATGTTGCTACCCCTGTTAAGTGGAGTAACCCACCATAAAATCTGGCGCCCGAGGCTAAGAGTTCATTTGAGAATAGTGTGAATAAGTGTCTTGGCGTCATAAATAACGTTACGATTCTAGGAATAATACTAATTATTCCCGACCCTAGAAAAACGCATCGTATAGCCCATATCTGTATCTCTTTAAGATTAATAAGTATGTCAAAAGAACACGAGAGAGGTTTTGTTCCTTCATAGATCTATGACAGAGCATTTTGATATTGCGTTAACAGTCCAGATATATTTTGTTGAATTTGTGGACTATATTCCTCAGTAAGACAGAGGCGGAATACCACATACTTTGTAAAATATTCATTTTTGCTCACTTTGGAGTGCAGTTGAATCAACAAGATGGACAGTGGGTGCCTCATAACGTATGCTGTTCAGGAAACTTATGAATGACTCAAATTTTGCGAGTGCCATAACGAACTTTGAAAAAAAGGTTGCATTTTTTAAATGTCATCTAAAAATGTTAAGGCAACGTTGAAAATATATAACAAAAAAATAGTCGAACAATTAAAAAAAGTAAGGTTGCAACATAGGCTTGAAAGTTAATTTTTCTCAAAATCTTGGAGACAACAGTGAAGGACAAGGTGAATGGTTTCATCAGGATATTGAAGAGATGGAAAGGCTAATGGGACGTCAGTGACCCGTTTGGCCAGATGATTTCCGGTAAAACCCAGAGAAAAAACGAAGCCATTACCACTGTTCCCAATAATATTAACTAGCTCAATATGTCCTTAATTGTTGATGCAGAAAATCATGCGTAAGAATCACATCCTTTCAACATAAAAGTCCGTAATTAATTCATTACATATTCTCCTATTGAACCCCGACTATTTCCGTTTGGGCTAATAGATCTTTTGCTGATCGAGAGCAATTTTTGCCCTTTGACAGGCACATGATCTAAAACTGATCCGTTTTCTGCGATGGGCACCATTTCCGAATAGCCCTTTTGGGAAAAGGTCGGGTCTATTTTAGAAACAGACCCTATATATTTTTATGTAATCTGTGACATCTGTCGTATTTTTAAAAGAAATATTAGCGTTGAAATAGAAAATATGCGTGTTGCTACCCTTGTGACGTGTTGGATATTATGAAAAAATTGTTTTTATATTACATTAAGTACTATTATCACGATCATTAACAATTCAGTGCGAAAACATTTGAAGAGTTTTATTTCACAGACTATATGCTATTGAGTGGGTTTTCAAGCTATGTTCCAATGAGTTTGGGAATATATTTCGTTATCAATAGAAATAAACCTATTTTCTATAGAGTTATCCCCTACTATGAAGAAATTTCATCAATAACGTCGGACAAAAACTCGGATTCCTTGTAAATTCAAATCAGCCGGTAAAACTCTGGCAGTAATAGAAGGAATATCGATTCAAGCAGAACAGATCCATTATAAATCTGAGGTTCACTCCAGATTCAGAGTGAGAGCCATTATGTATACCGCTCAATAAAGACGCTCCACAACCTATCAGAGGAGGTGCTTGTGGATATGTTCTCTGCACTGTAACACCTATTCGAAGATCGCACTTCTCAGTTTTTTTATGGGAATTCCAGCTTTGTCTCTTCAAGGACAATTGCTTCTGCGGAAAAACCTCTTCTGGAAATCAAGTGCCGAAGATAATTTGTAGCAATTGAAAGCTTTCATCTTTATTTCCAGCGAGAGAGTCGATTTGGATTTATTTCGATTTGAGTGTGGGTGTTACTATCGAGTGGTTATTGGGGAAATTAGTTATTTGATAAGATTTTTTTCATTTGATGATAAAACCAAGAATAATGTTTGTAATTGATTCTCAGAAAAGTAAGTGATGGAATAATAACAGATTACAAATTGTCAATTGCACATGATTTATGTTATAAATCTACGAATTGTGGAGGCTTACATATTCCAGTACTTCGCGAGATTTTCGAAAACGTTGAAGCTTAATTTTCATGAGTTCATACTCATTCGTGCCATATGTTCTGGGAATGATAATCTTTCACGGTCTGGAAAAAATGTGTCTGCGATTTCATATCAGTATAGAAGGGCGAATGAATTTTTAGTGATACTACTTACTGAATCCATCGTTTTTACACGCTTCATATCAGCTTCACTTGTATGTTTGTTTGTTTGTAACCGACTCCTTTGGGCGCGATTTTGACCCACTTCCAGACGTCCGAATGATTTGAAATTTGGCAGATGTACATAATTCCGGTGACAATGCATTAAGAAATTTTTGTGTGGAAAAAAAACAGAATGGCGACTCCAATATGGCGTACGCGTTTTGTGATTATGGTCCGATTTGCTTCAAAATTGGTATCTGAGGGTTTTCGTGATCGAAAATTATGATTGTCTTGTCATAATTGGAAAGTTCGGAATGCCGGCTCCAAAATGGTGGACGAGTTTTGTGATTATGGTCTGATCCTATTCAAAATTGGTATGTGAGGGTTTTTGGGGTTGAATATCATGATTTTCTTGTGAAAATTGAAAATTCAGGATGACGGCTTCAAAATGGCGGCCGAGTTTTGTGATTATGATCTGATTCTATTCAAAATAGGTATGTGGGGGTTTTTGAGGTCGGATATCATGATTTTCTTGTGAAAATTGGAAAATTCAGGATGACGGCTTCAAAATGGCGGCCGAGTTTTGTGATTATGATCTGATTCTATTCAAAATTGGTATGTGGGGGTTTTTGAGGTCGGAGATTATGATTATTTCGTCAAAATTGAAGGATTCAAGATGGCGGCTCCAATATGGTGGACGAGTTTTGTGATTATGGGCCGATTCGCTTCAAAATTGGTATCTGAGGGTTTGGGGTCGGAGATTGGGATTTTTTTGTCAAAATTGAAGGATTCAAGATAGCGGCTCCAAAATGGCCGCGAGTTTTGTGATTATGTAGAATAATAGTTAAAAAAATTCAATAATAATAATAATATTTTGAAAAACTAAAAACACGCATTGATAGAAAACTAAACTGAGAAGCTGAAAATAAATAATAGTTAAAAAAAACTTAAAAACACACTTTTATAGAGAATCAGACTAAAAATAAGGAAAATAAAAAAATAAAAAATTAATCAAAAAAAAAGCGTGGGGTGCATGGTATCAATAATTATATAGTACATTACACACCTAGGGCAGTAAAGTAAGAAATGTCTCAGATCACAGGTGATTGTTGGCCGATGCGATACCATGCACCCCACGCTTTTTTTTAAATAAAATAATGTTTTCTCTAATTTTCTATATTTTTAGTCTGGTTCTCTATAAGAGCGTGTTTTTTAGTTTTTTTGAACTATTATTTATTTTTTTCATGAATGAATTATAATTTGTCGCATTCTGATATTTTTTTATAGATTATAGTATATTGTACAATGACTGTGAGAGTTTCCGCAATTAATTTCAGTGAGGAATGTTCATGCAATGCTCGATGTACACTATAGTTCCTCTTCAAATACGATATTGCTTCTACATTGATCACACTTTCTTTGAGAATCAACAAAATCGCAAAATTCCTTTCTTCTTGGGTAATGCAATTATGAGAAAAATCCTCTACAAATGTTGAAATGGAAGCATTCCAGTAGGTCATGAAATAATTCAATCCAACACTTAGGCAAATATATCACAATCAAATGATAATTTCAAATCTGTAGGTAATTCCAATCGATAAAAAAATTGGAAAGAAAGGAAGTATAATCTTCTACACTTCGAATTGATACGATCATTAATCAAATGAAACTACCTGACTTACTCGATATAATTTCACGATCAAAATGTATTTTGAATCTTGTGACATATTTTCATTTATTATTATTGAACGTAACATTATTAGTTATAACAAAGTAGATTGTAAATTTTCATTGTTCTCCATGAATTCTAGGATCCTATTAGCTACTCCGTATTGTTTGGTCATAGATTCATCAATGTGTCATCCTGCTACTGTGGTGGATTCCCAGCCAACATGCTTTTTTGAAGAGGTTATGTCTCCTCATACATTAACGAGAATGGTTGCAGAAGATCTGCGGAAACAGCGGCTTGTATAGAATTCAGGATTCGGTGGTTTTTGAGTATTTGGTTATTTGTTCCCCCATCTCTCCAAATTCTTTTAATTCAATTTTTCAATGGTTCACTTCCCCTCCTAATAATTCAAGAAGAAAGAGAAGTCCTCAGCGTTCGATGGGCGAAGGTCGACATATATTTATATACAGAGTGATCCGGTTGATAGCGGGCCACCTCTCTAAAACTGTTATTTATTATCCGATTCAGATTTTTGTTTCCAGTAGATAGAGCATCAATAGTTCTAGTTGAATGCCATAAATTCGACATAAAAATGAAAAAACATGATAGCGATTTTTTTAATAAAATTTGACGACGCCACTGGATTTGTGATGCTTTCAAATGGGAGTGACCAAAATTTCACGATATGTTAATCACAAGATTGTTAAAAATATCGTTTGAAATGCTCTTTCAGGTCGTTAGCAGTCGAGCTTGTAAACAGCAGTTATTCAAAATGGCGTCAAATTATGTTTCTTCCAAACGTAACTCCATAGTATAGGAGATATTTATGTCCATCAGAACACTGCAGTTTTTTGCCAAAGAAATTAAATGTACATCTTAACATCATATAGTAATCAATAATCAATAATAACCAATATTGATAACATGAATGAACTACAACAAAAGAATGGATTGAAATGAGAGTGCCTACACATTAATTCTCGTACTTTTCAACCAAATCCCGATTTAATTCGTTACATTTGTTCTACCATTTTCTAATGCTAACTAACCATAAGATTCGATCAACATTCGAACATTGGTTTGGGGTAATATCTGTGCAAGCCTGTCTTATTCTTTCACGCAGTTCCTCTTTGGTGGTTGACAGTTATTCCAAATATCAATCTTGGTTTCATTCAGACATGCTTGGGATACCACATTTCAAAAATATTATTTTTATAAGGCGGGTTTGTAACTTCAGTTGCTATAGAGATGACAAGTCATCAGAACAATAGACGAAAACACACAATTTTGTCAGTGTTAATGGTGAACTTTATAACTCCTCAAGTACCTACACTAATAAAGAAGTATGGCTGATAATTTGACTTTGCAGGAGAAAATTGAAATAGTAAGACTTCGTGGTAACAACGACAGATCCGAAAGGGAAGTATGTAGAATTTTCAATAACATGCATCCGGAGCGTCGAAATATTAGCAGATCCGAATAAACCAAATTTTTAATCAGTATGGAGCTGTTTGTGAACATATTTTGAAAAACAGTATTATTGTAGAAAGACACAGACGAAATGATTCTGAACGAATTCGAAATTATTTCAATGATAATCCGAAAACAAGTGTGAGAATTGCAAGTTTTGACATTAACTTACCGCGTGAAACAATAAGGAGAAATCTTAGGAAATATAATAAGATGAAGCCCTTTAAACCAAAGTTTTTTCACACCTCAGAGGAAGGCGATAATGAAAAGAGGATGGAGTATAGTCTATGGGCTCAAGGAGATTATCTAAATAACAGGAATTTTCTGAAAAAAATTTTGTTCAGTTACGAGTCAACATTCACAAACAATGGAACAGTTAATTCACAAAATACAAGGTACTGGACGGAAGAAAATTCACATTGGATAATAAATTGCCAGAAGACAGTACTCACAAAAAATAAATGTTTTATTGTGCAATATTACATACCATAATAATTGGCCTATTTTTTTTTAAGCAATTTGAATGGACAAACTTTTTTGAATTTTTTGAAAAACGAATTTTCCAACGCTATGGATGAACTTTTACTGGCAGAAGAGGCTCATCACCTATTTCAATTAGATGGCTGTTCCATCCACAATAGCAGGATTGTGAGAGATTGGTTAGAAGAAAATTTTCATAATCGGTGGATAGGGCGAAATAGTGCATTGATCGAGTTTCTCCCCAGATCCCCGGACTTGACTCCATTGAATTTTTTTTGAGGCTTCGTTAAAAAAAAAGTTCACAAAACTCGCCCAACGAGCAAAGAGAAACTGCGTGAAAGGATAGGACAGGCTTGCAGAGATATCACCCCAAACCAATTATCGAATGTTATGGTTTACATTAGAAAACGATACGATAAATGTATCGAATAAAATGGAGATTTGGTTGGACAGTCCGAAATTTTATGTATAGGCACTGTCATTTCGATTCTTTTGTAGTAGTTCATTTATGTTATTAATATTGGTAATTATATTATTGGATGTAAAGATGTGCATTTCTATTCTTTGACAACAAACTGCAGTGTTCTAAGAGATATCACATATCCCACATTGAGTTGTTATGTTCCGAAGGAGTATTTTGAACCATATTATTTACAAAATTGTGATTTATATGACAACTATTTGAATTATTTTGATATTGATATGAATATTTACTTTTGCTATATTTCTGTTAAAAAAAAATAATTTCATCGTGAAATTCAGGTCACACCCATTCGAAAGCAACACAAATCCAGTGGCATCGTCAAATGTTATCAAACAAAATCGCTAGTATGTTTTTTGGATTTTTGACCTCAAGAAAAATTTGAAGGAGGCCGTGAAATTTTTATTTTTATTTCGAATTTATGGCTTTCAACTAGAACCATTGATGCTCTATCTACTGGGAAAAAAACTTCTGAATCGGATAATAAATAGCAGTTTTAGAGCGGTGGCCTGCTTTCAAATGGGTTACTCTGTATATATATATATATATATATTTATATATATAAAAAATGGAAGGAATTTAATGGACATAGCCCTCAGAGAAAAGTCCTTCCATTTTGTTTTTAACAGTCCCCTCGATATTACTCTCTTTCATATTTATATTCCTGGACTCGGATGTCACGCAGGTAGCTATAGCTGCCTCCGTGGTGACGTTGGTTGTTGCCCTGGAACTCAGGGTCTGCTGACCGAAATCACAAATGAGCGGCTGGCTTCTGTTTGTTGACTCCGTTGATTTGTCGTTTTCTACCAAGTGTTGTTCATCCTTGCACTTCTCCACCGTACTGATGAGGGCCGAGAGCCCGAAATACGTGTCTACGGTTAGCACTTTTCTCTGAGGGCTATGTCCATTAAATTCCTTCCATTTTGTTTTTAACAGTCCCCTCGATATTACTCTCTTTTATATATATATATATATATATATATATATATATATATATATATATATATATATATATATGTGAAGATGAGAGTTTCCGCATATTTTTCACTTTCCGGTCACTTTTGGTTTCATCGGAAGTGGCTCAGGTTTTGAATTTTCAAATGGAATACCCTGTATATTGTAACATTTTTGGATTTCTGTGACAATTCTGGATCAGAATGTGAAAGTTTTTACGCCTTCTTCAGAGTCACTTTTAATATTGCATCTAGGTGGCAATGATCGGACGAAAACTCATCTGAGGACTCAATGTAATGCCAGAAAATTATAATCGTGAAGTTCTAGTGACTAGTATGAAGGATAGGAATAAGACAAATTGCAAAATTAAATTTTCGTGTCTAACTATTATTTTTCAAATGATAACCATTTTTGACAAGCACTTGACGAATCTAAAATACTAATTTATTTGCGATTGGATTGAAAATAAATATAATAAGCAAATATTAGTAAGGAAAATACTGGAAAATTGTTCATTTACTTTTGTCGAGTGTGCCATTGATAATGATTTATTTACTTTCACTGTAGTGAATTTTCAAAGTGCATTCCGCCTTGTTCAAGACACATTCCAGCTCGTTCAATCGTTTCTTTCAACACGTTTCGTAACATTTGAGGCGTCATACTTTTAAATGCCCGTAGAATTCTTTCTGCTGAGATTTCAAGAGTTGCTGGAGCTGTTGCATAGTAAACCTCTTCTTGAACATGTCTCCAAATGAAGAAATCGAGCACAGTGAGATCCGGTGAGCAGGTAGGCCACCGTACTAAGTAAGTAAGTAAGTAATTTATTCATTCAGATAAACAAAAAAGTTTACAGGTCGTCCTCGGCAACGAGGTACAAATCAGGAGTATTTATGTTGAGTCTAATGCGATTGACGCTACCTAAGCAAGCTTGTATAGTAGCGAGCAACCAAATAAACTCAACAGAGCGGATACCACATAATTATATTCAACTTAGATCCTTAAAAAAGGGAGAGAAGAGTATAAAGATGAAAATAGAGAGAAAGAAAGAAAGAGAAAGATAGATAAAAAGAAATGTAGATAGGGACAACGCATGTAGCAGTGGTTTATAATAAGTTCCAGCCTATACCTTATAATTATTTTTTATGAATGTCTTCAATTCTCTATTCAGTTTAAATTCACTGTCGATTTGTTTTAATTGTAAAGGTAATGCATTATATAGTTTTGGTCCTAAATATGACACAAATTTATGGTTTTGGGTGAGTCTACATCTTGGCACATGTATAGTCAGATCATTACATATCCGAGTATTATAGGGATGCTGAAAAGTTGTACTTGGAGAGCTGACAGTCCATAATATAGAGTTAAATACGTACAGTTTTCTTACACTTAACAACCCACTTTCATTGTAGAGCCATTCTGTAGAATGTGGAGTATTTTGGATTACTTCTGGGTACTGGACCATTGGTTGCAATAACTTGATTATTAAAATGCTTTATTAAGTAATTAATAACTTCTCTGGTATTATGAGGGGGTGCTCCATCTTGTTGGAAGTAAATTCGCCGTGAAACTGCCAAAAGTAGATTATTGAGATGATCCTCGATTTCATTTTGAAGGAATCCTGAGTACTTATAGTCGGAGCGCCAAACAGATAGAGTGATTCCCGTGCATACCATATATAAAATGCTCTATCGGTTCGGCGCGTCGACTATAACTCCCGTTAACTGACGTTGAAACAATATTAGCCCAATTATTTTGTTTCCAACGATACCAGCCCAGACATTGACGCCAAACCTTCCTTGAAAATTGCCCTCTCTCATTGCATGTTCATTTTGTTGGGCCCAGTACCGAGGAATTTGTTGGGCCCAGTACCGAGTATTTTGCTTATTGAACATACTATTATTTGAAATCGTGATTTGTCGGAAAATAGAATGAAGTTGATAAAATTTGAGTTAACTCTATGATCTTGAAGCAGCCAATCACAAAACACTACCCGTCTATCGCCATCGTCAGCATACAAATGTTGATGTAACTGATAATTAATTGTTCGATATCCGTGCTTGTACGGTATTTTTGTTGCTGATTCGTGACTTATCTGCATTTCTTGACTAATTCCTCTCAAAGGAAGCGTTTCATCAATCTCAACCATAACAAGAACGTTGATCTCAGTCTCTTCATTCATGATAAACCTCTGTTTCGACTCTCGATTTCCTTCTTGCCTAGAACGATTCTTAACATACAATTCAGCAGCATTCCTTGAATTTCTAGGACATTCTCCAAATATTAATCAGATCCACTTTTTAACTTTGAGTAAACAATATTTTGAAAAAAATTTGAACTGAAATTCAACGAAAATAAAGAAACTTTTACTGTCTGCTCATAAAGCTTATGTCACTGACAGTTACCTAAGTGAGTGTTTTGTTTTCCAAAGAAGACTTGATAAAAATAACTGCAAAATATTATGCATCATGGCTATCCATGGCACATTTGACAAAAGTAAATGAATTATTATCCAGTATTTTACTCAGTAATATTTAATTTGTGTTCTTATTTTTAATCCAATCGCAAATAAATTAGTATTGTTAGATTCGTCAAAAAATCCTTTTTTCGGAAAGTGCTTGGAAAAAAATTGTCGCCATTTGAAAAATAATAGTTATACACGAAATTATAATTTTACCAACTAACCTTATTCCTATCTACCTATCTCAGAAATAGGTGAAATTGTACACCTTGAAAAGATCCTTGTATCGGCTACTAAGCATATTTCCAACTAGATGATTACTCCTGACAAAAACCATAAAGGAAGGAAACAAATGATTGATGGAATGATATTAATCCACGACTCAATATCATTCCCGGCTCCAGTTCAGCTGTTTTCAAAGAATTCCATTCCCGAATCTATGTACCCATTAGTGGAAATAAATGATAAACGAAGTTTGTTGACAACATTTCGCCATCACAAAGCATCAGGACATGGGAATTAGTGATGTGTGAATTTTAATTACGATTTTGTTGAAACGAATTTCCAATTTGTTCGATTGTTCGCTGCAACGAGTGAACTTTTCATTTGTTCATGCGTGTTTCGCAGTTCGTAACCGGTACAGTTGAAAAAAGTTTTCGTTGAACCGGACTGGAACGACCAATTCTTGTCAAAACGTTGATTTATGTGGGTTGTGATTTCGGGTAATATTATTTTCATGAAGGCAAGGGAATTGATATGGATTCGAAGATATTTTTGGACTATCAACAAGATGAGCTGACATCCTCGCTACCTACTCCACCATTGTAGAAGTAGACTTTTGGATAATGAAGGGAGTGAACTAGAAATTGCGTTGAATTTCCTCATCTCCTATAGTTGATGCAGATGACGTCCAGGCGAGCAACTAGTCAAGGTCAAGTGAAGTGTGCCCTTCTTGCTTCCATATTTAAACTTATTATATCGACCTCTGAAATGTCATTTCTGCATTGAAACTGACCAGAGCAAGTGGCCTTTCAACGATCGTGGTACCAAAAATAACTTGAAAACCATGATTAGGCGCAAAGAATTTATTGTAGTGGAACAAGACACTCACGCATCTACCTTCAAGAAAAAAAATGTGGAAAATTTAAATAAATATCAACCCTACAGTCTTATCGTGGTAATGGGATTCCATGACTGCATGAGCATTGATTTCTATTCAGAAATAAAAAATTCTAATCAAGTATGTGGTAAAATTACATTTGTCGATAGTCGATATACAGTTTTTTCAAACTATTGAAAGACTTGGGAAAATTCGAGAAAGGGGATCCCAAATCCATCGGATAGGATAGGACTTCCTATAACAAATGATCACAAGAAATCATCCATACTGGAATATATGGAATTTTTTTATGAGTCTTTTATAATCATTCCGGACTTTTTCCAACTGAATTCGAAGCAGTACTTCAACTTCCGGAGTTATTGCAGCTCGTAATACTCATTCCGAATGAATATTTGATTCCAAAGTTTGCTTTTCCCACAATTTCTTGTGAGCACTCAAAAACGTATATCCGATACAATCCCAATTGGAAAGCGTTCTTCATACACTCGTCTGGCTTCCAATGGGTTCCGTTAGCATATTGCTATGTTTGTTCAAAGATAATTTTTATTACCCATTTACGTGAAGATTCAACTGCCTTTTATTTTTTCACCGATCGACAAATGAGTAGAATGGAATAAAACGGATTTATGAAATCCCTACTGATATTGATATGACTGCTATATGGTATCAAGATTTTGAAAGGAGTCCATGTCAGGTAGATAAATAATTATTGAGTAAAAAAATATGCTTTTTTCTGTGGAGCGTTTTTTTTTAGCTTTTATTTATTTTCACCTGTAGGTAATCAAATCTTACAAGTTAAAATTTGACCGACTTCTTGTTGTCCCATTAACATGAAATTTGGCAGGTGCTGATAGTTACCGTGGCAAAGCACTATTGATTTGTTGTTTGAAAAAAAAATGGCGGCTCCAAGATGGCGGACGAGATTTGTGTTTATGGTCCGATTAGATTCAAAATTGGTATGTGGGGGTTTTCGGGTTCCAAGATTATAATTTTTCATCAGAATTCATAAAATAAAAATGGCGGCTTCAATATAGTCGACGATATATGTGATTATGGTCCGATAATATTCAAAATTGGTGGGTGGAAGTTTTCAGGATCGGAGATTATGAATTTCCTTTCAAAATAAAAAAATTCAAAACGGCGGCTCCAAAATTGTGGACGAGTTTTCTAATAATGGTCCGATTCGATTCAAAATTGGTATGTGGAGGTTTCCGGGATCGATGAATTTTTTGTCAAAATTCATACAATCAACATGACGGCTCCAAGATGTCGGACAATCTCTGTGATTATGGTGCGATTCTATTCAAAATTGGTATTGGGAGGTTTCCGGGGTTGAAGATAATGAATTTTTTATCAAAACTCATGAATTCAAGATAGCGGACGAGTTTTGTAATGATGGTACGATTTTATTCAAAATTAGTATGTGGGGGTTTTTGAGTTAAGTCGAAGATTATTGATTTTCTGTCAAAATTCATAAATTGAAGATGACAGGTCCAGGATGGAAGACGAGTTAAACTTCAAATGATCTCCTCATTGAAAAACAAGATACCTCAGAACTCACAGGGAAAAGGTCTCATAATAACTGTGCTTTAACAAAAATGCATAGATTAATGCGTACTTACTAATAAGCATAAAATGAAATGAGTAATAAAAAACTTTTTTGAAGACAAACTTTTTTTTAAATGCGCAACAAAGTAACAAATAATTGCTTTGGATGTGTGACGTAGTTCATTCCATGAGGAATAGATTCGAAAGATTGTCGCTTTAGTATTCGAACTGAAAACTTTGCGCTTCAAGCTCTTGAATCTATAACTCATGATATAACCTACGTCACACATCCAAAGCAATTTTTTTTTACTGTTTAGGGCATTCGAATTAATGTTTTCTTTCAAAAAGGTTTCATATTAATTATTTTGTTTCTTTCAAATATGCTTTCTAGTTGACAATATTCAAGGACATGTCAACGAGAATGCCACTGGCTTTGGTTTTGTCAAATAAAATCGATTTGAGTTGTACGTTGATATAATATTTGTATCTGGACCCATTATATGAAAAAACAAGTACTATCGATTTCAATGACAATGAATCATTTTCATTAATTGTCTAAATTTCTAGAGAGTTCAGTGATTATCTATATCTGCAAAGATGGATACGTTTATTTTACAGTTGTATCTGAAAAATAAAAATATATCTCTTAGGAAGGGCGAGTTGAATTCTGTGGAGACTCATATGTATTCTAACAACCCATAAAAATCACGGAAAGTCATAGTTCATAGAGATCTTCAAGAACTGCGAACGGTCACAAAATATTGCATGAACCAGAAACATACGCCCCGGATCGTTTCAAATGATTAGGATAAAAACCTGAAAATTGTGGGCTAGTTACTGCCACTGGGCCAGAAACAAATGTGATAATAATGTGCAAAATGTCGTATTCAGGGCGAAAGAAGGGTGATATAAAGCACGCGAAGGACCTTTATTATTATGCGCCTTCATTAACATAGCTTTGTAGCTTTGGAATTGTACCGGCTGCAGTTTTCTTTCTGTTTACGATCTCTCAAAGAAATCTCGGAAATGGAAATGTTGCCATAAAATCAGAGGCTCCGCGTGAAACAGAATTTATTCATTTCACTGCCGCTGAGTGGAAAAATATTGTGAAAGTCACTTCCATTTCACTGGGTAGTAAAACAGGGTTGTACTCACGTTGTTGATGCAAGCCGCGCTGTCAAAACAATATTTTTCCGTGAAAGCATACATCGTGTAACGCGTTTTCCCAGTGTCGGAAATTCTACGGCCAAAACGGTCCCTAGAAGGGTACGTTACAACCGAACTATTTCACATTGACTACAAAATACGAATTACACCATTTATTCAAAATTCAAACCAAGTGATAAAGAACATATCAACTGTCAAAGTACCTATATAGGTCAAATAAAACAACACTTGAAAAAGCGAATCAAAAAAATTTATAAGTTTGACACTACAACTTTAAAATTTCAACCAAAGAAATGAATCCAAGAATAAGAACCTTCCTTGAAATGATACATATTAAAAAAGATCCCAACAGTATCAACAATGTTTTTCGATATGTTTATATTAGCAAAAATGAAAACGGATCTTTACATGTTGCCATAAGAGCGTAAGGCTCATATAACTTTATTTCTAAATAATCCAGTCTTATCCAAACACGAAAAAAAATCAACATTAGTTTGACACTAACGACTTTGAGATTTCGACGAAAGAAAGAGATACAAGTGTAAGAACATTTGTTGAAATGAAACATATGATAACAAATAAAATAACTTTTCAAAAATAAGCTTTCATTTGAGCCGTGTACTCAAACGTATGAAATAAATTGAAGTCATCGCTGACAATGATTTAATTATTTTTTATAGAATTATTTGGATTTAGAAAGCTTGTCGCGCGAAGTGTTCATAAAAGTAGGTACCAATTAATTCGATTGGGCAGTGATTAGTTGGTAGGTAAGAACTTGTCAATGTATTTTATTTTTACAAAGTATTCATGAAAGTAGATACCAATCAATTTCATTGGACAATGAATGGTTGGTGAGTAACAGCTTTCCGAAGTAACAACAATTCGCGCGACAAGCTTTTCGAAACCAAATAAGTCAACAAAAAATTGGTGAATCATTGTCAGCCATTACTTTATTTTTTTTTACACGTTTTAGTACATGGCTTGAATGAAAGCTTGTCTTCAAAAAGTTTTTTATTAGTTATTTGATCTTTTGCTTCTTAATTAGTACACTGAGGCATCCATTTTTAATAGAGCATCGTTATTACAAGTTCTCTCTCCTGTAAGTTTTGAGCTGAAATTCTGAAGTTGCCATCTTGAATTGATAGATTCTGACAGAAAATTCAAAATCTCCGAACCTGAAAACCCCCACATACCAATTTTGAATGAATTATGAACATGATAAGGAATCTCGTCCTCCATCTTGGTGCCGCCATTTCGAAATTAAAAATTTCATAATCTCCGAACCCGAAAACCCCCAAATACCAATTTTGAATCAAATCGGACCATAATCACAAAACTTGTCCTCTCTATCGTGGCCGCCATCTTGAATTCATGAATTATGACAAAAATTTCATAATATTTGATTCCGAAAACCCTCACATACCAATTTTGAATCGAATCGGACCATAATCACAGAACGCGTTCGCCATGTTGGAGCCGCCATCTTGAGTTCATGAATTTTGACAAAAATTTCATAATCTCCGACTCCGAAAGCCCCAAAATTCCAATTTTGAATCGAATCATACCATAAACACAAAACTCGTTCGCCATCTTGGAGCCGCCGCTATGAATTTATCAATTTCCATTAGAAATTCTCAATTTTAGACGCCGAAAACTCTCACATTCCAATTTTGAATCAAATCGGACCATAATTACCTGCGCCCTATTGAAGTCGTCATTTTGTTTTTTCTCTAACAAAAACTCTATAATGCATTGTCTCGAACGAACGAACGAACGAACGAACGAACGAACGAACGAACGAACGAACGAACGAACGAACGAACGAACGGGAAGGGCCGGACGCGGGCGGCCCGGGACGGGGGAAAAGGACGGACGAAGGACGGAGGACGGGCGGATCGACCGGACGACGCGGGGGAAAAACGGGCGACGCGGACGGAGGGGGGGGGAAAGGGGCGAGGGGACGGACGGGGGACGGACGGACGGGCGAGACGGACGGACGGGCGACGAAAAAAAAAAAAAAAAAAAAAAAAAAAAAAAAAAAAAAAAAAAAAAAAAAAAAAAAAAAAAAAAAAAAAAAAAAAAAAAAAAAAAAAAAAAAAAAAAAAAAAAAAAAAAAAAAAAAAAAAAAAAAAAAAAAAAAAAAAAAAAAAAAAAAAAAAAAAAAAAAAAAAAAAAAAAAAAAAAAAAAAAAAAAAAAAAAAAAAAAAAAAAAAAAAAAAAAAAAAAAAAAAAAAAAAAAAAAAAAAAAAAAAAAAAAAAAAAAAAAAAAAAAAAAAAAAAAAAAAAAAAAAAAAAAAAAAAAAAAAAAAAAAAAAAAAAAAAAAAAAAAAAAAAAAAAAAAAAAAAAAAAAAAAAAAAAAAAAAAAAAAAAAAAAAAAAAAAAAAAAAAAAAAAAAAAAAAAAAAAAAAAAAAAAAAAAAAAAAAAAAAAAAAAAAAAAAAAAAAAAAAAAAAAAAAAAAGGGGGGGGGGGGGGGGGGGGGGGGGGGGGGGGGGGGGGGGGGGGGGGGGGGGGGGGGGGGGGGGGGGGGGGGGGGGGGGGGGGGGGGGGGGGGGGGGGGGGGGGGGGGGGGGGGGGGGGGGGGGGGGGGGGGGGGGGGGGGGGGGGGGGGGGGGGGGGGGGGGGGGGGGGGGGGGGGGGGGGGGGGGGGGGGGGGGGGGGGGGGGGGGGGGGGGGGGGGGGGGGGGGGGGGGGGGGGGGGGGGGGGGGGGGGGGGGGGGGGGGGGGGGGGGGGGGGGGGGGGGGGGGGGGGGGGGGGGGGGGGGGGGGGGGGGGGGGGGGGGGGGGGGGGGGGGGGGGGGGGGGGGGGGGGGGGGGGGGGGGGGGGGGGGGGGGGGGGGGGGGGGGGGGGGGGGGGGGGGGGGGGGGGGGGGGGGGGGGGGGGGGGGGGGGGGGGGGGGGGGGGGGGGGGGGGGGGGGGGGGGGGGGGGGGGGGGGGGGGGGGGGGGGGAAGGGAAGGGAAGGGAAGGGAAGGGAAGGGAAGGGAACGGAAGGGAACGGAAGGGAAGGGAAGGGAAGGGAAGGGAAGGGAAGGGAAGGGAAGGGAAGGGAAGGGAAGGGAAGGGAAGGGAAGGGAAGGGAAGGGAAGGGAAGGGAAGGGAAGGGAAGGGAAGGGAAGGGAAGGAAGGGAAGGGAAGGGAAGAAGGGAAGGAAGGAAGGGAAGGAAGAAGGAAGGGAAGGGAAGAAGGAAGAAGAAGAAGAAGGGAAGAGAAGGGAAGGAAGAAGGGAAGAAGGGAAGGAAGGGAAGAAGAAGAAGGGAAGAAGGAAGAAGGGAAGGAAGGGAAGAAGAAGAAGAAGGGAAGAAGAGAAGAAAAGAAGGGAAGAATGAAGGGGAAGAAGAAGAAGGGAAGAAGAAGAAGAAGAAGAATGAAGGGAAGAAGAAGGGAAGAAGGGAAGAAGGAAGGGAAGAAGAAGAAGGGAAGAAGAAGAAGGGAAGAAGAAGAAGAAGAAGAAGGGAAGAAGAAGGGAAGAAGAAGAAGAAGAAGAAGAAGAAGAAGAAGAAGAAGAAGAAGGAAGAAGAAGAAGAACGAACGAAGAAGAACGAACGAAGAACGAAATGAAGAACGGAACGAACGAACGAACGAACGAAGAATGAACGAACTAACAAGTGAAATCAAATAAAAGTTGGTAATAAAAAAGACCCCAACAGTTTTGACAGCAGAAATGATATCAAAAACTTAGGCCAGATTCATAACAACCGTTTTTATCTCTGTTTATCATACTCAATGATGAAAACAGATCTTGACATGTTGCTATGAAAATACACTGAGGCTCAAATATTAAATTTTCTAAATAATCCATTATATTCATGTAGTGGGAAAACATGAAAGATAAACCATTCTTGATAACAACGAAATCACACACCTTCAACAACATTCGTACAAAACGAAAGCAGAAATAAAAATAGAATATTTGTATTCCAACTTGGAGATGACAAAAACTATGACAAAAGGGCGTTGAAAGGAATTTTGCAAATTGACTAAATTAGACCTTCAATCTGAGAAATTGAACCCTTATTTGGTAGCACTTGGTTGTTGTTGTTGTTACCGAAAAATTGAATATCAATAACCACACAATACTGTTCCAAGAAAACTGTAAATTTCTAGGTACAATTATCGACATCAACCCCAGATGGGATGAATGTATCAATCGATCTGTTCCAAATTGAATAAACACTATTCCGCGATAAAAAATCTAACGAGTTGTCTTGGAGATGAAATAATTTATGTTTACTATGCATTGGTTTATTCAACTATCAGCTATAACATAATAGCTTACGGCTTGGCGACCGATAGTGCTCGAGTCTTCCTCGCCCAGAAAAGGATAATTCGCCTGATCTTCTACTTGGATTATCAACAATCCTGCAGAAATATCCTTAAGGAAAAGAAACTCCTAACTTTCACTAGTATTCATCTATATAAACTTTTAAATCACATCTACATTCATAGAAACAGTCTCACGAAAAATTCAAATTTTCATATCTACCAAACTCGCAAAAAAAACGAACTTAGATTGGAACTAGCCACCTACATAAACTACAAAAAGTCCCCAAATTATGCAAGCGCAGATTTCTCCAATTTATTGCCCAATGAACTAAAAAACCAATCGAATTTGTTCAGATTCAAATCAAAACTGAAGTCTTTTCTACTCCAAAATGCATTTTATGATATAAAAGAATTCACGATGTGTTGTGAGCATCCTACAGATTGTTTCAATTCTGCTGGATAGTTTCATTTATTTATATTTTTTATGAGGACATTGATAAATAGATTTTATCTTAGCACTAAGTATAATTTAAGTGAGTAATTTGACTTGTCAATCCAATGTAAATTGGTGTCTGATTAATAAACTTCTATTCTATTCTATTCTATTACTGTTTGAAGCTAGTACTTTCACGTGAGACCAAGTATTATATACAATGTTATTAGGTAACATTTTTGGATATGAATTTTCTAAGAAAAAGTTAAAGAGAATGTTTAAATTCTGTTTATCGAATTGGGACACGACACCAGAAAATAAAGAGTGATGTATTGATATTTTCATTAGGAACGATTAACAGTCATTTGATTTTCAAATAGCATGGATACTTCAATTCCCCTCAATTCAACCAAATGTCTTGGGAGCTCTGCAGAAAAAACAGAACCATTATTTCAATAATCATGTTTGCTTGGTATGCCATTCACGAATTCAGGCTTCCTCGCTAGAATACTGAATGCATTTCGGAATCCCGGAACTCCGAAGCTTTCCAAACATCATACACACTGTCAAATCCTATGCCGTTCACTGTATGAAGAGTCGTTTTGGTATATAAACTCGCTCGTTCGACACTGCGAAATGTTTCAACTCCTACATTTCTTGGCATATTATGACTGCGAATATAGGGTAAACATCCTACTTAATTGACTCCACGTGTCTGAGAGAACGAAATTATATTTGCGTTACTGAGATGAGCGATGTTGGTATGATGTCAATCAGAAGGAATATTTCGAGTGAATACGTTGAATACTTATTGCATTCCACAGGTCAATGCAATGATAAATATTACTTTCACACAATTGGTGAGTACCCAGCTGAATTTTTTTATAAAATTGCGAATCTGTATCTTCATTTCAATGCCATTTTTTCTCAGGAATTTCACAAGATGGATTAGTCTGATGCTTATTTTTCAGTTAGTGATGTTTCGTCACTAACTAGATGTTTTATACCTAAAAAAAGCTATAGAACTCCCATATTCTGTTTCTTTCCCATAAAAAATTGTGATCACCGCATTCTTCACATACTGAGAATGAATACGGAAACGGGTGGCTATTAGAAATGTCTGATAGAGTTAATGTTTCTCAATTTGACACATTTAATACCCACTTCTAGCAAAAGCCACAAATTTGAAATATGTCGTTAATTTTTGCAACTGAAATTGAGGGCAGGTGCCGAAGTAACGATTTTTGTAGTACTTCCACAGAATGGAACTCAACTCAAGGGGGTTGTATAGATCTTGGATACCAATTTTGATAGCATGAATGAAATCCCCCAGATTATGTCAACGATAGTGGTCAATAAATGATTTTGTTTTTACCCCAATGTTCAGAATGATAGAATGATAACTGAATAAAAGCATGTTGAAACTAAATAAAAGCTTGTAATAATGAAAATGTTTAATTCAACTCAAAATTAATTCTCAGTTGCGATTTTCAGTATTCAGGATATCTTCTTGCCAATGAATGTGAGATTTCACGCAATAAAATGAGATAAAATATCATAGATACAGAAGGGGTGTAGATTTTTTATGAAAAGATTACTTTAATCAAATGAATGGATATTTTTCTACACCCCATCACTATGCTATTGTTGAAAATTGGATTTATGAACAAACATTATTGAATTTCATTCTTTGAAAGAAATTGTGACGTAAAATATAAATATTGTCCATTCTCTTCGTAATTTCAGATCTGTGTAGACATTGTGATTTTATATTTATATTTTTCACCACAATTCCAGGATTCCGGTCTGAGAAGCCAATTCAATTTAATCATATTATATTATTAAACACCCTCATTATAGTACATAGTATTCATCAAAAAGCAAATGGAATGGTTTAAAAAAAACATCCTACGAATTATCTCGTAGTTGGCTTATGTAACAGAAACCTCTTCGAAGAAGCCAACCTATGAGTTAATTCCTACACAGACACGCTTCTACCTGTCGTTTTGCTACAGAGATATGCGTCTCAATTCGTTAGCACAGTTTAAAGCTAAAGCTAAAGAAGCAGTTAGCTCACTTGGCCCAAATGCATGTTCCAAGGTAACATCCACTCCAGGGAAAGAATTCGGGATGCGCAGAAGACTGTACGCGATTATCGCTCTCCGAAGTATCCGAAAAATGTCAGTATTAGTAATACAGTAACACGCGGTATGCGCGAGGGACAAAAATCAGAGTTGCGCAGTGTACAAACGGGAACATAAAGATCAAAGTGCCGACGCCAAGTGAGCGAACTGTTTCTTCAGCTATAAACTGTGTCGTTAGTAATTAATCAGATGTAGAGCCGTGCGCATCAGATTTACGTATTTCTCGAGTGTGTTTTATAATTATTTTATAATCAATTCATAAGTTTCTGTAGCCATCTCTTCATATTTACCCTGATATACTACTGATTTATTCGTAGATGCAAACTTATGGCAAGCAAAGAAAATACGAGATAACTCGTAGTTGACGTCCTAGACAAGAACGCCAACTACCAATTATCTCGTAGTTGGCAGTCAACGTATGGAATACTGAATAATTTATCACGCCAGAAACGTAATTGTGAAAAAGTGACCAAGTAATAATAAATTTTTGTCAAATTCACTTAGAAAAATATATAACATTGATCAAATTATATTAAAAAATGCTTGCTTACTACAAAATATTCAACTTGGCGAGTTTTATTTATAATAAATGACTCGTGTGTGAAAACTTGACAAAATCCAAGATTTAGTAGTGGATAAGTAAAGACCATGTTTTCAATGTTGAAAAAGAAAACATTCTCAATTGTTTTGAATTTTCGATATCCTGAAAAATAGAGGTAGCTTACTTCCGGTCCATTTTCAATTATTTGTAATTTTTTGCTTATTGGTACGCCACTGGTATTTCTTAGAAAATACGCTATATATTTCGAAAAATGCACCAACTTTTAGCAGGAATACATTTTTTTGAGAAATATTTGTTTTTGTTTTTATATCTATCGGACACTGTATAAACAACTTCATACAAAAAAAAAATTAATGAAGTTGAAAGATTGAAGTACAATTTTCAGGAATTATGGTTCATATATCCATCGAAATTGAAAGTTCCGGAATCTAGGAGCAATTTCTCCATTTTTTTCAATCGATTTTCGTTTCATATTGATTTTAGAGCATTTGGTTACATGAATTTGGAGCAAGCTCAGTTTGCTCAGATTCAGAGAACTGGTTTCAAATCGTTTATAAATTTGCTCTTTCTTTGTAAAAACATCCAGCAGTCAAATATATATAGACCATAAAGAACTGTTTTTCTAAGCAGTGAGCAGTCCCCTACATGACTGTTTGAATTTAATACCGTTCATAATTATTTTTCGAAGCATAAACACATTTTCTACAAATGTGCTCAGTCCCCATATTATTATTCCGTAAATCATGACAGATAAAAAATCGGCATGATAATGTATGTTCATTGATATTTTTTGCAATAACGCTGATAACTTTGTGTTCATGGAATCTTTTTCAGAATAATTTTTTCAATGCAGTGTGATGAGAAATGTGAAACCCAATTATTTGACTATCTTCCATTCTGAATTGGAGAACATACTTCATCAAAGCAACGTTTTCTATTTCATGTGATTATTCATCACAATCCTGACTTTAGTCGATTTTCTCCAAACATTTCAATTTTGATTTCCCCACAATAATAATTTTCCTTTTTTCTTCACCAGTTTGCATAATATCTCTACCTTCCTGAGGAATGTTTGCAAGTTCCCATTTGGGGGTGGAAAAATTGATACCACTGTGAGATTTTTTCCACATACTAAGCACTCCACTACCGCATACTCGAACTCTGCTGTTTCGAACAACTTCACTACATGTACCATTTCCTTTGCTTCCACCGCCGTGTGCACATAACTTTTTTTGGTTCATTACTATAACTATCGAGTAACAACTTCAAACTACAACAAAGTTGATTACCAATTTTATTTTTAGAAAAAACATCAGTTGCGTCTATGCCTGTTGAAAATACTTGGCACAAGACTCTCTATCTCTGAGAGTCTTAGGCTATTTCTAATATATCCAACTAGAGAAGTATTCAAGGATAAACAGATAATCATTCATTAAACAATTATTATTTCATTTATTTAATAATCACACAAGTTGTCGCCATCTTGAATTCTGAGAAAATTAGTATATTATGCAACGATCATGTAATGATGGTTATCAATACACGAGCATCAACCGTGATACAAAACGAGCCGGAGGCGAGTGTCGTATGGTTTATGCGAGTGTATTAATAACCATTACATAAGAGTTTCATACGCTATTTTTTCTACACCCGATAAATAATGAAGAACTATTAATATATCTATCGAACACAATAACAGTAATTACTCGTATAACCATGGATATAGGAAAACTATACACGATGTTCTCTGAACATTACAGGATATCCCTTTTCGTGGGAACCAGAACATAAAAAAAAAAAAAACCATGTATATTTATATTAAACATAATAATTGTAATTGATCTGATTTCTCAAAGATATTAAGATGATTTATTGAGCAGTTTCAAAAGTTCATTCCAGGTCCCACTGATCTGGAAGTGGAAGGAATATTAAATTTTTTTTCATTATTGTCAGTCTCAATAGAGTTCAATATTGTATTGGAAATGATGATTTTATTCTGAACTGAATTTTCAATGTAGCCTTCCGCCACTGAATTGGATTTCCAGCCACCATGACGTTTCAATGCAGTAATATCACCACCGGCATCAACTAACACGGTTGCAGATGTCCTTCGAAAACAATGTCCTGTCTATAATTTCGGATCAGGCAGATTCAAATTTGTTGCTATTTGCTTCCCTAAATCACCTGATCTATTAATACCAATGTTTTGAATTGTGCATTTTCCATTAAAATAATTAACGAAAAAAAGAAGGGGTGGGGCAAATTTTCGGCCGTAGATTCATATATTTTCTACTAATTTCATAGTATTTGCCGGTATTTGTGAATATTCGTTGTACTTCTGTTTTAGTTTCTACCATATTAACAATTAAGATTCCATTCATATCTTTGACATTTTCACATTTTAGGTCATGTAGTTCATGCTTTCGACATGCTCCCTTATTCCAAAAATAATTGCTACCTAAAACAAAAAGATAAATTAAAAAAATACAATAATGAGAAATGAAGAAAAAAAAAAAAAGAAAAAAATGGAATAAAAAGCAGGATGACCTAGGCTAGCTTCGAACCCGCGTCTTATACTAAAGTCTATAGTTCAAATCTAGCGCCTTAGCCCGCTTCGCCACGAGTTAACTTATCAAGTTCTCTCGACATTAATGAAATATATCATGCATGAGTCGAATGGCGAATGTAATCAGGACAATTTTTTTGAAAATGCAAAGTTAGGTAGATACTTACTTTTATAAATAAAAACTTCTCATTGGGTGCTCCGTCGATAAACGTTTTTATTTGTTCAGATGAACATATTTTTGATTTTTTTCCGACATATCCTTCGCTTCAATAAAGCTTGTAGCTTCTTATATTCAGAAATGTCTATATTATGCTTGATATTTACCAACGATTTTATTATTGAATGATGTGGCTATGTACTAGATGATTTCATAGTTTCCATCAATTCTTGAAAATGAGCAATCAAAACATTTTCGGGAAATGTCGAAATATTATTTGCATTTCTCCAGTCCATAAACCGTTGATATAGTTTTTCGTACACTTTCTTAGATTTCTGGGGTAAAATATTTTGTACTGCATTTTCTGCTTTCTCCGATATGTGTGGAGTGGTCGATGGTAATTCTTCTATATCGCTGATGTCAGACATTTTGATAATATAATTATCGAAGTTAAGCTATATTCTACGAAAATTTAATACGTACTGATTTTGACAAATAAAACAATTAGATAGGAATCTAGGACAAAAGTCAAATGCACAGCATACTTGAAAAATTATGGGTTTCTATTGATTGAAAATCTGTATCGTTATGGAATAGTATATTAAAGTATAAGTGGATAAAAAGGGCTTTAAAACACGCGCGATTTTTCGAGCACGACGGCGCAGCCGGAGTGCTCGAAATAGAGCAAGTGTTTTTAAGACCAGTTATCCACGAATACTTTACGTTATTTTTTTTTATTGGTGCACTTTGAAATCATATATACTGGTATTATTACTACAAAAAATAGAAATAAGAACTAATAATGCAAGAAGGTTGAATTCGTGATGTGACATCAGTATACCTTTCGTTGTCATGGAAATGAGAAAAACATTCATTTGCAATTTGTTACCAAAGATCAATATTTGTTGTCACCAGAGCTCAAAAATGAATGATTCTAATATCGATTTTTTGAATAGTGAGACAGAATCGCGGTTAATACCGCGAAAATCCAGTGATATATATAAAAAAGAATATAAAAAGTTCATCAAATGGATGGAGGAGCACATGTAAATGAACGAATTGTTAGTAATATTTTATCTGACGTTACAAGGTACTCCTGTCAGATCAATAATCAAAAATTTGTCATGTAGACTTCACGTTTCTCGATTTGTTGATGTTGTCATGGTTACCTTTAAAAAACGCGCGTTTTTTAAAGTTCGATTTAAACACGCTGAGGCGTGCTTTAAATGGGTAAAAAGGGGCACCAATAAAAAAAAATATGTATCATAATGGATTTCATTATGAAACGGATTATGGGCATATAATAATAATAATAATAATAATTCGTTTATTGCACACCACATTTCATAACATTTAGAAAAAAAATATATATATTTATAAATCTGTAGGTAGGTACCTATGTGATGAGCAAATGGCCTTTGGTTCAGATTGCTAAGTTACCTCGCATCTGATCTTCCACCAAGGCCTTCATTTGAAAAAAGTCATGTTGATAGGGCCGAGAAGAAGGATGAGATCAGCGAAGTAATGGCGGAAAAGAGAAAGAGAGAGGAAGATTGAGAGAAAGAGAGAGAGAGAGAGAAAGAGAGAGAAATGAGGTCAGGAAAGTGCACATTTTTAACATTTCCTCAGATTTTCGATGCGAATGCTTCGTTTGTATCACTTTAGTTGTGCTGAGCAAGAAATAAATGATTTTTGAATGTTTTTTTGAAGGTATTGATCGGTAGGTCGAAACAGTTGGGGTTCCAGGTGTTTATGTAATTGATTGTATCAGATATATTATATGAGAATGAGCGCTTAAACAATTCTTTTTTGTGAGCAGGAATACTCAAAACCAATTTCCTTCTTAAATTCAAGTTGTGTACGTCAGTTCTATAAGTTAAATGATCATGTAAGTAGGGAGGATTTTTATACTTGATGATTTTAAAGAAAGTGCAGGCTGTGTGTAGGCGTCTGCGGTTGCTCATGTTGAGCCATTTTAAATCGTTTAGTTTGTGAGAAATTCTGGATCTACTTCTTATACCAAAAATTAGTTTCATACATGAATTTTGTAGTTTTTGTATACGCCTTATGTCATTGCTATCTAAACAATTGTGACAGACCACATCACAGTGATTAAAGTGGGACAAAACTAGTGAATCGCATAATATTTTTTTGACATCTGTACTTAAGAATTTCCTTTGCGGATATATCAATTTCAAAGATGCATAAGCAGTTTTGAGTTTATAAGTGACATGTTCAGTGAATCTAAGCTTAGAGTCTATAATAAGCCCTAAATTTTTAGAGTGAGACTTGAAATTAATTTTGAAATCTCCAATTTTCAGATCGTAACTTTTTGCCTGCTCGCAAATATTTTCGGTCCCGAATATCATAGCAACTGACTTGTTGGGATTGATTTTCAACATATGATCTGCAGATACTTCCAAAATTGCATTCAAGTGTATCATTATGGTACGGGTGTAGAAAAAAATCATTATCTATTGGAATAGGGCTGTAACCACAAAACTCATCGCCATGTTGGAGCTGCCATCTTGAAGTCAGGAATTTTGACAAAAATCATTATGTCCGACTCTGAAAACCCCCACATTATTTTGAATAGAATCGAACTATCATCACAAAACTCGTCCGTCACATTGGAGCCGCCATTTTGTTTTTCTTTAGCAAAAATTCTATAAAGAATTGTTACCGAAATTATGAACACATGTCAAATTTCACATTAATCAGACAACTAGCAGTGGATCCAAATTTACTTGCAAGATTTGAACTATACATACATACATTTGTGAAATCAATTGAAAGACGAATATTCGCTCCAAATTAATAATTTTTCAATTTTGAAGAAAAAAATAAAAAAAAAGCTGCCCCAGCCAGTTAAATCTATCTGGCGCCTTGGACCGCTCGGCCAACTGGGGGGATAGTTAGTGTCAAACGTATTCCGAACGTGTATTACATTGGTATGGTTGGTTTTCCCGAAAAAAGGCCATACAAAACTTATGCACAATGATTTTCCTTATGTTTGTGTGAGTACTAACATTTCAAAAACATTTCATACTGTTACTCGATTGGCCAGGTTTTCTGCAGCCTGCTCTCAGACCAAGACTCTGATACATCAAGATCATTCGAAGTGAATGAATACTCAAATCTTTACCGCAAGTATGTGGCTTTAGGACCGGGAGACATGAATAACATCCAATTTTTCTTCAAGTATCGGAACGAAAAAGGATGTAGACAGGTAGACGAATAAACCGATTCAGAAAAATGCCTAAAGTAGTGGCTACTTATTCGAATTTGCATAATGAGCCCGAATCTAACGGCCACTGTTTTGTCTGTCTTATGCCACGATGTTGGTTGACTCAGGTGGAGGGTTTACTAGTTCTAAGATAGATTATTAATTTGGTCGAAAATTATTGTTTTTTTGGCAGAATTCATGAATTGAAGATGGCGTAGGAGTTAATCTTCAGATGGTCTCCTTATTGACGAACTAGATAGCTCAGAACGGCGGATGGAAATTATCAAACGTCGCTGTGAGATATACCGAAGTACCTCTTGCTAATGAGGTAGGGGTGGCAAACAAAATTTTCGTGGCAGAAAATAATCAACAATTCAGCCCTTCTAGTTTCAATTTTCCCCCAATGCCCAGTATTGAATATTGTTCAACAAATAAAATTATTAGTATGGAAAATATTCAGCAGAATGATTCCACTGGTTCCCACGTTCTTCCAGTGTTCAATACTTGTACTAATTATCAAATAACTAAATATGACAAACAATCAATTCCAAAATGTATTCTATAATGTGTTGAAATTCTTAAACATAAAATTGTTTCCGAAAAAACTTGTTCTGAATCATTCCTTCAGTTTGCAAATAAATGTAAGGAAAATAAGCATTTTCAAACAGTTATTTTCCGTTGCCAATGCCTGAGTGTTAGCAAATATTGACATTTCCTTTCAAAAATGTTATAAAAAATTTAAATTTTTCTGGTCGATTTTCGACAAACATTATTTCCATACGAAATAAAATAATTAATAAAAAAACCTTTTTAAAGACAATCTTTTTTCCAAATGCGCTAAAAAGTCAAAACTAATAGCTTTGGATGTGCGACGTAGGTTATTCCGTGAGTTATAGATTCAAAAGCTTGTCGCTTCTGTTTTCGAACTGAAAAATTTGCGCGACGAGCTTTTGAATCTATGACTCACGTAATGACCTACGTCGCAAATCCAAAGCTTTTATTTTTCACTTTTTAGCGCATTCGAATGAAAGCTTGTCTTTAAAAAGGTTTTTGATTAATTATTTTATTTTCTGTTTTTAGTAAGTACACCTTAATCTATGCATTTTTGTTAATGCTTAGTCATTATGAGGCCTTTCTCCTATAAGTTCTGAGCTATCTAGTCCTTCAATGAGGAGACCATCTGAAGATCAACTCCTACGCGATATTCAATTCATGAATTCTGACAAAAAAACAATAATCTTCGACTAAATTCATAATCTATGACCCAAAAAACCCCGACATACCAATTTTAAATAGAAACATTCCATTATCACAACTATGTGGAGCCGCCATCTTAAATTCATGAATTTTGAGAATAAATAGATTTGGACCATAATTACAAAACTCGTTCGCCATCTTAGAGCAACCATCTTGAATTTGTGAATTTTGAAAAAAAATAATAATCTACGATCCCGAAAACCCCGACATACTAATTTTGTGTCGAATCGGACCATAAAC
Organism: Gonioctena quinquepunctata; assembly: GCA_018342105.1. NCBI lineage: Eukaryota > Metazoa > Arthropoda > Insecta > Coleoptera > Chrysomelidae > Gonioctena > Gonioctena quinquepunctata. The sequence continues at coordinate 94,798 of JAFIRS010001527.1, forward strand.
ACAAATCCCCTCCTCCATCTTAAATTTGTGAATTTTGTAAAAAAAATAATAATCTCCGACCCCGAAAACCCCCACATACTAATTTTGAGTCGAATCGGACCATAAACACCAATCTCGTCCGTCATCTCAGAGCTGCCATCTTGAATTTGTGAATTTTGAAACACAAATCATAATCTCCGACCCCCAAAACCCCACATACTAATTTTGAGTCGAATTAGACCATAAACACAAATTACGTCCGCCATCTTGGAGCCGCCATTACGTTTTTTCTCCTCTCAAAAATTCCATAATGCATTGTTTCGAGAACTTTGAACACCTGCCAAATTTCACGTTAATCGGGCAACTGGAAGTGGATCAAATTCAATTTGCAAGATTTGATGACAAACATCGGGACAGGTGATAATAGACCAGGGTCAATAATTTTTGAAACCAAAAAAAATAATAGTAGGATGAAACCCCATTGGGAAAGGAAGATAATATAACAAAAATGAAAGGAAAAATAATTTTCGGGCGATCTGAAGTCGGGAAGTGGAAGAGGGTGAGTTTTCAAGGGTAAAAAACGGTTTATTTCGATTTCCGGCAAAACTACAAGTACTATGGAAAAGTTGTAGGTGATAAAAAAATCTTCAACTTTTGTTTTTACACTTTTTTCACATAACCTCAAAATTTATGTAAAAAATTCAAATAACCAGGTTTTTTGTTTTTTATTTTTATCTTTACAAAAAAAACTTTTTTATTCACGGAATTAGGGGAGAACTTACCTTTTTATGTCCCAAACACACTCTGATTTTTTTTATTCAAAATATTTATTTCTTCACCTTATTTTGACTCAATATCGAAAAAGCACCCTAATTTTCAATCGAAAATTCTCCCGTCAAAATATCAGCTTTTTTGAAAAAGTCGGTGAGCTTTTTGATCGTTGAAATCTCTACTTTCTGATGGTATGAAAAAAATACACATTACTGTGGTAAATGTTGTCAGAAAATGCAAAGAATCAACAGGTCGTAAGGCCCAGACCCTCCTACCCGCTTCCCCATTTCCCTATGAAATACCTTTTGATGGGCTAAAATTTTCCGTAGGTCACTCAGGTATATGAGTTATCTTGAAGAAGCAATAAATAGGTATCTACGCATATAATTCAAAGATTCTACAACTTTCTCAAAATATTGTAGATGTCTTAATAAATATTAACTTTACGTTTCTTTGCATTTTCTGAGAACATTTACCAGAGTAATGTATATTTTTTTCCATACCATCAGAAAGAAGAGATTTCAACGAACAAAAAGCTCACCGAGCTTTTTAAAAAAGCTGATATTTTGACTGAAGAATTTTTTATTGAAAATTAGGGTGCTTTTTCGATATTAAGTCAAAATAAGGTGAAAAAATCAATATTTCAAATCAAAAAAATTACAGTTTGTTTGGGACATAAAAAGGTGAGTTTTCACCAAATTTCGTGAAAAAAAAATTATTTTTTTTGGGAAAGAAAAATAAAAGAAGAATTTTTACATTCATTTTGAGGTTATGTGAAAAAAGTATTGATTTGAAAGTTGTAGATCTTTTTATAACCTACAACTTTGCCCTCCAACTTTTTTCCATAAAACTCGTAGTTTTGCCGGAAATCGAAATAAACCGTTTTTTACCCTTAAAAACTCACCCCCTTCCACTTCCCGACCTCAGATCGCCCGTAAATTATTTTTCATTTCATTTTTGTTATATTCTCTTTCTTTTTCAATGGGTTTCATCCCACTATTATTTTTTTTCACTTCTTACCATTTTCAAAGGCTTCAGCCCTGGTCTAAAACTAAATAAAAGCTTGTTAAATTATTTCCAATCAATACACAAATGAAATTCAAAAATTCTTTAATTGGGATATGGATGAATCGTTACTACTCAAAACCATTATAGGTATGCGTGAATAAATTAACAAATAATGCAATTAATAAGAAAGTGGATATCAGAGGACATAGTATGCAGGTAGGAGAAATTGAGCACGGAATTGTTTGGTTTCACCGTTTAGATATAAATCATTTTTGCCCAAAAATATACAATTAGCCTACACAAAAGGAAAGGACCTAGTGCTCTCAGTCTTCTACACTTAAAAATCATAGGATTCAATCCACTAAAAATTATAAATGAAAAATTTGCCTATTCCTAAGTAGAAGGGAAATCCTGCTGCTATATTTTCTCCCTAATTACGTCAACAGAAAAAAAAACACAAAAACTTATAGAATGGACAGCTGGGAACCGATAAGGAACTTTGCACCCCTATTCTGGAATTATCACTGCGCTACTACCATCAACCATACTCATAATCCAAAACTGTAAATAGACCCAGAAGCCCCTCTCCCCAGGTGCAAGAGGGATAGAGCGTCGTACATTCCACTCCATATTCTCCTGCTTTTTGTGCCTCCAGATACACATGATCCAATTCTGGACTAATTTCTTCATCACCATATGTGGGTCTGAAAAAAAGTTCACATTTTGACAAAATATACGTTTTCCTATGAGTAGTCACCCATATTTTCCATTCCAGTTACTAGAGGAGTTCCAATATGAATGATAAACCTTAAGGACTATTGTAGTGATTTTCGAATTCATATGACGAAATGAATACCAATACGGATTGCCTCAAAATATACAGGGTGTAATCTAACTTCTCGCACAACCGTATAGAGAAAGTCCATAAAAAAAAATATTTGTTCTATGGAATATTTTAGATCCTCAAACAAGCCAAAAAAATATAAGAAAAAATGGCCGATCCACCGCTGTTTCACGGTTACCAAGATTTGGACGAATTAAAAAAAAAAAAATCTTCGAATCTTCAATCACTGTAATTTGTTATAAAATGGCATTATATACTCGTTATTCATGGATGTGCCACAAGCTTAATTACACCCTGTATGTTCGTTTATACATTAAACACAGATACCTAACTGCTTCTGCTATAACCTGTGCGTGAGATATAATATTTTTATATGTGAATACCAATATACATATACAGGATGAGTCAGAATAAGACCGACAAACTCCTACTACAGACTCCTCATCTCATTTTGAGGTGAAGAGTTGCTATCCAGGTATGTCCTGAAATCATCTCCTCTGAGATACAGGGGAATTAATTTTTTTTTTTTCAAAATTATTGTAGGAAAAAATCTTAAACTTGGTACACTAATCAAGGTTTATCAACGTGCTGATTTGAAGTTATGATTTTTCCTTTTCGTGAACCAGTGGCGTAGTTACGATGGAATGTGGTCATATGTTCCTTCATATTTTCTTGGGACAAAAAAAATGGACAAATGAGCGTTTGTCATCAGTTCGGATCATCGATACTCAATCTAGAAGTCATAACATTCCATGTGCCTAAAAGTGGATGTTTCTGAGATAATTGAGAAAAACTGAAGATATGTCCTTTAAATCAAATCCAATCAAATCAAATCAAAATATGCTTTATTGTCGATAAAATCTACTTTGGTTGACAAAGTAAAAGGTAAACAGTTCAAAATAATAATGGTTATATACGCACAAGCATGTAAAATAAATGAAATAAAATAAATGTACACCTATAAAAATTGTTCTTTGAACATTTAGTATATATACTTATACATATATACAAACACATACATATTATTTAATAAAATGAATGTCAATACATGAATAGAATATCGATATAAAAAATGAAAAATGTTATTTGAGCATTTTGTCAACTTTTTTTAAAGAGACATAATTTTCTTTGAAACATAGAACGTGTTAGTCAGAATAAGACCGATAACTCCATTTTTTCATTCATCATATTATTTGATCGAATGGATGTCGTGGATTCACTGATATGTTATCATACTCTCTTGCATATGATTGTTTTGACGGATCAATTGACAAACAAACCCAACCTCAAATTCATGATACTCCACTTAGATAAGAGCTAAGCTCTGAAATAATTTTTGCGAAAAACTGAAAATAAATACTCTCAATTTGCTGAAGTTTATGTTGGAGTATCATTATAAAAGCCATTTCTGATTGAATTATCTAGGAAAATATTATCCAATCAACATGTTTTTGATGCATAAAAACAATTATTGTGTATTAAGATCTACTTGAATGATCTCTTTCTATTCGTAATAACTAGTTAAAGAGACGAGCCTTTCATGCTTGTTTGTTGTAGGCTGTTCAGTACACCACTGATCAACACATAAAACATAAACTAAATTTGGAAATACAAAGAAAAGTAGCCTTCTTTCATTGTTTCCGGTGGGAACACACTGATATATCGATACTTACATTAGACATAATTGACAGTAACCCGAAACAGTTTGTATTATTGTCAAGGCATCTGTCATCATTTCAGTCAGAGAACATCGTTTCAAAGTGGATTATACATTTGAAGAATATACAGAAATGCATTTCGTTTATGGTGAAACGCGCTGCTTAATTATATCAACTTAGATATCCAAACAGACATCATCCACATTTCACTACAAATTCTTGATCGATTAGCAGCAGATTCTTTTACCAGCACTCGGGCTATTTCGTACAGATTGCAAGTGTCACAATCAACAGTGAGTCGGGAATCACGAACAACTATTGTATGCATTTCGCCTACAAAAGGTGATGGTTCTAGATACTAGTGATTATGGTCTTCGTAAATTTTTGTGAATGGTTTTTGAGGATGTATGAAAGAGAAAACAACTTTCCTAGATATGTTTTATTTACGGATGAGGCATGTTTCACGAGAGATGGATATGTCAATAGTAAGAACAGCCATTTATGGGATGAACAAAATCCGAATGGAATGTTCCGAAAAGGCTATCAACAAAAATTTCCAGTGGATATTTGAGTAGGAATTATCGAAAATCGTATCGTTGGACAATATTTCCTTCACCCTCGGATGAATGGGCAGAACTACCGAGTGTTTCTTGAACATGTTTTACCTGGACTACTTGAAGACGTACCTCTATTGGTTCGTCAAACGATGTGGTATCAATATGACGGAGCACCGGCCCATTTCCAACGAATCGTTCGTCAATTTCTTTATCAAACATTCCATGATCGGTGGATAGGTAGACGTGGTCCCATACATTGGGCTGCACGTTCTCCGGATTCACCTTCACTAGACTTTTTTTTTGTCGAGATACCTCAAATCATAAGTGTATAAAACACCTGTAGAATCTGTGGAAGATTTGACGGCAAGAATTTTAGCAGCATGTATGTTAAATACAGGATACACTAGGAATATTCCAAAGCGTGCGACAGTCGATAATACGGAGATTCCAATTGTGTATTGAACAAAATGGTCCATTCGAACATTTTCCTCAATGCCTTGTTTGGTTTTATGTAGTGTACCCACTGAACCGTTTCTATCATTTAAGTAGATATTAATACACAATAATTGTTTTTCTTCGTAAAAAAAAAATTTATTGGATAATGCATGTTTGCGATGCTCCCAACATTGAAATTTTTTCAGGAGGTTGACACATATTCCGATATGTTGTATTAACATTAAGTGATTATTGCACATAGGAAATTATGTCTCTACTAAGGACATATCTTCAGTTTTTTTCAATTATCTCAGAAACCTCCACTTTTAGGCAGACGGAATGTTATGACTTTCAGGTTGAGTATCTATCGATGAGCCGAACTGATGTCAAACGCTCATTTGTCCATTCACTTTTCCCAAGAAAATATGAAGGAACATATGACCACATACCATCGTAACTACGCCACTGGTTTACGAAAAAAAATAATTAAAACTTCTAATTCGCACGTTGATAAACCTTGATTAGTGTACCAAGTTTCAAATTTTTTCCTTCAGGAATTTTAGAGAAAACAAATTAAATCTTATATTTTTTCGTACTTTCGATACCCTGTATCTCAGAGGGAATGCATTTTAGGATATACCTTGATAGCAATTTTTCACCCCGAAATGGGGTGAGGAATCTGCAGTCGGAGTTTGTCGGTCTTATTCTGACTCACTCTGTATTTATACAACTACATATTTTTACACTAAATGTTCACAGTCTTAATTCATGTTATTGAATTAAAATCAGTCTCTTCCACTCCCCGAATAATAATATATTTTTTGTATATCAACATATTGATGTATCTGTGTTTTTGACAGACTGAATATCAGAATTGTCAATGGAATGAGGCGCTAAGAAAGAATAAGATCTCTGAAGGATGTTTTTTTGAGATTTCCGTATATAGGAAGCATTCAATTTGTGACGAGTTGCATATTGTGGTGTTTTTATTTTGTTTTTAAAAGTTGTCCAAATATACTTTCTGAAATGTTCAGTTGTTTCATGTCTGAAATCGTTGCTTAATAAATAGGCTCCCAAGCCTTTTATCAAATAAGTTATTTTCAATAGTAGTTTTTGTATCTGTTCTAGATTCATAATGTTCTGCACCCCAGGCAGCTGATTCAAACAAGGCATAGCATGCGTATCTGTGCTACCTATTTGTAAATATGGTATGATGTATTGTATTCCATTTGAAACACTTCGTGATTTTTTCACCAAATAATATTCATGTGTATACCATTCATGATAGTTGCCTATGAATACTACACGATATTTAATTCTATTCACTTGGGAAATGGTTGAATTCACATCAATATATTTCATAGAAAGTGAATTGAGAAATATTTGACATAAGACAGAAATGAAGCAAGCTTGTTTCAGTTGAATTGATAGTCAATAATTCACCTCGAAACCATGAAGTTATTGATTTCAATTTTTCTGTTTTCTGTTTCGGTGATCACCATGAGTCTGATGAACAATTGCTATGTCCTCGGCGGGACTAATTATGTTCTACATTTGGTGTGCAAAGATCTTTCAAATAAATGATGGAAAGGATCAGACAAAGAATAATAGTACGTTGGGGTACGCCATATTCAACTGATTGGAATTCACTGAGGATGCCTTTGATTTCAACGCATTGTTTTCTTTCATTGGGATGATAGGAAGTACAATGGTTGGTAGGATACCCCTCCGAATCCAGTTCTCTCAAGATCTAGGAGCTTATCGTGACTGACAGTATCGAATGTTGTTTTCATATGATGGAAGTTTTTGTCAACATATTTACTTATTTCAATACTGGTAGAATAGGTGTTCTTGCATCATCCAAAAACTCCACATAATGGTATATCATCCCAATTCCATGAGTCCACTCAATTACACTCGGACACAAAAATAGTTCAAATTCAGTCTTGAATAAGTTTTTTTTTGTCGAATTGTAGGCACTTGTTCATTATTTGGTATTAAGTTTGCAAAATGTTTCAATGGATTTGATGTCATACAGGGTGGGTGGGGCTCGTTTCACGAAACACTTGTTACTTGTAATACTAGTAATGTAACTGAGGTACCGGTGATTTTATTGGTCGCTCCCTGGATACACACTTATATTCAATCAATCAATATTTATTTCCATTTTTTCGACATAGTTTACATGTATTGGAATTGTCATTCAGTTAGTACAATTACATTAGTATATCTAAATAAAAAATTACACTTAAAAACAAGGGGAATGTATATTTAAAAAAATGACATGCATAGTATATACAGAAACCAACAATAGAATGATAAAAAAATATTAAAAAAGAAACACTTTCGTCAAACATAATTATCACAAAGTCTAGTTTTGTATAAAATCACTTATACTATAAAACATTTTTCCAATAAAAAATTCTTCAACTCATGTTTGAATAAAGGAAATATGTTAACACCCTTCAGTTCTTTCGGAAGATTGTTGAATATTTTGAATCCAATATGATCAGGAGCACATGTTGCAACGGGCCTCTGAAGGCAAATTTAACAGAACAATTATGTGTCTTTATATCGGATTTTTAAGCCTGACCCTTCCTCAACATCTCTCTCTCTCTATTCGTATCAATAGCTTTATTGGAAATAGAAACACGAATTTTTGAAGTAAACTATGTGATTAACTAACAGCGAATGATTTCGACCAGAGTCGAAATATACCCTTCTCTCCACCAATCCTCCTAAGCAAATATCTGACAGAAAACAACTCTTTCCCTGGCCAATACTACGAAGGACATTGGACTTCATCTGTCCTATATATGTGCATCAGTCCTCCAAGAGAACGTATAGGCTGGAAGGATATTTTTTTTTATTTATATACAAAACAAATTCCACAATATAGCTTGTACTGAATTGGGTTCACGACACGTATAATGCTTACACAATGGCAATTGATTAGGAAAAATAATATCAAGAAATCATTATTATCTGGAGGGCATAAGATGACTTGTGGTGCATAGTTTCACTGACAGAATATTCATAGAACATAGAACATAGAACATAGAAAAAGTTTTCTCATAGTTAAAACCATATTGAGATGCTGACTGGAAATACAATCCTCAGTTTGATACGTGTCGTTTATTTGACTCAGTATTTGTTTAGTCAACAAATGAAACTGAATATATTGAATCTACTATAGGAAAAGAATGGCTCATTTTACCACGTCCCTATTAACTCGCTTCCTTGTTGGTTTTTATGTCCGGTACAAATTTTGCAATCCATTTCAAACCAACTTTATGGTGAGCTATAGACTCGTTACTTCGGACAAAGTTCAGAACCGGATACCAATGCAACATCAACTCGCTCAATGATCTGTATGTCTGTAATGATAATAATGATAATAGTAAAGATCAATCGATTTCAATGTAACTTTCCGGTGACCTAGATGGAAACTTCAAACATGGCTGAATGGATGACAATGTCTGGCTTCTTCTTTGTTTATACGTAATAGTGATAATGATAGTAAGAAGTAAACTATTTTGGATTATCTTCTCGATCAACTAGGGACTTGAAACCTTAACATATTAGAACTGGATGACAAGCAATATAACTTACTGTTTACTGTTTCTTTGTTGTTGTTTTTTAATATAATAGTAGGACAATCATATAACTACTTCCATACTAGGACTTGAAACTTAAACTATTAGAACTGGATGAAAATGCAATATTAACTCGCCTTCTACTGTTTGTTTGTTTGTTTGTGTGTTTTAACTATAATAGTGAGGAACAATCGATATCAGACTAACTTTCCAATGAGCTAGGGACTTGAAACTTCAAACGTAGTTCAAAACTAGATGACAAACAAACAGATATATAGTGTGGCTCTTTATAGTCCCCCTCCCTGTTGAGTTTTGAACGGTTATACGTAGAACAAGGGTTTGGATGGTATCGCAAATAAAACTTTTTGGAATAAAAGACATTGTAATAACTCGAAAGATGGCGCGGGGCGGCGTATCAACTTAAAAATTTCAAAAAGCATGGGGGGTCACGTGGCACATCGTTTAAAATATAATTCAATTCTATTTTCAATCATCTTCTTTTTTTTATTTGTCGATACGTTTTTTCACAATATGCATTTGAAATGTCCAGGTATAAGTGCGGAACTGAATACCTCGATACCTTTCGGATTTTGTTGTAGAAAAATGGGACAGAAAATATTTTGAATGCTATTACCGATCATTACAATTACTCGACAGAGGGCGCTGGGGGCACATCAACTTGAAAATTTCAAAAGGCATAGAGGTCGAGATGCACATCGTTGGAAAAGTTATTCAAATTTACTTCCCACCATGTTTGTTCTACGGAATCACAATTGCGATGAGTAACACGAAATACGGTCAATAGAGAAAGATTCAATGATTTTTCATTTTCGAATTCGTTTCAAAGCTTGATTAGGTACAGATTTTGTATCCATACAATAATCCCATTTCCGACTATAATAATGCCCCATTCGTTTACATTTAATGACCACAATCAAAACAAGCCCCATTTATTGGATTTGGTGAAGTGATAATCAAGCAGTCACCTAGAAATGACTTATATGAATGCGGATTATTTTGTCGATGTTCAAGACCTTCGAATTCGAATTCGAATTCTCAACCTATTGCGACCTTAATCAAACACTCTTTTGAACTTGGGCAATTACCTGATTCTCTCAAATTGGAAAAAGTGATTCCACTTTATAAAAAAGGAGATCAATATAGTATTGAAAATTATAGACCTATTGTACTATTGAGCTGTTTATCAAAAATTGCTGAGAAGTCTTTCGCAACTAGAATATATTCTTTCATGGAAGAACATAGTATATCAAACTGCCAATATTGTTATGAGTCAGAAAAGTCCACTGAATTAGCGACGCTAGAATTCACACAACAAGTACATTCTTGTCTGGACGGAGGAAAAAAAGTTGCAGGTTTATTTTTCGACGTAACTGCTGCCTTTGATACTGTTAATCCAAATTTCATTGAAGAGAAATTGAGTAAATTAGGAACGAGAGGTAAACCACTAGAATGGATTGCTTTATATCAACAAAATAGGCGAATCGCAGTGAATATAATTTCAGAGACTTGAAATGGAATTGAATGTCGGGGCAGGGCAAGGTTCAATACTTGGTCTTCTACTGTTCCTTATCTTTATCAATGACTTACCACAATTCGTAACTTCTGCAAATATTTACATGTATGCTGATGATACATGAATAATCATTCACGCCAACAAGTTAGCAGAACTAGAGACTAAATCAGATATAGTAATCAAGCAATTCAAATCGTGGTGTCATAAAAATTCTTTGATCATGAATGTAAAAAAAAACGTTTTTATGCCTTTCTCACTGAGTAAGACAAATATTCTGCCAAATATAAGCCATATTGAAACTAGCGATCGTGTAAAATTTCTTGGAACAACCATCGATAGTAACCTAACGTTCCATCGAGAAGTAGACTCATTATGCTCCAAACTTGCAAAAAATACGTTTGCCATTCTACAATTGAAGAAAGAAATTAATCAAAGTGAGTTGAAAACTTGTTATTATTCACTTGTCTACTCAATCTTGAGTTATAACATAATAATATGGGGACATTCTACTAATATTGACAGAGTTTTTGTACTACAAAAAATGATCCTAAGAATCATATATAATTTGCAATACAGAGAATCTTGCAGAGAGATTTTAGAAAAACAGAGAATACTTACTGTGACCGAAATATGTATTTTAAAAATTTGCTGCTTCATTCATAAAAATAAAAATAAATTGACGCTTAATCAGGATGTGCATAGATATCAGACCAGGAAAGCACAAGAAATCCACTTTTCAAACTTTAGTACAAATACATTCAAAAATTCACCTCACTGTGCAGGAAGCTTAATTTATAATAAACTGCCGCTAGAAATCAGATCTGCTGCAACTTTCAATATTTTCAAGAAGAAAATACAAATATTTTTAGTCGAAAAGAGTTTTTATAACCTGAAGGAGTTTTTTTATGCATAGCAATCGTCTCAGAGGGTAAATTGTGTAGTGCCTAATACTATATGTTAAAAATGTCTGTTTGCTTGTCTGTCTGTTGATCAAGGAAAAATTAATTCTGTCTTTTTTTTCCCTCTCTTTTCCTTATTTTTTTAAATCGAGGAAAAATGTGTTCTGTCTTTTTTAATATTAGATTTTTGTGTTATAGTTTATAGATTTTTCAGTTTTAATGACAAAACCTTGTGTTCCCTGTAACACTTTAATGGCAAATAAATATCTATCTATCTTTCTATCTATCTATATGAATGATCATAAGAGTACTTACCTGCTCTTCATACTAATAACGAATTATCGAATTTGTATTCAGTGAAGAGATTCACCTAGGGTGAATTGAGTATTGAGACACACAATGATAGATAGGGAGTGGGAAAACAGGAGTGGACATGTTCTCAATAAATAAAAATCGTCCATAATGATTTTGTTCCTTGTTATACTCGACATGTCGAATGCATATTGTGAAAAAACGTGTTAACGAAATCAAAACAAAATTGATGGTTGAAAATAGAATTGAATTATTTTTCAACGATGTTCTACTTGCCCCCCTCTATACTATTTGAAATTTTTGAAAAAATAGTATCGGTGATATCATTCAAAACGGTTTCGGTCCCATTGTTCTACGTCGAATCGTTCAAAAGTTAACAGGGGCGGGGGAGTATAAGAAGCCAATTGAAAGTCTGAAATAATGTCCCCCAACCCCTAAAATATCAATTACTTCATACAGATTTCAAGTCCCATACAGATTGTCCCGCAAATGTATAGAAGTGACTTTTTGATAGCTATAGAATTACTTGTAAGATTCAAAACTGAAAACGTAGGGCACATGCGATAGATAAGGGGGTAACTATCTTTGAGAAAACTCACACAACCCTTTATATCATTTGTAGTGCATTAAAATTGTTAGATGAACTATTCATGCATGATGAACTAGATATGTTTTCCAAAGATGGTGAGTCACCTTACAATCATAGCCGTGTAAGACGAAGTTAATAGTGAATCTAATATAAAAAATTTCGAGAATGCTCTAATGAATTATAACTGGTCATCTCTTACTGAAATTCATCAGTGGGATGAGGACTTTGAATACTTTTATGAGACATTTTTGTTCCATTTTGGAACTAACTCTCCCAAAAGAAAATGTTATAACAATAAGAACAACAAGAAATGGATCAATGACTCTGTTATTGCATCAAGCTCATCTCTCAAAGAATTGGCCCGATTAAATAAAATAGACCCTTCTTTGAACGATACATATGAAAAGGCCAAAAAGATCAAATTTCCCTAACAACAGAGATTAAGAAAGAATACTATCAAAACAAAATATCCAAATCCGATAATGAATCGAAAGCATCATGGGATGTCGTTTCTGAACTAACTGATAGGAAAAAGGAACCAAAAAATATAGTAATTGAAAAAAATGGTACACTAATCGAAGATCCCCAAGTCATCGCAACTGAGCTCAATAGATTCTTTATGGACGAACCTGGTGAGATAATGAGAAACATAGATCGCAGTAGTATATCGGGGAGTTCATTTTTTAATAATAACTTCATTTTGCACACTCTATATCTTCTTCCTTATACTGAACAATAATTATCAAGCTTGTTAAATAGAAGATTGAAAACAAAAAATCCTCTGGTCCTGACGAGGTCCCATTGTTTCTACTGAAGAAAATCCTACATACAATAATAAACCCCCCAACAAATCTAATTAACCTCTCCTTCTCTGAGGGTCACTTCCCTAAGATCATTAAAAAAGGTAAGGTTGTTCCGATACATAAAAAAAATGATCCGAAGTTAATGGCCAGTAACTGTCCCATACTCTTTTTCTAAGATATTTGAATACGCCTTTCTGGATAGACTCATGAACTTTATTGATGGAAATGAAATCCTGAGTAAAAATCAACATGGATTTCGGACAAAAAAATCTACCACTACGGCTCTAATATCATTGTTTAATTCAATAATTGATTCTATCGAGACAGGCCAATGTCCTGCTATAATATTTTGTGATTTAAGCAGGGCATTCGACTGTGTCAATCACACCAAACTCCTGTCAACTCTCGAGAATTATGGTGTAAAAGGGGTCTCCTTGAATTGGATCTCTTCTTTCTTGAAAAATCGGGATCAATATGTCCCCTTACAGTATTGTAACAACGAAAGAACATCAAAGATTGACTCAGAGTCAATTTCTATCAATATGGGTGTCCCACAAGGATCTATTTTGGGTCCCATTTTATTTATATTATACGTGAACCAAATCGAAACTGTTCTGGGAGAAATAAACCACACTGCCTATGCCGATGATTCCTCTTTGATTGTGTCAGCTTCTGGCCCCCATTCCATGGTTGAGGAATGTAGCAATTCAATTGCCTTAGCATCCGAATATTTCAATAACAATCATCGATTTGCCAATGCCAATGAAACCCAAATTATTCAATTTCACCATCACCAGAACATCATTCCTCGATTACAGTTTGATTTTGAAGATAACGCCTTTGAGAACAGCTATGATCCTATGAAATTTTCAGGTGTTTATTTCGATCAGTTTCTGGACTGGAAAGCTCACTGTTAACAACTCATTTCAAAATTGAACTCCTTGATAAAGCTCTTTATGAATCTACGTTTTGTACTGGAAATAGATCAATTGCTAAGTTTGTACCATGCTCAGGTGGACTCTAGACTGAGGTACGGCATGAGTCTCTGGGGCCTCTCTTCAATGTCTAAAAATGTGTTTATTGCACAGAAACGTATTGTTCGAAGTATAGCTAGGGTGGCAAACACGTTCTCATGTAGAGCAATATTTATCCAATACCATATTCTGCCATTGCCTTGTATTCTCATATATGAAATATGTGTATATGTATTCCAGAACAAAAACAATTTTTCACTGAATGCCAATATTCATAATTTGAACACAGGTAACCGAGAATTGTTACATGTTCCATACGCAAGATTCAAAATAACTTTCGACTCCCCAAACTATCTTGGCCCTAAAATGTTCAATCATTTACTAGATTTGATCAAAAACAGTAATAATATTCCTGTGTTCAAGAGTAGACTTAGATCTTTTTTACAAGAAAAATGTTTTTATAGTGTGGGAGAATTTTTCTGTTGATACGTTTGTCTTCATCAACTTGACTATTCCTCTATAATTTTGTAAATTATCTTATGGAAAATAAATGATTATTATTATTATTATTATTATATGCGCTCGACGTTTTTCGTTTCAAATCTTACAACTATTTTCATAGCTATTAAAAATTCTCAATCACAAATTTTCAGGACGATCTGAATGGGGTAACAAATCTGTATGGGGCTATGAATCTGCATGGGGATTAGGAGAAATTATACTCTTCGGTCCGTTTTCAATACGTCGTATATTGAAAACAATATTAAAATAACTATTAAATTAAGATTTTCGCATCAGTGAAACCTTTTGTATAGCGAAACAGATGTCATGCATTAGTAGAACTCTTTCAGTGAAAACGATATATAGGGTTTCTACTTCAATATGGATTTCCATCAAGTATCGCTCGCCTGAGAAATATATGGTTGCAAAGTATCACTTCCCAAGTTCGAACAACAAATATTGTCATTTCAACCAACTAATGCATTGAAAATCCATTTCAAACTTATTCCTTTGATCTCAATCAGATCGATATGGAGAATGTACAGTCTTTTGATTGAATGAGGCAATCGAAGTCGATGTAGATGCATTAACTTCGAAATGTATACTTACGTGAAAACGATATGAAAGAGCAGCCCAAAAAGACCATTAGCTTCGTGGTGCATATTGTCTGAGGCATTTTCACATATGGCTCGTGAAATGCATGCTTTTCCATCAATTCCCGCTCTGAAATATCATAGGAAAAAATCAAAAATATTTTAGAACAATATTTGATTTTCAATCGGGATGGCAATATCATTATTTTTCATTCGGTGTGTGTCAATTATTATGTTATCATACCAGTGTTGGCGGATTCAAACGTTTGTTATTTCTGTGAATCAAATACTTTGGATGAGGAAATGTGTTTGAGAAAAAATAAGTCATTTCAATACAACTAATAGACCGGGGTCGATAATTTTTAAAACCAAATGAAAAAATAGTAGAAGGGAACCCATTGGAAAAGGAAGGAAATATAACAAAGATGAAAGGTAAAATAATCTACGGGCGATCTGAGGTCGGAAAGTGGGAGGGGGGTGAGTTTTCAAGGCTAAAAAAGTTGTAGGTAATGAAAATATCTACAACTTTTGTATTCACACTTCTTTCTCATAACCTCAAAATTTATGTGAATAATTCAAATAACCAAGTTTTAGTTTTTTTTATTTTTATCTTTTACAAAAAAAAAATTTTTTTACGAAAACTTACCTTTTCATGTCCCAAACACCCTGTTATTTTTTTGATTCAAAATATTGATTTTTTTACCTTATTTTGACTTAATATCGAAAAAACTAAAAAAACCCTAATTTTCAAACGAAAATTCTCCCATCAAAATATGGGCTTTTTAAAAAAAATCGATGGTGTTTTTGTTCGTTGAATTCTCTTCTTTCTAATAATGTGAGGAAAATTTTACTTTAATATGGTAAATGTTCTCAGAAAATTCAAAGAAACGAAAAAAACTCGGAACCGAAAATATTTTTTTTAATCATTATGTACAATTTTGAGCTATTTATTAGAATTCACACTTTAATTACTCGAAAAACGTAAGATTCCATGTAACATTGATAAACAAAAAAATTACAAATCCACAAAACATTAAGATTGCGAAAAACATGCGAACATAGTTGTTCTAAATATTGAAGATAGGACTTCAAAGGGGATTTCATCTAAAAAATGTGACTGCTGCAATTTTTTTCAGTGAAAAAGTTGATTTAATGAATTTTTATTACATTTATGTCATGGAAAATCTCATGATATATTAATATACATGGAAATCGTACTATTGAATTAAGATACTTTATACTGATTAAGTTATTCATTATAATATTTTTAAATACATTGTTATTTATAAATACCTTATCTTGAATTATAATCACTTATCCATTAGTTTTTGTCTCTTTGATGGCATTTTTTCATCGTTAGATTCGACAAACCTTCCCGATTCTAGTAGATCTTCGAAATCTTCAAGACCATCACCGTCTTCGTCTCCAATATTATTTCCAATCTGCATTGGCTCTTCATCCACAATTTCATCTGAATCATTAACTTCCTCGTAGGTTTTTTCTTCCACATTGGAGCATTTTTCAGAACCATGACATATTGAGCATGAATTTGTGCATTTTAAACCATGTTTTCGGCAGACACATTTTAAACTGTTACATCCAGTTTCACAGCTGCAGCAAATAGTTTCGAGCAATATTTCCGGAATTAATTCCTTTTCTGTAGATTTGGGCATGATGCCACGTTGATGTTGCTTCCAGCCCCGATCTGTTGCTGTCAGTTCGTTACCCAGCCAAGTTTGAAGCTGATAATATGCCCTTCAATGATGTTGTTCTGTTGCACCTTCTGTGGGTGGGAGATTTGCCAATATGAAAAATGATTTAATTTTTGCCAATCGATACTTTCGAAATCTTAATTGATTCAGTGTTATATTATCATTTTTACATTTATAAATATATTTCATTGATTGTAATCCATTTTTTTCGATATCTTCTTTTTTATGAAAAATATTGGCCAAATTTGACAAATTTTCATCATCTGATGATGAATTTATGATACTTTTCTTTCCATTTCCGGCAAATCCAGATGTTGTATCGCAACCAGAAGAACAATGCAGAAATGCAACGATATTTTTGAAGGATTCATATTTGAAACTATTAGACGTGAAAAGTAGATCATTCACATTTCCAGAACTTGGCTTGAGAAAATAAATGTCATGATTATTTGAATTCAATTCATTCAAAAGGACCAAAAGATCAATATCATGACCCACAACAATGACAGTTTTATTGGTATCTCTGGCAATTTCTATCGAGGTCTTGATTATGTTAGCATCAGCATCTTATCAACTTATTTGGTTGTTAATTGTAAATTGTAAATAAAAAAAAAAAAATCGGAAACGATTTTTTTTGTTTCCTCGCATTTTCTGAGAACATTTACCATATCAATGTATATTTCTTTCATACCATCAGAAAGTAGAGATATCAACGAAAAAAAAGCCCACCGACTTTTTTCAAAGAGCCGATATTTTGACGGGAGACTTTTTGATTGAAAATTGGGGTGTTATCTCGATATTGAGTCAAAATAAGGTGAAAAAATAAATATTTCAAATCAGAATAATTACAGTGAGTTTGGGAAATGAAAAGGAAGGTTTCCACCAAATTTTGTGGATTTTTTTTTTTTATCAAAATAAAAAACAAAAAACTTGGTTATTTGAATTTACCACATAAATTTTGAGGATATGTGAAAAAAGTGTGGATACAAAAGTTGTAGATCTTTTTTTAACCTACAACTTTTTTTCCATAGGACTCGTAGTTTCGCCGGAAATCGAGATAAACCATTTTTTCCCTTGAAAAGTCACCTTCTTCCACTTCCCGACCTCAGATCGCCCGTAAATTATTTTTCTTTTTATTTTTGTTATATTCTCTTCCTTTTCCAATGGGTTCCATCCTACTATTATTCTTTTTCACTATTTATCATTTCCAGCCCTGGTCTATAATTACAACTGTCTCTGAGAAGAAATACAAAGAGAATGAAGAATATTGTTCGGATGATTTGCGCCCATAGATCCAAGACGAAGGTATTCTTGAAATACTGCCTGGACAGCGAAGCTTCGTCAGCGTCTTCCATGGGAACGTATATTTGAAATTTTGCTTGTTCAACGGCGGAAGATAGGGGTCTGAGAGCATGTATGTTTGATGCTAATGGAGTTGCTGGGATGTTTGCGCTTCTCAGTAGCTTAATTCATGAGCATTCAGTGGATGTTATTCTTCTGTCTGAGACCAGACTCCAACAGGAACTCAATTGAAAATTCAGGGGATAAACGACCATCAGGGCCGACAGGTAAGAAGGTGAGAGGGGCCGCAGGAAGTGTAGCAATTTTTTAATGAAGAATGACATTCCGTTCACAGAAATTTCGCTCCAAAACACAGTAGTTGATCATATCGGCATAAAATTCAATGACGGAACATGCCATTTCTCAGTTTATAGCTCTCCGTAGAATGAATTTTCGGTAAAAGATACAGACACTCTGTTCAGTGTTGCCAATGAGGTGAAACTGGCCGGCGACTCCAATGCAAGGCACATAGAGTGGAACGGCGGCACGACGAAAACAAGCTCTGATGGAGCAATACGGGCAATGGAGTGATGAAAGACAGGAGTAGAGATCCTACCCACTTTCCTGGTGACCGACAATCATTGATCTCGTTGTGAAAAAAAATGAAACTGGCATGAACAACCTCACCACCATCAACGAATTAACATCCGACCATGTACCAGTAGTATTTCATAAAAAATACAGTGGAATAGAAAGAACCCAATATGATTATTTCAAATGTAATTGGAGGGAGTATAGGAATATTATAAACAGAGTTACAGTAATAAACTCAAACATCAACAAACAAGATATGAATTATGAAACAAAAAAATCTAAAAATATTACAAGTAGCTCGAGATAAAACAACCAGGAAAACAAGGTGAGGAAGAAATGACAGTTAACCAGAACATGAATGACAAATGGAATCGTGAAGTCGATAACCTCAACGTGAGAGACGACTCACTATGGGATATGATCAGGAGAATGAAAAAGAAACCAGACCGGACAAAGTGACTGGTCTCGAGCGTTCGGTGGGAGAACCGTAAGAAAAAGCGGATTTGTTCAAGGAATATTACTGCGTAATAAATACCCAGGTCTCGACGAATTAGTCGTTGTTCTGTTCGAGAACCTGTCCAAGAAGTCGCTGGTCTTGCTGATATATATTATCAATGCAATCATGGAGTGGCAATACTATCCAGACTGCCTCAAAGCAGCGGAAGTCATCTCTGTCCTAAAATCCGGGTAAAACAAAAACTGCATCGAAAGCTACAGGCCCATCTCACTTCTCAATGTGGTGGCCAAGGTGGTGGACGAAATCCTCCTGAACCGTATTATGGAATTTGAGGAACAGCAGAATGTTATCCCGCCTGAGCAATTCGGGTTCAGAAGTAGCCTGAGTTGTTCACGAGGTAAAGGAAGCCTTCCACAGAGACTACAACACAGTTATGATCCTGTTGCGTTCGACACGGTCTGGACAGAAGAGTTGATCATGAAAATGTAGAGGCACGCGTGCCTTTTTACCTATTGAAGATCATTTAATCATACCTGACGGGGCGGACTTCTAGGTTATATGTCAATGGAACTAGTTTGGCAGAACACAGGGTTGGAGCGGGGGTCCCACAGGGGTCTTCGCTGTCACCGATCTTGTATTCGCTGTATACTCATAACTTTCCGACCTTTGCTCGGACGAGTACGGCTATGTTTGCGGATGACACCGCAATCCATGCCTACTCGTTCAGCAGCGAAGTGGCTCCTAGGCAGCTCCAGATTCATATGGATCGGTTGGTCATACCATATTTGGCAAATAACAGGATCGAGTTGAATTTGAACAAAACAGAGGTCGTTGACTTCACGGAGAAGCCCCCATTGAGATACTTGGAGGTGGATTTGGGCAAGCGTATGAATATACACAAACACATTTCGTTAACATTGCAGAGGGGCGCAGCCGCAATTAAGCGTATTTACCCCCTCATTGCACGCAACTCTAACATATCACTAAAAAACAAAGTCCGCATATATATACAGATTATTCAGCCAGTACTTACATACGCTTGCCCACTATCATTTTTCATTTTTCCAGTAACAACAGCATATAATAAATAATATATTAGGAAAACAAAAGTTCAGAAAATATTGAAACCAATTGAAATCAAATAGACAACATATAGACGTGAAAACAGGACTGGTATGTTTTAGAGCTCGTCTGTCAACGCCAGCAAGGGCTGCCACTTCACCTCCTTCCTGGGAAGGCAAGAGGGCAGTCTAAAAAATATTCCAAACTAACAGCCACAGTTCCTTCCCCTCTTCCCTATCCTTCCCGGAAGGGGATCAAAGAAGAAACTGTTCATTTATTATATTAATATGTATATATATATATATATATATATACAAAGATGAATTCTACCAACAAACTAATGGATGTGCAATGGGTTCCCCAATATCGAGCACAGTGGCACAACTGATAATGGAAGATCTAGAAGAAACGTGATTAATAAACGATACGTTGAAGACTGTATTACAGCCATACCCATTGATAAAATCGACGAACTCCAAAATGCATTTAATACATTTCATACCAAGTTACAATTTACAATCGAAACAGAAAAAAACAATACAATCAATTTTCTTGACCTCACACTATTCAACGAACATAATAAAATTAAAACACAATAGTACACAAAATCGACTTGGTCAGGACGATATCTGAACTATAATTCTAACCACCCCATGTGCCACAAAAAAAGTGTTATTACAAGCATAACAGATAGAGCAATTATTCTGAGCAGCCCATCACTGAGAGAAAAGGCCTTAGATAAAGTTAGAAAAACGCTCACTAATAACAACTATCCAATTAACAAGATAAACAGAATAATCAGAGAACGCACGCACAAATTCTATAACAAAACAAAATCAAAACAAAAATCTGAGAAACCAACAACATACACCACAATTCCCTACATACCGGAACTATCGGATAATATAAAAAACATCCTAAACAAACACAACATTTCCACAAGTTTTAAATCATTTAACGTGTTGAAAAAATTATACACCCCATTAAAAAGCCAAGACCCCATAATGAAAAAATCAAACCTAGTATATAGCATCCCATGTAATGATTGTGATAAAGTCTATATCGGAATGACCTCACAACTATTATGTAATAGAATAAATGGCCACAAATATGCTAAACAAGCAAGTACCGCTCTCAACAAACACATTATTACAGAAAATCATAACCCCAATTTCAATAACGTAAAAGTACTAACATACGAAAAAAACAAAGATAAAAGAACTTTCAAAGAAATGATACATATAAAACAAAACAAACAAGCCATGAACAACCGCACAGACATAAACAATTTGAGCCAAATATACCACACTCTAATTTAAAAACAAATAAATAAAGCCCAGCTGAAACAAATCATTATTCAATTCACCCATATCACCCCCACACTCGTACACTACACCATCCCAGCGGAGAACACTACGGGCCTACCAACTACTAACAAAATAACCATAAATAGTTCCACACTACGTCGTTCAGGCGCTTTTTATGACAATTGACAAAACAGCAAACCACAAAATATCGAAAGTTTTCTGTTAAAACAATGGTACCACAAAATTTAACACCGCTCCAAAATCCAACTAATGTTGGTTACAAAACACAAGCATGGTAAAACCATGGTACGTAACCCAGAAGGTAATTAAAGTTATTCTAGACACAACCTAACTTTCCACATATGATGTTATCCATACCAATATCTTATTTTCAGATCAAATGTTTTTAATGTTTTTAATAAATTTTACTGAAGATGCCCCCGAACGAGGGCGAAACGTTTAAATAAATGTAATTTTCTTCTCATTTTAATACAAACGAATCTGAAACCCAAGAGAACTTCAAAAATACAATCACCAAGATTCAAGAACCCACTATACCCAATATATATATAAATATATATATATTTTTAATATAACTGTAAAATGACAAATGAAGTGTTTTCCGTTGCTATACTTTTCTCTCCTTGAGACAAAATTTAACATTTTGGCGGTGTGGAACAATTTCGGTTTCGGGATGTCCTCTTCTTTGTTGACTCCTGGGGCACCATTCGATTGTCTGTAACTTGGGTATTTTGAATATTATGATGAGAAGTAAGTACCAGTAAAATGAATCCGAGGAGAAAGCTGAATCTTCGTGTACTATTAACATGGATTTTCTTGATGGGCTTCAATCGTTCTATCATGTTTTCGGTTTGGTTAATTTCATTCATTTTGTACTTGAACAGTTGACTTGGGTTGTTGGTATGTTGATGAATTTGAAAATTCTGTTATTGCCGGATATTTCGTATATTTTTCTCAAATAATTGATCATTTCTCCAATTTCAGTACCGAATGTGATTGAATTGTACAAAGCGTTCAGTTTTACGAATATGATAGCATATTCTGGGTTATCAATAAAGGTAATCATACTTTGACAGTCCAAAATAATTCGCGAGAGTAGGTATACTCTGGAAATTGATATAGTCTCTGAGATCAGGGATTGTTTTTGGACTGCCATGAAATATTTTTAGCTACAGTTGAGGACTCTCATATCCCGTCGATTTATTGTGGTAAAATTTGCTCCTTATTTTGCTCCCGAAGATGCTGAAAATCTGTAGTATACTGCTGCGGATCTGGCAGTTCCGGAAATTAGGCAGAGGTGGTAGGCATCTTTCCTAAAGTATTCATTCCAATTTGTTGAACAGTGCATTTTTTTGGTAGAATAATTCGGAAAAAACCGACGATGACTTATGGAAGTTGAGCGAAATGCAGCATATTCGCGGTAAAGATTCATGTTAATTTCAATGATGTTGGTTTTGGTGTCCGTAATATAAATAAGTAATGATTTTTTTGTTCCTTCAATGTCATCCACGCTCAATTTGCAGAGTGTTTCATGACGGCATGCTTCGAATAATCCAAAAATGGTTGCCAAATATATCATAAGATATTTGGTATCAGGAGCACCATTCAAAAATATGTCAAATTGTTCTCTTGGCAGAATTTATTGAAATTTTCGGACAATATCTGACGTCCTCTCGTTTCAGGAATGCTACCAATTTATGAAAACTGCTTTTATCCACATTTTTTCGATTTTCAATTCTGTTTTAATAATAGAGAATTTAGACCACAGCGTTGATAACCTCCATTTTTTTTCGAAATTAACTAAAACTACGATTTCGGTGAACTTGCCTTCAACATTTTTTATTTGACTCCATTCAATGAATCCATTATATTGTAGCCATCATGCTTCGCATATTAAATGCCCAATCTTGCAATATTACATTCAATTTCTCGATGGAATTATCTGGCTCATATGTATATGTTTTTGCATCGCAAAACGTAGAAAATTGTCGCCAGATTGATGATTGCGTCGCAACTGTATTAGTAGGCACACAGGTATCAACAATTTGACTGATTTCGGCGTTCATAGACTCACCGAATCGACTCATTGTTAGTGCTAAGAAATCAAATAAGTTGTTGACAAACATGTCAAACTATTTATTTTGGCAACCAACACCGCGATAATTGATGAACAAATGAATAAGTGAAAAAACCAATAGTGCATTTGTCGCTGTAAAAGTTTCAGCTAACTTTTTCCGCTGTCAAACTGACAATTGCACTGTGGCATATGCGATTTTTCATACATGAGTTGAATTGTCGTTGATATTCCCCATTCACAAAATAAAATGCCGCTTTTAATACTTGTTTCACAAACAATTATTATGAATATATCGAAATATTTCAAAATTGGCCAAATCGGTATGGAAGTTTCAAATATTTTTATTTTCCATCATTATTGGCAACATATATGTCATTTGATAAAGCTTTCTGAGATCCACAACTTTCAATGATGGTTTTCTCCAAGACGAACACACAAACAGATAATCGTTTTTATCACATGCGCCGCAAACAACAAATCCTAATCGAATGTTATTTTGTTGTGGAATTATCAAGACAAATTATTTTCGAATGGTACCTTACCGACAAATTGAAGGGTTTGCTGGTATATTTTTGAATATAGAATGAAAAAAGGATGGGTGGGATTGCCATGAGAGAATAAACTCCACGAGTTAGTTCGAGCGTTATTTTGGATATATTATGTATCCATAAATAACTATTATACATATCTGTTATGAACGAAGGAAATTACTTCTAGATATGCCTCTGTCATACTTTAGACATCTTGAATTGAGAACATAATCGTATAGCTCGTAGAATAACTGAGTCTGCCCCATTGACACACTTATGAATTTACCAAGAATTTTTTTTTCTTACCCATTTAGAACATCTTCAACGCCCCTGTATATCAACGAGCGATCACATTCTTCCACCTCCCGTTTTCGACGTCCTGTGTAAGTTGGTGGATAGTTTTCAACTTGCGTGACATTGGTCGGGAGGGCATATTGCATTTGCAAATTCCATCCAATAGCCATAGATTGCTTCATGCCTAATTTCACAGGCGTACCAATGCCAATAACTATCTGAAAATAAAAAGTGTGAATCAATGCACTCTGTTCAAAATTACATGAACGTTCAATGAATGAGAGATGAAGCTACTGATGTTGAGAATGTGAAACAATGAGAAGATAGACATGGCCACCAACCAGAACCGATACAAGTAACTGCTACAATTGTACTAGCGCTGGCCAATTCGACCGCAAGTTTATGAAATCAGACCAACCCTCTGGTATTTTTATCAACTAAGGTGAACCACTCAGTTATGGGACAGTTAAGGTTTTTTTTTATTGGAAATGAATATCACCCGCTTATTTCTCAACATTCTGTTAAGTTGATAGTACTAATATTCAGTTAGCTTCATGCACTCAATATATATTTACCCACTTTCATTCATCATTGAGAAGGTTTCAATAAATACCGGAAAAATATACAGCTTGCCAAAATAATTAGTTATGGGACAGTTTTTTCAGCTATTGGACTTGAAGATTTTTTGGTTCTTGGACCACCACTTCGGAAGTTTGAAGGCGACCCTCTATGTGTGATACATCATTGGAACGCTCTTTGAAAATGCCTTTCATTGGTATACACCCAACGTTGGAGGTGTGCGGGTTTTATTGTCAAAATAACTCATACCGGGAAGCGCCATAGGTGGTCCGATTTCAATTTTCATAAAAGATTTAGATAGTACTACAAAATGACTGTTCTAATTCAGCATTGAAATGCTGCGAAAAAGGTGAGAAATACTTACAATCATGACCGAACACCGGCGAGTGAATGAAAGTGGCTCAGGAGTTGGGGTAGAGCAGCGGATTCATAACGGGTGCAGCGCGTTTGTATTAACAATACATACGCTTCCCAGCGTCTGCTGCTCTAGCCCCACTACTGAGCCGCTATCATGCACTCGCCCATTTTCGCTCGTGTTCACAAGTATTTTTCACCTGTTTTGCAGCATTCTAACGCAAAATGAGAATATACGTTTTGTAGTATCATACCTCTACTCTCCACAATTCGTAATTGTTCAACGAAACTATCAAGATTGCTCTATTAATCCTCAAGATACAAGTAAAAAACTATCAAACATACATATAAAATGCTTTAAAAGTTCATAACAAATTGAAAAAAGACAGTTGGGAGGAAGAAACATAACAGGATATAATCTTCTTTCGTATGATGGCAAAGTCGGTTTCCTGATAGTATTTTTGTCACAGAATTCATAGAGCAGAAAATCTCTATTGATTGGCCTACTTGCCGAATGGCAACAAGTTTGAGAAAAAAATCTGGAGAATTATTTTCTAGTTTATCGAATTCTATGTATGATTTTTCGATGTTTCGATCATAAACACATTTCCTAGCACAATGACACAATGTACTAAACCGTATTTGATTCATTCCTCACTTTCCATGCGAATTGATGACAGACGTCAAATCAATAAAAATATAGAAAATACCTCAAATTATTCCCGCGGCAGTTTTCTAGGTTGAATATTCCCACTATGATAATGTGTTGATGAGCCGAAACGTACATTAATGATTCGAATTGGAAGTTTCCATTGGTTTACCGAAATGTCAAAAAATGATCAGAATTATTTCCTAATTTTAATTGAATTCAGAGATAAAAACATCAATTAATGATACCACTGTCGTTGTCACGGGCGGTTCGGGGCGTGTAAATTCCCAAGTGAGACTTACTGGATAAACCTTGTGATATCATACCTACAGGGTGTCGGGAATAAGTGCAACGAACTTCGGGAAGAAATTCTGTATGGAAAAATCATGATAGTTTGCTATGTAACTTTTGTGCGCAAATGCTTCGTTTTCCGGTGGTAAAGTTTTCCTTGAAAACTGACTATTCTCTCTGAAACCTGTCGAGATATGCAAATGAAATTTGGTGACTTCTAAGAGGTAGTTATTTCGCAAAATGCAATTGAGAATTTTATGTTCATCATTGGCGCGCATACAAGTAATGATCTCAATTTTTTTTAAGAAAAAAATGGTACGCCACTGAGATATTTCAAATAAAAAATCATTTTCGAATTCCTCGTTCAATTTGTGACAAACAAATCTCACCTGCCTTTTTTTCGTATGGAGCGCCGTTTTTATGCAAAAAAAATGAAACATCTTAACGCGTATTTTTCATTTCTTCAATACATTATCAAGAACTATCTAATACAATAACTTTAAACCAGAACAATAACAGAAAATAACACTAATAAATGAATAGGCGCAAGACTAAAACAAATGTGCAAAATT
Organism: Gonioctena quinquepunctata; assembly: GCA_018342105.1. Classification (NCBI taxonomy): domain Eukaryota; kingdom Metazoa; phylum Arthropoda; class Insecta; order Coleoptera; family Chrysomelidae; genus Gonioctena; species Gonioctena quinquepunctata. Next base: position 121,631 of record JAFIRS010001527.1, read on the forward strand.
ACCTCCCTCATACGTGATACAAAATTAAACTCTTCGCCTCATTGATTGTCGTATTCGCACAAATATTCCTGGTGTATTTCTTATTGTCTCACAGCCGGCTATAATTCGATTCCTCAGGTCTTCAAAATCTTCGACGGGAGTGGTATGAACTAATGACTCAAGAAAACCCCTAATGCGAAAATCTAGAGGATTTAAATCCGGATATCGAGCAGGTCAAGGTTCCGTACCTCCCCTACCTATCCAATGATTTGGATATACTGTATCTAAGTGATTACGTTCACTAATGCTAAAATGGACTTGTGCACCATCATGCACGAACTAGAAGTGTTGTCTCAGCTGTAGAGAAATTTATTCAAGAAGAACAAGTAACTCTTCCTGTAGGAAATCAAGGTGAGAGTCGCCTGTTAGTCGTTGAGGGAGGAAATATGGACCGATTGAATGATCATCAAGTTCCCCAAGCCATACATTTACTGAAAACTGATTTAAAAAATCAGGAATTTGAGCGATTTGATGAAGAATCCACTGGCAAAAAACTAGGCGCGAAAAAAAGTCTCTAGGTAATAGAGTTTGCACACGTTGAATATGAAACGGATACAATTGCTGTTGTTTAAGAATTTTAAATACAGTGATGTTGCTCACATTCAGTGTGTTGGTGATTTTTCGAGTACTTGTTTCAGGTGACTCCTCAATTAACTCGAGAACTGCTTCTTCTAGTTGCACAGTTCGTACTTCTCGAAGGCGCCCGCAGTCAGCCGTACATTTCTTAAATCTACTATTTTCGGGCAAACGTTGGTGAAGACGAGCAAATATTGTGTGATGAGGTACCCTACGTCCTGGATACAACTCAGCATATAATCGTCGAGCTTGCCGACCATTTCCATTACTTCGACCATAGACAAAATGCATGTCTGACAATTCCGCATTGGTATAATTTTTCATTCTTTTCGATGAAAGAAAAATTAATCTTATCATCATCAATGTTATACCAAAGCAAAACCTGAAAAATTGAAAAACGCTGATTTGATATTCCGTTGAAATATTCGTATTCAACGGAATGATGACAGCAGCCTACTAGCATCGCTACTATATAATGTATTGAAGAAATGAAAAATATGCGTTAAGATGTTTAATTTTTTTGCATAAAAACGGCGCCCCATACGGAAAAAAGACAAGATAGATTTTTTGTCACAAATTGAACGAAAAATTCAAAAATGATTTTCCATCTGAAATATCTCAGTGGCGTACCATTTTTTTCTTCAAAAAAATTGAGATCGTTACCCGTATGGGCACCAAAAATGAACATAGAACTCTTAATTGCACGTCAAAAAATGCCCAACAACTACTTCCCAAAACACACTGAATTTCATTTGCATATCTCGATCGATTTGAGAGCAATAAATAAATAGGCAGTTTTTGAGAAAAACTTTATCACCCCGTATCTCAGAAGCACTTGCGGACAAAAGTTTTATAGCAGACTGTCATTATTTTTCCAAGCAGAATTACCCCCTGAAGTTTGTCGCACTTATTCACCAACACTCTGTTTATAGCAGCTTGCTGAACCAAGGTGGTCGTTGAAAGATCTAGCCCATGACACTTGCATATTCTTTCAGAACATCTCTTAAAATAAGATTTTTTCGATTTTTTTGTGCAAAGACCAAAATGGCCCCCACATTTTCTCCTCCACTGAATGGAACCACAGTCTTTATACTACATACAATTGATTTTGATTCCTTTTTAAAAATATTTTTGCTTTCGTTATAACCAATCAACTGCTTCAACTTTTTTTCATCAGACGTATAGTGCTCACATTCCAAACTTATGCAAATTCATCCCTCTTCAACTTATAGATAAATGAACCTAGGAACTAACTTCCAATGCGCCGTATCTTTGGGGACATTTGAAAATTCAATTAGCATCGCTTGAGCATGATATGAGAATGTCGGATTCGACCACTTTTGGCCGTTTATTAGCCAAGCCAGATCACTGTGCGGTGTGGCAATATTTTTATCAACCACTCTGCCACCTTCGAATTCTGTCAGATTTTTCTTGAGGAAGAACATGAGAGATGTCATCGACAAATCCGGGTTACCGAGCGGCGGGGGTGGTAGGGCGGCAGCAATATTTTTATTAGAATTCCTGCCACCACCATATTCCGTCAGAGCGTATATGAAGGAGGCTTATAAACGATTCCATCAGAAAAAATAACGGGAGTCGGAGGTGGTATGACGGCGGCACTATTTCGTCAGAGCGTTCATGATGGAGAAAAATGAAATATTTTATTATTCTCCAATATGAACGGTAATTTTTTTCTGTTTATGGAATGGAATTGTGCATTAGCCTCCTTCATGAACGTTCTGGCAAAATATGGTGGTGGCAGGAACTCTAATAAAAATGTTGCCGCCTTCTTCCGCCCCCGACGCCCTTCATCGCTCATTGTTCTCCCGCAAGTACGCTCTGATGGAATTTTAAGGTGGCAGAGTGTTTAATAAATATGTTGCCTCTGCCAAACCGCCCCCGACGCTCGGTAATTTGGATTTCTTGATGGCATTTTCATTTATTCTTCTTTATAAACGTTCTGACAGAATATGGTTACGTATAAAAATATTGCTGGATTTATTGCTAAAGTAACCGGGGTCTATTTTGTATGGGTATTTGTAGTCAGCAGTCTTGAGGAATAGGACATTTTCAATGAGACCCACATTCATATTCCAAACAAATTAAATAAAATCGATAATCTGGACAATTTAGGAAGAATTATGGAAAGCGTATGATAGTAGCGACTTCCTACTATTTGAAATAGGCACTCTGCTGGCTCTCTGGGTGTTTCATAATTGAATGCTGATCCTGAAGGGCGATAATCTTTGGAATATTTTAAGGAAAATTCTTCATATGAACATAGGTCCGCAACCGCTTTATTTCTGAGATACAGGATGTTGAAATTTAACAAAAAAATCAGTTCTTCCCCAATATCTCTGAATCCGCTATGGATTTTTTTTTCAATTTCGTTACATGCAAAGTACGCCTACATTTTTTCCATGGAAAAGGATTTATCAATTTTCATCAGTGGGGTCCCTGGTAACATGCCCTATCATATTTTTGATCAAAATAATGATTCGCCACTGTCTTTTTCCCACATGAATATTATTTTTGTGATTGTCCTCTATCTTCTCATGAAAATGGTCTTTCGCCTGTTTTCCGTCCGGCGGACGGTTTAAGATTCAGAAAATAAAATACATTCATTTGCTTGTCCCTATTCGATTTTTCCTCTTGGTCTCATTTTCACAATTGTGGTAACCAAACGATCCAGGCAATATTCTTATGATTTTATTGTAACTATTATTTAGTTTTTGTAATAAGTGAGCATAAAAATACATTTTTTATTTTTAAAAACATAACTATTATGAACAAAAAATACCAAAATTGAAAAATTAGCTGTCTTAAGATGTTCCCAGAGAAAATAATCAAGACCATTTGAGTATGAGGATCTAGCTGGCCATGAGTCTGTTCCCCCACGAGCTTTCCAGCGATTATGAAAGTTTTGGTTTAAATATTCGCGTGCAAGAGCACTAAAATGAGCAGGCGTACCATCGTGCATAAAACACATGCGATTTCACATCAAAATAGGAACATCTTCCAACAGAATTGGTGAATTATCTTCAAAAAATCGGCGATAATGATGGCCATTTAATCTGCGTGGTAAAAAAAGGTCCAATTAGGTAATCTCCAATAATCCCAGCCCAGGCATTCAATGAGAACTGCTCCCAGTGCTGAGATTCCACGATCGTATACGGATTTTCATCGGCCCAAAAATGATTATTAGAAAAATTTCTGATTCTGTTTTCAGTAAAACTAGCTTCGTCCGTGAATAAAACTTCCCTGTCAAAAAAAGGATTTGTGGTAAGTTTTTGGAGAAACCATTGGCAGAATTTCGCTCGTAATGGAAAGTTTCGAGGAAGTAGAGCCGGAACGTGTTGAATGTGATAGGAATATAGTGAATAATCATGAAGAATCCTCCATACTAGAATATGGGCGATATTCAAATTATTGGCAACTTGCCTCGTACTTTTTTCAAGATTTTCGTCAACTGAATTTGAAACAGCTACCTCAATTGCAGTCCGATGTGCTCCTTTCGAGTGATGATTTGGCTAAAAACTTCCTGTTTCACATAACCTTCTGTGGGTGCTTGAAATCGTTCGAGCATCAGGAACCATTCTATTTGGGAAGGCTCGTGATACAGTCGCCTGGCTTTATTTGCTTTTCTGTCAGCAAGCCCATACAAGTAATGCATGACTGCTAATTCGGTATTTGTAAAACTTACCATGTTTTTTTTTAATAAACAAGTTTTTATAACGTAAATAATATCACGTATCAAGCTAAAGAAGTGTCAAAATTGTTTATGTTGAATACAAAGAAATGTGTTCTAGTCCACAAGATAATCCTTCATCGGCTAATTTCGCATAGGGACAAGCATATTAATGCATATTATTTTCTAACTCAAAAAACGTTCGCCCGACAAAAAAAGGAACGAGACCATTTTTATGGAAAGATAGAAGACAATTACAGAAATAATATGTATTTGGAGAAAAGACAGTGGCATATCATTATTTTGATCGAAAATATGGCAGGACATGTTAACAGGGACGCCACTGATGTAAATTAAGAAATCCTTTATCATGGTAAGAATGTATTTTTATGCAAACTTTGCCTGGACCAGAGATATTGGGAAAAAACTGATTTTTTTGTTAAATTTCAACATCCTAAAAAAAGCGGTTCAGACTTATGTTCACATGAAGAATTTTTCTTAAAATCATTCAAAGATTATCGCCCTTTGAGATCAGCATTCAATTATGGAACACCCTGTATTTCGTGATAGGTGGAAATAAAAATACACTGAGAAAGTGGTCGTTCAACCGAAAATTACATCTAATTGGCATATCATATAAAATTGATGTGACAAACTGATTGAACTGGAATATGTGTTCCAGTCTGTATTGGAAATGGAATCATATATTCTTAACAAAGACATATTCATACTTATCGAGCTTCTAGATCGGAAATTCTGTTGTTTACCGGAATGGAGTAAGACCAGAATCCAGTTCCTATCTGATGAATCAAAGATTTTTTCCCACCTGTAATTATTGGCAAAGTCGAACAATCTCTTGATGCATGTTCGAAGTGATACAGGAATTCGATTGTATACAGTTACGATATTATTCCATCACTATATGTTGAAGTGAAAAAGAATCAACTAACCTTAAAACTCCCACCATAAGGAAAAAACACATATCTCTTACTCCGATGCACAGTTTCATCACAATAAACAAGGTTCAAAAATCCTATAATCAATGGAATTATACTTTGAATATTCATGATTTCCAACGTTTTGCACTCGCCGGCACCATATCAAACTTAAAACTGTATAGTAGCATTTTTCTTCGCACTGTTATGTCATATGAGGAACATATGTCGTTCAGTGGTGTGACAGAATAAATATTTGAGTTGTCACTTAATAAGGAACACCGTTCAGACAAATATTTGAACCATCAATCGAAATATACTGAGAACTTCTTGAATATTCAATCCCATGTCATTGACTTCGTAACATGAATTGAAGTAGTGATACACATATTGATTGTATACTTTTTATATCCGCTTTTATAGCTAAATTGAGGCATTATTAGTTCTTTCCAGAAATGTTCACAATGGCAAAGGGCATAATTTACAGTTTGAAATAAAAAGTCGGTATGCCATATCCAAATCAGTAGCGAGAAAATGATGAGATATTTTTTTTTCTACGACTGTCAATAATTATTACACGTTTTATATTAGCTTTACTTGTATGTTTGTTTGTTTGTTTGTTTGTTTGTTTGTCACCGAATCCTTTGGGCACTTTCAGACGTTGAAATGATTTGAAATTTGGCAGGTGTACATAATTCCGGTGACAATGCATTGAGAAATTTTTGTGTGAGATAAAAACGAAATGGCGGCTTCAATATGGCGTACGAGTTCTGTGATTATGGTCCGATTCGCTTTAAAATTAGTATCTGAGAGATTTCGTGGTCGGAGATCATGATTTTTTTGTAAAAATTGAAAAATTCAAATGGCAGCTTCGAAATGGCGGCCGAGTTTTGTGATTATGGTCTGATTCTATTCAAAATTGGTATGTGGGGGTTTTTGAGGTCGAATATTATGATTCTTTTGTGAAAATTGAAAAATTCAAGATGGCGGCTTTGAAATAGCGGCCGCGTTTTGTGATTATGATCTGATTCTATTCAAAATTGGTATGTGGGGGTTTTTGGGGTTGGAGATTATAATCACCTAATTTGATAAAATTATTCCATTTTTTCATTTACAAAAAAATAATAAAAATAATAGTTTAAAAAACTGAAAAAACACGCCTTTATAAATAAACCACACTAAAAAGTAGGAAATATATAATTGTTAAAAAAAACTGAAAAACACGCTTTCATAGAAAACCAGACTGAAAAAGTAGAAAATTAGAAAAAAAATTATTTTATTTAAAAAAAAGCGTGGGGTGCATGATATCAATAATTATATAGTACATTACACACCTAGAGCAGTAAAGAAAGAAATGTTTCAGGTCACAGGTAATTGTTGGCCGAGGCGATACCATGGATCCCACGCTTTTCCTTGAATAAAATACATTTTTTTCTTATTTTCTATTTTTTTAGTCCGGTTTTTTATGAAAGCGTGTTTTTCAGTTTTTTTAAACTATTATTTTATATTAGCTTCACTTGTATGTTTGTTTATAACCGACTCCTTCGGGCACGATTTTGACCCCCTTCTAGATGAACGAGTGATTTGAAATTTGGCAGGTGTACAAAATTGCGGTGACAATGCATTAAGAAATTTTCGTTTGGAAAAAAAAACAAAACAGCGGCTTCAATATTGCGGACGAGTTTTGTTATTATGGTCTGATTCGCTTCAAAATTGGTGTCTGAGGGTTTTTGTGGCCAGAGATTATGATTCTTCTATCAAAACTGAAAAATTCAAGATGACGGCTCCAAAATGGTAGACGAGTTTTGTGATTATGGTCCGATTCTATTCAAAATTGGTATGTGGGGGTTTTTGAGGTCCAATATTATGATTCCTTTGTGAAAATTAAAAAAATCTAGATAGCGACTCCAAAATGGCGGACGAATTCTGTGATTATGGCCCAATTCTATTCAAAATTGGAGAATAATAGTTGAAAAAATTAAATAATAATAATAATAGTTTGAAAATCTGAAAAACACGCTTCAATAGAAAACACAACTAAAATGTTGAAAATAAATATTAGTTTAAAAACTAAAGAACACGCTTTAATAGAAAACTAAACTAAAAAGTAGAAAATAATTTTAAATGAGTTTGAAATAAGAATACAGTGATTAACAACGAATTTATTTCATCGTAAAAAAGCGTGGGGTGCTTTTTAAGATATTTTCATGATGATTCTACTTTTACCAATATCTGTCCATGACATATTAACAACAATTGACATCAAGTACATCACGCTTTTTCTCGATGGAATAAATTTGTTGTTGATCACTGAATTCTTATTTCGAACTCATTCAAAATTATTTTCTACTCCTATTTTTCAAACTATCGTTTATTATTATGGTATGTTCAATAATAATTTGTATATATTGTACATTTCAGGAATACTCCTTTCCATTGTATACTAGTGGCCTAGCACAATATTTAAAAATTTCACGGGTATGTGTTCGTCACAGTGGCATATAGAAAAAAAAATCACCGTAACCACACAGACAATACACACATATATAAATATTCAAATTATTTTGTTAAGAATACTATTTTGAAGGTGTTTCAAAGTCTTGGAAAGGCTGTTGAATATTATTATACTCAGGTAAGTGTATCCTCTTCGACCAATTGTTTTGATCGAATATTCGGTGCGGAACATGTTTTCCTGTCCTGCCCTGGTGTTGTATCTGTGATCAATATGCCTAGAAGGACTTTTATTTTTGAATTGATTGATATATAGACATATGTAGATAATATAATTTACTGAAATCTAATATTTTACTGTCGGAAAAAAGTAGGTTTGAAGGGTAAGTCCGATTTTTATTGAAACAAATTTTCAGAATCCTTTTTTTGTAGTAAGTCCAGGAATTTTAAGTGAATGCTGGTTTTATCTTCCCAACCTAAAATCCCATACGTCAATCTCGACTCGACTAGTGCATGATAAAGAGTTTTAATTTGACAGGTATTCAATGTATTTTTGAAATATAAGAACTTAGAAAGGATTTTTCTCAGGGTTCCTACCGTTTTCTTTATGTGAATACTCCATCCCAAATGTTTGTCTATATATAATTTAAAATTTTATATATATATATATATATATATATATATATATATATAATATATAATAATAATAATAATAATAATAATAACTTTATTCAGAGAGAATGGGTTTACAATAAAATCTATAGATAGATGTGAATAAGGTTGGTTAGCGATAAGTGCTGTGGGAGCACTTGTTTCGCAGAAAATACAAAGGAATTTAATAGAATTTATCAACGTGTAGGTCGTAGGAACAATACATTTGAGAGTACGGTAATCTCAATGCAATATAACTGAGTTACATAACATGGAAAAATCAATATAAATAAAAAAGTATAAACAGAATAAATACATTTAGACTAACGAGAAAATTATTTTTTTTAAATTTGCTTACACAGTACAATATAATCCTGTCACAGTTTATTCGAGAAAGATGAATACAAAAATATTAAAACATTAAAAGCTCAGTGTACAATTTATAAAATATCAACTTAAAACTACCCATATCTTCTAATGTCTCTAGGAGTAGGTCATGACTTACTGTGTCGAACGCTCTCGATAGATCCATTAATAAGCATAGACATAGTATATTTTTATCCAGAGCAGTAGAAATCTCAGAGGTGAGTGCCAATGGTGCATCTTGGGTGGAGATATTATCTCTGAAGCCATATTGTTTATTTGATATCAGGTTATATTTGGAAATATACGTAGCTAGACTTTTTTGAGAAATTTTTTCAAAAACTTTCGTTAGATGTGTTATTAGCGAAATTGGTCTATAGTAAGTAATCAATGTTTCATCCCCTTTTTTGAAATTGGTACCACCACAGCTTCTTTAAACGCTCGTGGCCAGATACCTCTTTCCATGCACAAGTTAATTATATATGTTAGAGGTTCCAGAATATATGTACAGATTGTTTTAATGGTTTCCGCTCTGATTTCGTCTATACCAACAGATTTTTTAGTTTTTAGTTCACCAATAATATTCTCGATTTCCTTGTTGTCAGTTGGAAGAAGTACGAAAGAGTTGGGAGAAATAGTTCTCTTCGGGAAATAATTGGGATTTTTTTTTATATTGTTTGCCATTTTTTTTCCTATTTGAGTGTATACATTGTTAAACTCGTCAGCTATTTTCTTTTTGTTAGTTATAGATTCACCTGAGTCGTTTTTTATTTCTTTCATGTTACGTGTCTTTCTCTTGGTACTACTTATTTCTTGCACTATTTTCCATAATGTTGTTTATCTGAGGTGTTTTTTATTATTTGTTTTTGATAATATTCCAATTTAACTTTTTTTATCAAGTTGGTGAATTTGTTTTTGTAGTTTTTATAATAGGTTTTTAGTTCTAGGTTATTAGGATCATTCTGTAGATTTCTAAACAGTCTATTTTTTGTGTCCGCGGATTTAACAAGAGCATTTGTTATCCATGGTGCAATTTTAGTATTTTTCAACTTTACTCTTGTTAGAGAGGTAGACTCGTTTATAGCACCAGTGAGAATATCGATAAATTCGTCTGTTCCAGCGTTAGGGTCACGTGCGGAATATACAGGATCCCAGCAGGTATACCCTAAGTTGTTTTTTAGTTTTTTGAGATCGATGTGTTTTTTGTATTTATTTGTATTACTTGTTACATTTCCATTCTGGTTAAGTATCATTTGGAGGGCGGTTGTGTAGTGATCTGTTATGCTACTTTGTATTATTAAAGGTAATATCTGGTCCCTAATATTTATTTCTGATTTTAGAAATATATGATCAATGCAAGTGCCATTATTTTTATTACTCTTGTCTCACTATTAATTACTGAGATGTATCCGAACTCATTCAGTGTGCTTAGGTACTCATTGCAGTGCTCATCATTTTTTGAGATATCGATATTTATATCTCCGATAAAAATAGAATAAGTTGCGTTATTGCTACTACAGTTTTGTAAGTATTCTTGTAAGCTCTTATTGAACTGTTTGGGATCTGTAGATGGTGATCTATATGCAGCGGTTATGGCTAAATTATTATTATTGCTTGATTTCACTGTGAGTTGGATAGTTTTAATATTTGTAGTATTTGATAGGTACAGGTGAAGTTAGATTTAATATATAGAATAACACCATCATTTTGATTTAGTTTCCCTTCATTGTATACTAAGTTATATCGTTCGATGTTATATACCTCCGGGTAATGTATAAACCACGTTTTCGTCAACACAACACAATCAATATCTGTGTTTACACTATCTAAGAATAGTTTGAATTCATCAAAGTTTTTGCTGATACTCCGAATATTATTGTGTATGATAGAAAATGTTGAAAGTTGTTCATTCACACTAAATATGTTATTAAGTTCGTTACTATCCCGAAGGTTGAAGGTTTCTATTGTTTCAATTTCAAAATTACGAATATATTGGTCCATTATAATATAACACTGTTTTCAAAGACTATAAGTGCTAGTGGTGTTCTTGGTTGTCCTCATCTACTTACTTGACAGAGCGTGTTCTCGGTTTGTGTGTTTCCTTTTGTGAGACTGGTGTTGATTTCAACGGTTTTTCATTGTTCAATAATCTTCTCATGGCAATTTGTTGTTTCGGTTTTGTGGGTGACGGGTTCTCCCTTGGTGCAGGATGTGTATTTAAAGTTGGGGTCACAGGAGCACTATTAGGTTTATCAAGATTTGTGTCTTCTTGGTATTTCCCTTCAAACAAATCATTCACCCCATATATCGTGCCATTTACAAATAATGTATTACCTCGTAGATAACAGTCCTCATAATTTTCTCCCTTGGCAAGAAATAAGTGTTTTCGTAGAATTTTATGATCGCTTCTCTGTTTATGAGTCAAGTCATGGGCAATGGAAATATTTTTCCCTTTTAGTTTTTTGCAGTTCTGCAGGACTTGTTTTTTTTGCGGTTAGACAAAAACTCAATTTTTATTGGGCAATTTTCGGCTTTTCCAAGTGGGTAGCAGTCGTTATATCATTTTCATTTAGTTCCACGTCTAATAGTTCATTAAGTTCCTTGCTTAGTTTTTTGGGTGTTATTTCTTCTCTCCTTTTTTTCAAACCAAATATTATCATGTTCTTTTTGTTCTGGTCCCTTTTCAGGTATTCAATTTCTTCTTTTAGGTTTGTGTTTTCCTTTTCTAACTCGGTTACTGTATTCTTAACTTCCTCGATTTTTAGTAGAAGCCGAGCCTCACTTGCTTCAATAAAGTTTTTTATTTCGTTCCTAGTTTTTAAAATTTCATCATAAATTTGCTTGCTCGTTTTATCCAGTTCTGGCATTGTAAATACACAGTCAGCTTTGGGATGGTTCTCTGTATCTGTTTCAGATAGCGACTTCGTGTTTTTGTTGGTTTTTGTTTTTACTGAGATTTTAGTAAAGTAATTACTTTTCTATAGATAATTTGTTTTCTCTTCATTAGGTAGACACTTCAATCACTTTTAACGAACTAGTATGAATAAACTTTTTTAGTTTGAATTTCGGAGTGGAACGTATGATATACTTGGGGAGCGACTTTGTAGCACGTCCACTCTCTATCGATACTTGATTATATTGATAATAAATAATAATAATATAAATATATATATATATATATATTTAAATATATATATATATATATATATATATATATATATATATATATATATATATAGTGTAAAAGAGTAAAACTAATAGTAGGGTCTGCAGCACTGTAAAAGAAAACTCTTTGAAGTTTTTCCAAGCTTTCGGAATCGTTTATTCCATCATCAGGGAGACTACAAATGGAAAAAATGTGCCATATAAGAACTGTAAAATCAAATTATATGATACTTACATCTATAGGATCTATAGGATGAGGATGTTTACATATAAGTACATAATCGTATATAAGATACATTATTAATAGAAAATGACTTCTAGCTTTTGGATAATTATACTTTTTGATAATTCATTGCAAATTACATTTGGACTAATAACAGTGAAGAAATTCAAATCATGGTCAAATACGAAAATGAAACTAGCAAAAGAATACAACAGAAGATGTTTTTTACTTCAGTGCAGACTACGAGGCATTCTTCCTAACCATATAATATCTACGACAAGACCTGTCCAGCAGTTACTACTCAGACAGAATGCTCACACAAACATTCCTGAACGAAATCACAGGTTAGGAGTACAACTTATTAACATTGAAATCGACACCAATCAAATATTGATCAACAAATTAGAAAATTCATTAATACTATTAAAAAGAGACATTATTTCGTTTACAAACGAATTGATTTTTGCAAATTTTTACAGTAAACAGATCATTCAATATAATAGATTATTTCATAAAATAAAAACAAGGAATATAAAAAAATTGAATGATTTGAGAGAAAATGAAAATTAAATTTAATTCGAAAACAAATCCAAATTGGATAAAAAACATATCAAATACAGTGATTCCTGAAGACATTTCACAATTTTTGTCTTTAGGACCAAAATTTAGTATCGAACCAATAATAAAAAAAGACATTTCTATAAAAAACATTTTAGCAGATGTAGACTACATCACTTCCTCTATCAATGACAATAAAAAAAGAAACATCACTATAGCTAGAGCTACTAATGTGATTACCAACCATTTACTTAATGTTGACTATAGAAAAAATGATATTTTTCGAAAACTTTATAACAAGTCAAGAACATTTTTGAAAGATAACCCAGATTTGATTCTTACTCAGTCAGATAAAGGTAATGTTACTGTTATTATGGAAAAACAACAATATCTAGATTTATCTAATGATATCATTAATAACACTACTTCCTATATTGAACTAAATGATGATCCATCAACAAAAATACAAAGAAAATATAATAATTTGATAAAAACTCTTGAAGATAAGAATCAAATAGATGACACGGTTAAAAAGCTTACTAGTTATAATGGTATTTCTCCTAAATTTTACTCTTTACCAAAAATTCACAAACCAAATTTATCAGTGAGACCTATTATAGCTTGCATAGGTTCTCCTACAGAACAAATTGCTTCCTTTTTAACGAATATTTTGTCTATTGCTTATGATTCAGATAATATTTATTCGATCAGATTCCTTTGAATTTTCAAAAAAATTTAATAGAATCAAATTACCAGATAACTATGTTCTTGCCAGTTTGGATGTTGTCTCTCTTTTTAGTAATGTTTATCTAGATACTTGCCTTAGAGCAATAGATAAAAAATTGGGTTCGCATCAGTAGACACTGTACTATTGAAAAGATTGTTTTCCAACTTGATAAGATTCCTCTTTAGAAAACAACTATTTTTCATTCAATGGAAAATATTTCAGACAAACTTTTGGAACTCCTATGGGATCTTCAATTTCACCAATTCTTGCAGCTTATGTTACGGATGAATTACTAGACACAGTGATTCCAGTACTCTCTTTTGAATTATTTTTCATCAAAAAATATGTGGATGATATAATTTTAGCTTTACCAACAAATGGTATAACAGAAATTTTGGATACTTTTAATAGCTACGACCCATTCATACAATCCACAATCGAAACAGAAGACTTAGATCTCTCAGTACCTTTTCTTGATACAAAACTTATCCGATTGGTTGATAACACAATATTGATTGATTGGTATAGAAAACCATGCAGTTCAGGAAGGTATTTGAATTTCTTTTCTTATCACAAATTTTCGATGAAAGTGAATTTGTTGAAACAAATGAAAGACAGAGTACTCAAAATTTCTGATATATCTTTCCATAAAAAAAAATTTGAACAAACTTCAAGAACTTTTCTTACAAAATTCTTATCTATAAGACAAAATAACAATTCTCATAATGAACGTGTTACTGATATGAATCAAGTTTCAATTTTTTATGCTTCGTTACCTTATATAAAAGAAATAACACCTAAACTGACCAGAATTTTTAAACCTTTTGAAAACATCAAAATTGCAAATAGAACAGTCATTACAATAAGACAAATATATTCAAAAGTAAAAGACAAAATTCCTTTTTTATCACTTACTAATGTTATTTATAGTATCCCTTGTCATGATTGCGATAAGAATTATATTGGCCAAACAAAAAGATTATTGAAAGATAGAATCATTTCTCATAAGAGTGATAGTAGACTACATCCTGAGAGATGTGCTTTAGCTAAACATGTCAATGATTGTGACCACCAAATGAACTACCTTTCAACAACTGTTCTTGCAAGAGAATCACATCTTTCAAAAAGGTCTTTCTTAGAAATGGCTTTTATCTATCAAGAGAATGACTCCATCAATAAAAACAGATATAAACCATCTGAGTGAAATTTATTCTTTTTTACTTTCACTCGACATTAAACACCAAGAAGTCAGAGTTTCTGAACGTGATGATTCTAACCTGAACTGAATTTGAATTGTTCTACGAAGATAATAGTGTCATTGTCAGATTAGTAACTGTCAGTTCCGAGAATGAATACCTGAATGTTGTTTCTATGTACAAGAATTTGTCTTTTCGTTCAGAAATGTAATTTGAAATGAATTATCAAAAAGTATAATTATCCAAAAGCTAGAAGTCATTTTCTATTAATAATGTATCTTATATACGATTATGTACTTATATGTAAACATCCTCAAGATAGATGTAAGTATCATATAATTTGATTTTACAGTTCTTATATGGCACATTTTTTCCATTTGTAGTCTCCCTGATGATGGAATAAACGATTCCGAAAGCTTGGAAAAACTTCAAAGAGTTTTCTTTTACAGTGCTGCAGACCCTACTATTAGTTTTACTCTTAACTAGTCAGCGACTACCTCTTTTCATATATATATATATAAATATTTATATATATATATATATATATTTATATATATATATATATATATATATATATATATATTTATATATATATATATATATATATATATATATATATATATATATATTTATATATATATATATATATATATATATATATATAAATATAAATAAATATATTTAATGAAATATATTGGGGCTAAAACTGTTTCCTGTGGCACACCATATTGCACATTTTTTCCTTCACTCAATACATTATGCCAATTTTCACGCGTTGCTTTCGGTTGGTTAAGTAGCTTTCAAAGAGATTATTCGCATTCCCTCTGAATCCAAGATTTTGCAAATCCCTCAAAAGCTGTGAATGTTCAATAGTATCAAAGGCCTTCGCAAGATCTAAGATGTTTTTTTCCTATCCAAACCATTCTTTTATGTCAGTGAGCATTGCATCATTCGTGGATTTTCTTTCCATAAATCCGAATTGTTTTCAGATAAATGTTTCTTTTGATTCAGATAATTTATCATTGTGGTTTTAAAGGTTTTTTCAAATAGTTTCGCAATATTGCTAATTAGAATGTTAGGCCGGTAGCTCAAGATTTCATCTTGTTAACCAATTCTGAATGAAGGTCTGGCCATATTCCATCCTCGAAAATTTCATTGATTAAAAACGTGAGAGATTCTGC
This sequence comes from Gonioctena quinquepunctata, assembly GCA_018342105.1. Taxonomy (NCBI): domain Eukaryota; kingdom Metazoa; phylum Arthropoda; class Insecta; order Coleoptera; family Chrysomelidae; genus Gonioctena; species Gonioctena quinquepunctata. The sequence goes on from JAFIRS010001527.1 coordinate 137,384, forward strand.
TATTTCATTCCTAACCTTTTTCAATGGCTCTGCCCGAATTCCGTCAAACCCAGGGGCTTTATGATCTCTTAAATTATCTATTGTTCTAGTTACTTAATTTTTCTAACATGTGAAAAAATATTGAAGATTCTCCCCTTCAGTGGTGAGATTGAAGGGGTTCCAATTTTATCTGCGAACTTCTTGCCTAACGAGGTTTAGTGTTTATTAAATAGGTTTGCCATTTCTACAATATCAGTGACGTTTTTTTCTTCGTGTTGTAATTGGTTTATATGATTTTGTTTTTTGGTATCTGATAGATCTTTTACTATATTCCGAATTATTTTATTGTCGCCTATGCTGTTATCAATTTTAATTTGTAATATTTGATTTTGGCACTTTTCATAAGTGTATTCACTACGTTCCGGCAATTAAAGTATAAATTTTTCACTACTTCGCTATTTCAATACTTCTTGTACTCTGAATAGTTTATTCCTATGATTATTACTTTTGACTAAACCTCGTGTTATTCAGTTTTCCCTCTTTATTTCATTATGTTTTATGTTGTGAAATTTGAAGCAGATTTCGATGACATATTTTAAAAACGATATAATATAATCTGTACATGCATCAACATTTCGCGACGAATAAAATTGTGTTCATTCATGATTTCCCAACTTTTTTTTCAATTTTTCATAAGATCATTTTCTGGATCATAAATAGGTACTCCAAGAGCATAGATAGGTGTGCCTCAAAGTTCTATACCATACTGTAATATGCTACGAAAATATGCATAGTAGACTAATTTCATGGTCCCGAAGTTGGTGTTCCTCTTAATAGAGCGAAAAGCAAAACTTCATCTACTTAATTCTATAACATTGTGTGCTGGTTATACTTCATTCTTTTGATTTGAGTAAGATTATAAAGAAATAACAGGAAGTATTGAGGTTCATACAAAAATATGAATACTGATTCGGTGTCCAATAAAAATGTTCCATTTATTTCTACACGTGATTCTTTAGCTCAATTGATGACAATTTCAGTATCAACAAATACATTCTGAAATCTACCTATCCGTCTGCTCGCACCAAATTGGAAATCAATTACGAATAATTCACTTCACTTACTTTCACCTAACCTCAAAAAATACCAATGATGCAATATTCGCATTTCTTGAGCGGCTGTTCCTTAGGTTGAACGATAGGGAGATAGCTGCAGTAGTGTTCTGTGACCTTTCGAAGGCCTTCAACTGTGTAAATCACAGGATGCTGCTCCAAAAGCTGCACACCTATGGCTTCAGAGGTGTAACTCTGCTCTGGTTTCAATCGTATCTGGCCGAACGTTACCAATGTGAACTCGAAGCATCTAGCTCTCAAACATGGAGTACCGCAAGGCTCTGTACTGGGCCCTCTGTTATTCTTATTATATGTGAATGATTTGATACATGTCGACATACATGGACAATTCACATTGTTTGCAGACGATACTACCATCCTTTGGCATAACATATTTTTAGAAGACATCAATGAGGACCTGAGTAAAGTTGAAAAATGGTGCGACGCCAACTTATTATCTTTCAATACCTCTAAGATAGGTTTAATAAGCTTCAAGTGTATTATCAACAATGTGTTTCTCGAAAATGAATCTCTTAGTAACAAAGCTATAAATACTTTCCTGGGATTGAATATTGATGCCAAACTGAAATTTGAAGGGCATATATTGAATTTATCCAAAAAGCTAGCGTCTGGCTGTTATGCCGTACGAGTGACATACAATGAATTAGGGTTAACCGCGGCAAATAATGCATACTTTTCACTTATCGAATCTCACCTTCGTTATGGCATTCGCTTCTGGGGAATGTGTGCGAACTATTTATTCGAAAGAGTTTTTATGCTCCAAAAGAGAGCTCTGAGATATATGTGCAAATTCGAGGGACTCATGTAGACCATTATTTTTGCTCCATGGAATTTTGCCCCTGACCTGCATTTTTATTTTGGAAACTGTATGCTTGATCCAAAAAAAATCTAAAGAACTCAGATATTTGTCGACGACACATAATACCGTCAGCTCATTCCTGAACATTAAACTGCCTATTCCCACATCAACTCCAACTGAGAACTGCATAATCTACGAAAGCAAGAAGTGCCCTTACACCTTAGAAAAATCGAAAATGAACAAAAGTTTAGGAAATCGGAAAAAAAATTTTTTCGGAGAGAACTTGTTATAATCTCGGCAAATTCTACCAATTACCTAATTTTATATGAATGCTACCGGTTTTCAAATAACACAGCAGCTAAACTGCCATTACCAACAAATTCGTGAATGTTTATATACATTTTTACATTTCAATATTTTTATTTTATTATTTATATTGTTCTATTCAAGACTATACTTTGTGAGGAAAAACTTTCTTTCGACTACTAAGTATATTTGACTCGTCTGTCTTTGTGTGAATAGTCTTCCACACTTTAACAATAAGAATTTATTCTTCTTCAGACATTTTGATTCAATTCTCTACAAATGACATGAGGTGCTAAATTTTTATATCTGTTGCTTCTGCTTATGTGAATATATTTTATCCTATTTATAGTTATCTTCTGATATGTGTTCTTATATTATACAGAGCTATTCAAATTCGAGTCTATGCATGGGGATTTCGATAACGGTAAGAGGCAGAGGGATGGTTAGATGGTGGCAAAGAAGCATATTCCAGAGATCAATTATATGGATAAAAAAAATCTGATCTAGCTTCTTTAGTTCTGGAGTTATACAGGAAAAATCTAAAATTTCGAAATTTTTCTTTTGCCTATATCTTTTTATTTTGGGATCTTTTTTTTCAGTTGTCACTTCGTCATTGCAATCTGAATAAAAATTATATACAGGGTATCGTATAAATTGGGCTACCCTCAACTTTTAATTTTCAAATACGGACCTGTATTTTTTTCGTATTTCTTTGAATGCCAAGAGACATCTTTCATATTGACGTATTATTTTCATCTGAATTACAGAGTGTTTTAAAAAAATATTTAACTATTACTACTAAAATTTCAACATTTGTTTTAAATTCCAGCTGTAATAAAAAAAAAATATCATAGAATGAGGTATAGAATGCCTAGGATCTGGAAGAAAATCAACATTATTCGACGAAGAATGTCTTCTTCAAGAATTCATCCACATTTTAGTTCACGCAACCCATGATCAATGTGCGAAAATGTGAAAATGTATTCTTCCTAGTACGTGTATGTCCATATGATCATTGCAAAAAAAAACTTCGAATGGCAATCTTCATACTCCAGACACCAATTTGGAAATATTTCATTGTCACTCACTTTTCGAACTACCTATATTTTTCAGCAAATTCATGGGCATTCTGTTGCTATATACAACAATTATGATTAAACCATTTGCGTTCTCATAGTATGCCTTGTGAAATAAATATTTAGTTCACCTCACTTGTCACTATTTTGACAGTTTCTTGGGAATTACCGTCGATATTTGATGAAAAATACGTTAGTACTGAAAATGGGTTTCCCCACAGAGCAGAAAAGAGATATGGTTAACGTTTTCTACAGAAATAATAGGAACATTCATCTTTCCGCTGAAAATTATTTAGATCTGTACCCAGAAAGACATCAGCCGCATCCCACATATTTCAGACTTTTGGACAGGAACCATCTCGTATATCGATATTTCACAAAACCAAGGAGAAAATAAGGGAACAAAACTCCTATTGAGTTACAGGAAAATATACTACAAACGGTAAGTAGTTAATACTGAAAAAATATTAATTAGGCTCATCTCCATATTTCAGATCAATACAAATCAATCAAAATCAACAGTACCAATTGCTGAGGAATTGAATTTGCCGCAAACTACGGTATGGCGTATTCCAAGAGAAAACAGATTCAAATGCTATGAAGTTAAATTTGTTCATAAATTGTATCCAGGAGACACCAAAAGACGGCAAAATTTTTGTAATTGGATGTTGCAAAAATTGGGCGATGACAGAAACTTTTTGAATAGTATTATTTGGTCGGATGGAACTCATTTCACAAATTGTGGTGCTTTCAATAGGAACAACGAGCATGTTTGGTCACAAATCAATGAAAATACTTTTAGAGAAGCGAGACCTCAAGTGCGGTTTTGTCTTAATTTATGGGCTGGAATTTTGAAGGATCGAGTTCTAGGTCTTTGGCGGGACGCTCAATGGCGAACGTTATCTTGACTTCCTCAGACAAACTTTCAGTGAATATTTCGATGATATTCCCATTGCTAATTTAAATCGGTGGTGGTTTCAACACGATGGAGCTCGCCCATATTGCACAAGAGACGTTAATCAATTTTTACAAGAAATATTTCAAGACAGATGGATAGCAAATAATGGGCCTATAAGATGGCCAACAAGATCCTCTGATCTCAGTGTACTCGACTTTTTTTCATAGGGTACACTAAAAAATAGAATATATTAAAATGAAATTGAAAATATAGAAGATTTAAGAATTGAAATAATGAACGCTTTCGCATCACTACGGCGAAGTGATATCTTCAGAGCAAGTAATAACTCAAAATAACGACTCCGTAAATGTCTGGAACGAGAAGGTCGTCAATTTGAAAATTTATTCCGATTATGAATACTTATAACGGCTGTTATTTCAATTCTTGATAATAATTAAACAAGTTCATGTGTGATTAGTTATAAAATATGAAAAGCAATATGATCAATTATGTTATATTTGTGAGTTCTCAGCAGAATACATACAACAGATCTTCTCCATACCTACTGAGGTCAATCGACATGGGGATGAATAATTATTCTACTATTGCTACATTATGGTAAAGGAAAAAGTCTCTTGGAAATGTTGATTTTATTTTATTTTTATTCCGAACAGGTAGTGAGACTAGATAATCTGAAAATTCTGAAATTGATTACTCTTGAAGAATCAATTTGTCTGATTCACCTCTCATTCTCTGATATAATTCAATTACAGTTGTTATGGAATTAAAAAATTATGGAATATCACTGGTATTAGTTCAATATTTCCAAAACACTCTATAATTCATATGAACATACTACGTCAATATGAAACATGACTCTAGGCATTCAAAAAATGCAATGAAAAATACAGGTCCGTATTTGAAAATTGAAAGTTGAGGGTGGCCCAATTTATACGATAGCCTGTATATAATTTTTATTCAGTTATTTGGATAGCCTACAAAAAGTTGCTATGGCAAAGTGGCAAAATTTGAGAAAAATCTTCGTAAATTAAAAAGATATAGGCAAAAGAAGAATTTCGAAATTTTCGATTTTTCCTGTATAACACCAGAACTAAAGAAGCTAGGTCAGAATTTTTTCATTCATATAATTAACCTCTGAAATACGCTACTTTGCCTCCATTTAACCAACCCTCTATCTCTTACCGTTATCGAAATCCCCATGCATAGACTCGAATTTGAATAGCCCTGTATATACATTTACTGTAATTTATCGAGGACCGATGACAGTACACTAATCTGATGAGATTATTCAATTTTTTTATTTGCAAAAAAATAATAAAAATAATAGTTTAAAAAAAATAAAAAAACACGCTTTTATAGATAAACCAAACTGAAGAGTAGGAAATAAATAATAGTGTAAAAAAACTGAAAAACACGCCTTTATAGAAAACCGAACTAAAAGAATAGAAAATAAGAAAATAGTGTATTTTATTAAAAAAAAGCGTGGGGTGCATGGTATTGCCTAGGCCAACAATTACCTGTGATCTGAGACATTCCTTACTTTACTGACCTAGGTGTGTAATTAACTACATAATTATTGATACCGTGCACCCCACGCTTCTTCAAAATAAAATGATTTTTTTTCTTATTTTCCATTTTTTTAGTTAGGTTTTCTATAAAGCGTGTTTTTTTGATTTTTTAAACTATTATTTATTTCTTTACAAGACTTTGTCAATGAGATACTAATCTTCCGACAATAAAGTATATTTTGATTTGATTTGACAGTCACAAAAAGCAACTCACACTTTTCCATTTTGGAACACACAAGAATATCTTTCAATAATCCTCATATGACTCAGCGTCTATCGACTTTCCCATTATTCCTGTCATCTCCAACACTATCTATCGTTAACCACAACTGAATTACGAGAAAAAAAACAATATAACACTGGTTAAATATTCCACGTAAGAGCATACTGCTGTTCTGCGGAGGTAAAAAAGATGGGCCTTTTGAATGTAATCCAGTTAAGGAACGTCTGCTGTTAAGGTTGCGGTTATTCCTTTGATATGTGGATCACGCGTTCAGTTCGTCCTCCTGGCATACCGATAAGTCTCACAATGCAGCCAACTCATCAGCATTGATGACCGTTTGCGAGGCAAAGTGGGGTAAACATGAACTATTGCTCGTTGAGACGTAAAGAATTCGATAACACAAGTTGAGAATATTTGGCTCTTGCAAAGAGCGATATGTACCCAAAAATAGTACAAAACTCAAGAACTGATATAATTCAATTGTGGCATTGGATCAAAAGTCGATTGGCTATTTTATTTTTAAATTTTCAGCACAGAGAAAATTCTTTTTTTTAAGGGGTTTTTATATCAATTTCAATTTATCGCTGAAAATGGGGCTCCGCGCGACGGCTCTAAAGACAGTACACCACATAAGATATTTTTTTCGCAGTATCAAATAACAATTTTAAAATTTGAATAAATGATGGTGTGTTTTCAACAATTGAAAGAACAAGGTCTCGGTGGGAAAAAAAAAGTTTATTTTGCAACAAGTTATGCATTTGTTAATTAGTCCTTATTTTTCGGACCTTGGTTTTCATGAGAAAACGGCATAAATGTTTGAATTATAGCTCTAATTTGTTTTCACTCCTTGGAGCCCTTCTTATATATATATATATATATATATATATATATATATATATATATATATATATATATATATATATATATATAAACAACATTTAATGAACATTATTATTTGTTCAAGTCGTTTATTATAAAGAAATACCAAATCTTATTTTTTTTTCTGAAACTATCAAAAATTCAAGAACAACCATATGCAACAGCGTTTTGAACAAATTATGGTATATAACATCAAAGATAGTGTTATCAACATTCAGGATGATTTTAGAGAGCATCAGTTGATCTCTCAAATGAAGTTTTCACCAAGTCTGTATCTGTCGTGGTTTCCTGTTTATATGCATTTGTTTATAAAAAAATCCTTCATCTACTTCTTACAATGCCTTTATCTTTCAAACTATGAAAGTAAGTTCTTTTGTACTTCGAAATTTGTTTGTGAAATCATTCATTATCTGTTTTTTCAACTATTTCTATGAAAAATTATATACCGTAATTTTAGAAAAATATATGAAAAATTGAAAAAAAAAATCGACATTGTTGCATATGGTTGTTTTGATTTGTAGTTGTTTCAGAAAAAAAATATAATGAGGTCTGGAATTTGTTTATAACAAATTGTTAACTGAATATTATTTTATTATTTGTTATTCCAATGCCAATTATGTTTTTCAAAAGAAAAAAGTATTCTCAAATGATTATTAATAATCAATTATAAAAAACGATTATGAAAAATAAGTTTTTTTTCATCATTATCTAGACAACAAGATAGTATTTTTTTAAATATTATACGAATCAATTTGTTCAAAAACAAATGTCCTGAAAAATTATTTTCGAATATTATTGAATTCCTACGTTTTTTTTAGTGATTTTTCATTTTTTGTTAATTTAAAAAAAATATAATGAACAAAATAAACAACTTTTGAGAACTTTCAATACGTAATCTTGTTAAGTATATATATATATATATAAGAGGGGCTCCAAGGAGAGAACCATTTTTAGAGCTATAATTCAAACATTTATGCCGTTTTTTATGAAAACCGAGGTCCGTGAAATAAGGAATATGCCTAACTTGTTGTTTTTTATTGTCGGGTCTTGTTTTTTTTGGGTCCTTGTTTTTTCAAGAGTTAAAAACACCATTTGTTAAAATTTCTAAACTGATATTTAATACTATGAAAAAATATTCCTTAGAGAGGCACTCGCCCTATTTTCAGCGTTTAATTGAAATTATAAACATTGGAGATAGAGTGGACTATTTTATTTGAAAGTTCCTCCTCTTCAGGAATATTTTCTTCAAATTCCCACTATCGCTTATAGTTTTTTAGTTATTCCCAAAAAAATTTACCCCTTTTTTTGTTTTTTGTTAATAACAATTGCAATTTTCGTCAGCAAAAAAAAAATCTTTCTCAGAATCACATCCCGAATCGAATGAGCCATTGCTCATAATTTTTGGAGACTTGGAACATTTTTTCGCAGGAAATCCATTTCTCGACTAGTCTATCACCTTCAAATGTCCAAATAATTGACCATAGACTCCAGAAAGTGATCTCTAAGAATATTTCATTCAAATCGATTTAATGTACGCAAAACTTTCTGAGAAATGTTCGGTTGTGTCCATGAAAAGGCTATCGAAAAATGTGACATCCCAGGGACATCCTAAGAATCGCCATCTTCGACGGACATTGGCTGTTCTATGAAAATTATATTCATGTATAAACAGAACATCGCAGTGGATGTTCAATGTCTCAAAATCACGTACTTTTAACATATCTGAGATGAGGATCCGCCATGTCGCTCACGACTACCTACATAAATGTTGCAGAAAACCCATATCAACACGAATATTACCAAACTACTAATCCACATAAATCTGAAATTGGACGAGCAATAGGTACAATACAAAACTTTACGTTCTTCCGACCGTGAATGTTGAGCAAATGAAATAAATACAAACGTGGAGATTTCAATAGAACACACGAAGCTTGAACACATTATCTGGCCTCCGACAATGATGAGTGATGAGAACGATGATTTCCAAACGACCTGCCTGTTAAAACCGCACCAAGGGAGTCAGATGATATTGTTTAAGTTATTCTCAGCCTATTTCGTGTGCATCCAATCGATACCGCCCCCTAGATACGAAGATATTCCTAGGTTAATGCGGATTTCGAAGCCAGTTGCATATAATCAGCCGTCTTATCAGAAACAACAGAGATTGAAACTTCTGATCGTGAGAGCGAAATCAACAAATTTGATGATTCGGAGGCAGAATTTGATTACAATGAGTGAACTGTTGTAATATTATTTGTAATGTATATCCAGTACATATACAATAAATGTTCAATATTATTGAATTATAATCAATAAATGGCCCATTCCTTCTAGTTCGTCAAATAATAACAAAGAAAAAAGCGAGCCGTCAATCGCGCGCCCAAAATTTTTATTAATTTTTTTGCTGACTGACGGACGTTGTCCCACAAAATCGTTGACTGAACATTATTTTTATGTTCGATATAACAATTGATACCTCCACAAAAGTTTTGAGGTGTATTAAACGAATTGCACAGTATTTATTTAATTTGTACATACATTGGGGCCGACTGACCATCTCTTTCCTCACATTCAGCTGACTGACTGTCGTAACTTTCATTTATATGCAATTTGTATAACGAGTTTCAGCCTTAGTAGATTCATTTAATTACCTCGGAAGGTACGACAGCTTCGATAGTGTACCTGAGATACCTGTTCTCAGTTTCGCTTGACTGACCGCAGTACGTTTTGTGTACACTGTACACTGTAATAAACTATAAAAAACTAGGCTTATTAAATTCAGAGACTTTTGTTGGCTCTGGCTCTTGGACTATTATCACCGTATGTTTCTCGTCAACTGTTCCTAATGAAAATTGTATTCTTACATTTTGACGTTGAGAAAAGTTCATTTCATTTGATAACGTTCATTATATCCTCTCCCCAAATATAACTCTTGCCATGATTATTCATCGGTTTAATGGCAATATCATCGATTTGATAGCCTCTTACTACTCAATGGTTTTATTATATCAGCCAATCAAATTGGTTGGAAATGATATGGTACATTTCCCTGAATTATATTCTCAATTATATAATATAATCAAATTCTGTAAAGGTTCTTGACACTTTTTTGAAATTATAACCTTCCACAATGTCAAAAAAATATTAAATGGATCCATTCTGATTTGTTTTCAGATTGTGGAAGGTTATGATCCCAAAAAGTGTCCAGAATGAATATTCCTCCACAACAAACAAGTTTCAAACAATCCGTAGACGTATTTTGTGTGAAAAAATATGATTACACTTTCTGGAGTTTGTATCAGAGTTTATAACATTTTATCATTCACATCAAACCACCATGCAAATTGAATATACAATTTCCGATAATAAAAACCATGCAAACTCCTGGTGCTCATCAATTAATTCGAAATATTACCTAATTTAATTATTTCCAATTCTCTTAACGAATTGATCATTATTATTTATTATACTGGATGCCATTGAAAGTTCCGATTTCACGGTGAGTTCATTTGTTTGTTTTGTTCATCAAACAACACTTCATATTCGAATTCATTACCGAATGGTATATTATTTTTCGAAATTATAATATAAATTATTTTGTTGATTATATTTTATTATTCCTCTCTTTCTGGCTGGATTCAACAATATGATGAACTATTACGGGTCAATATTTATTTTTAGGATATTGTTGTACACTACAGAATGCTTTGTGGAAATAATTCAATGGACTATCATAATAATACCCGACTGCGTGAACAGTTAACTTTAAAAAAGATGAAAACAAGATGACCAGAAAATATTGTCAAAAAATTCTATATCAAGAGGTTAACTGTTAAACTTCATACACTTTTTTGTTTTTTAAATATTTTTTTTCAATTCTAAGTGTAAATCTGATTTTAAAGGAAGTTTGAACCGTAATTATATTTTTAGTTGTATAAGATTATCAAAAAAGTGTTCTGTAAAGTTACTAATTCAATTTCAAAGAGAAGAAGTTCCAAGACTGTGCCCTGAGGTACACTATGTTTTAAATTTTTCTCATTACTCTTGGGAAAATTCATTTCGATAATTTCTTTCATTTTTCCCAGATCCCTAGGTCTTTCAATGTCTCCACCCGTTGTTCATGGCTAAAAGTGTCGAAGGCCTTGGTGAGGTTAAGAAAAACGTATCCTGTTATCCATTGATTTGTGTATGTCTCCTGGTAATCGAGTAATTGCATCTCTGAAACCAAATTGAGAGTAGGACAAGAGATTGTGCTGATCTAAGTATATCTAAAGATATGAAGGATGTGATTTTCTTGAACCAGGAGTATCTAATTAGGTTTCTTGTTTCTTGGGAATTTGGTTCATATCAGAAATGATGATCTGTTTTCAAGTGATAATTCTTCTTCGGGGATTTTGTTTTGGCTCACTTAAAGTATTCATTCATTGAATTCATCTAAAGTAGAATTTTTGTAATTTTTTTGTGTTATATTCAGTATGCAAATCCTTTATTTTCATATTTTTTTTGATCATATTTCCAACCACAATTTCATTTCTGATTCCATTGTTTGATGATTTTGGAAAATTATACAAATCTACCAGCTGAGCACTTGCACCAACACATATTGTAGAGTTGTCCAAATATATATGGTTCCCAATAATCGTCCTGAAACCTTATAAGACATGAATGCATATGTCGATAAATATGTCACAATTTCACGATGAAAAGCATTTGTGGATATACAGATGAATGAGTTTATATAGGATTCCAATGATTTGGCACCTCTTAACTTACGATCTTCAATCAGAATAAGTTCACCGTGATTGATGCCCATATTGGAGAAAGTATTAAATCCTGTTATAGAACGTTTTGATGAATTGCCTATGAAATATTGTTCACTAGAAGGCCTTGCCTGGGAACAAATGACACAGTCACGTGTAATCCTTGAGCTATTTTTCTTCCTATAGTTCAATACCTTTCTCGTATTGAACTCTACAATTGCTGAGGTCCGCGATGTTATAGTCGTAAATGATCATTGGACATAAATAATGCTGTCAATTTATGACTTGAGTCAAGTATGATGGGATGTTTTTCATTGTATTCATAGTTAGAATTTTCAATTCTATCAACAACCCCGATTTTTTCATTATAATCCATATATGGAGAAAAATATAAAATATAACTGTATTCATTGATTGGTCTATCATTTAACAAATCATCATATTCTTGAGAAAACGCCTGATATTGAGAAATATTCATCGGAGTATATAGGGACAATACAAGTTCTGGAACAAATAGCCGTATTGTTGATTGTTTACTAAGCGTTTGTTATTTAACAAAAAACGAATACAATATGCCGTAACTCTTTATAATGAGCTGGAATGCAGGTAGTGCTTTGCAGTAATCGCAATCTCTGTTGAAATATGGAACCAATTTCGAACTACGAATTCAACACCAGGCACTTATCTCTTTCTACTGAGCAGTCATTAACTTGTGGTGAACTGATATCTAATCTCATTCTAGATCTGTATGGAAGTACCTATTTCAATCTGTGATCAGATTGCCTCGAGTTGATTTGAAAAATCATTCTACCATTTTCGCTTTCTATGAATTTTCCAGGTCAATGGCACAACTTTCAGAAACTTAATGCAATTTAGAAAGTTTGATATATAATCTAACAAATCAGACTGGAAAACGATTTCATCCAAGACTGATTTCCATCAATAACTCCTGCGTAGGGATGACGAATTACCTGCGGATAATAATAATCACGGTGAAATATGAACTCTCATCGTTCTCCCATTTCACGAATGTATCGAACAGCAGTTGTTATTACATACGTTACAACCGTATTCGGATGAAAATCAACAGAGAACTTGATTACATTCATCAGACTATGTCACAGAGTGATTGTTCCGGAATAATTTATGAGGATCATTTATGGATCGTATCTGAATCAGTTAGATTTCAGCTTTGGAAAATGGTGTTCACTCTGCGTTAGAATAATAATTATTATATTCTAGTCGTGTCACAGAAAAAAAAACACACAACGCCCTTTCAAAATATTGTATAGAGTTGATATTCTATGGGATAAACTCATTACTTGCAAAGAGCTCAACAGACCAAATATAGCTACTGATCACGCAGTATAGAAAAAACAAAAATGTGTGGCGTACACCGAAACTTTAGATAAGGCATGGTCCAATCTGAATGCCATAAATTGGCAATTAAACTCTAATTCTTCACTCTTTCCCGTGAAAACAGTTCGAGACATTCCAGAGGTAGGTACATCGGAAAGCGAATCATCACTACCCTATTCTATCAGAGCACACGTGGCCTTAGAACAAACACCAATTATTTTTTCAACTAGGTTGTTCGCAGCTCACTTCATATATTTGTTCTGACTGAAACTTGGCTAGATCCATCAACAGATAACGCTGAGTTATTAAGTGCTGAATTTGATGTTTATAGGTCCGATCGAAATTTTGCCATTAGCGACTCAACCAGGGGCGGAGGTGTCTTGATTGCTGTTCATGAGGGCAACATCTCATCCGAAATTATTCTTGAAAATTATTGAACTCCCAGCTTCAGATTTATCGATGTTCTATTACTGAAAATTAAATTGAACGTAAATCATTTTCATCTATGTACCTCATATATTCTACCGGAAACTCCACTAGAGGGATGTGAGACTTTGTTTGAGTAGTAAGAATTACTAACATTTTGGTATGAATCAGAAATTATGTTGGTAGACGACTCCAGTCTCCCTGATTATTTTTCATCTACTCATAATTCATGTTTCAATGCAAGATTACCCGCTCTAAATAACTTCGCAAACTTTTTTTATTTATCCCAATTTAACTTCATTTTCAACCATAATAATAAGCTGTCAGACTCAGTAAACTCTAATCTGATCTTTCCGTAATGAGATCTAACGACCCATTGGTCAGAAAAGACGACCATCATCCAGCATCAGAAAAAGGTTGTACACTGAATGAGAAAAGTGGAAGAGTGAAATTCGTAGGAAGTTCAAATGCTGGCGCTCGTACAAAAGTAACGATGATACTCAATCACTAGAAGAATTCATACAACTCAGACAATCAATACAAATTGCCATTAACATTGCACATACAAATTATGTCAGACAATCTCAATCTGAAATAAATATAAACTCTAACAAATTCTGGGCACACGTTAACAATAAAAAAATTACTGGTAAAGTACCTAATGCATGATTTACAAAAGTCATCTACTTACTACTTCTTTGAATACTAGAAGGGTTTCCGGACTTTTTTAGCAGTTCCTCTACTAACCCTTCAAACTCAGACTCGATTACCACGCTGGATAATGAACCATCTCACTACTTGAGTTTGAACAAAGACAGCATCCAAGAAATATAAATCTTATCTGCCTTGACATCAGTCAGTATTAGCTCGTCCCTCAACAATCCTAATTAATATTTGCACTCGTTCACATACGATTACCTCCATGTCCGATCTTCAAAAAAGCCACGCGAACTGACATAAAAAATTACAGACCGATTTCAATTATATGCAACTTCTGCAAGGTCTTTGAAATATTGTCAGGCACGTCAACAATTCTATTCTAGACCGAGAGCACGGTTTTGTAAAAGGTCAATCAACGTCAACAAATATCACCGTTGTTACACAGCATATAGCAGAAAATATTGATAACAAAACTCAGACAGATGTTATCTACTCAGATATGATCAAGGCATTTTATAGACTTGACCATACCACTACGGCAAAAACTCTCGAATTCATCATATCTGTTCGACCGCACGCAGTATGTGCAAATAAATGGAACCTGTTCCAACGCATACTTGGCCACATCAGGTGTTCTGCAAGGATCTAACCTCGGCCCACTTTTGTTTAACATCTTCATCAACGACAGTGGTATAATTTATGTTAATGTTTTTCTGTATGCTGATGATCTGGAAATGTTGTCTTCTATCACTAACATATCTGAATATGAGAAACTATCAGAAGATGTGATTCAAGTCAATAAATGGTGCGATCGTATTAAGTTAACGTTAAATCCTACCAAATATATCGTAATGTCGTATAAATTGAGATCTCAACCTGTTTCATTCGACTATAAAATAGATAATCATTCTCTAGACAGACCATCTAGTTTTGAGGACCTTAGATCCAGAGCTGTCTTTTGAAGAAAACGCCTCAGCGAATGTATGTATGGATTTCTAATCAAAGTAGGCTGTGACTTTAACCATAATGATACATTTAAAAATATTTACTATGCTTTTGTCAGATCTGAGCTTGAATATGCATCGGTTATTATCAAGTGCTCATCTATAAACAAGAGGCAATATAAAGATGTTTTTTCAAATACTCAAGTCATTGCGCAATACAAAATAATCAACATTGAAATCAGATGTGAATGCTTACTACGTCAGATAAACTTTGGAATTTCCCGTCAGGCATCTCGATACACCGACTCATTCTACACAACCACTTCACGAACAAATATATATAAAAACTCCCCTGTTCATACCATGTGTAGCAACTATAATTCAGTAAGTGATCAACTTGATATATTATATTGCAGTGTGAGACAAATCAAGAACTCTTACTTTCAGCAATAACATTCCTGTATTAGACTTGAGCTTTCTTCTATTGTTAAACTTTTTTGCAAATTGTGTATTTTTCTTTGGGAGGTGGAGAAAATTCATTGCGGACAATACCTTACGGTAGTGTGAGACTCCCTGACAGAGGTTCACCCACCAAAACCTCCACCCTGTAGGCTCGTCAGGCTGTGGCCTCCGGCGACACTTGAGCCCTCTGGCCCATTGTATCTTACCCGGTACGATTTCTTTTCACCATGTCGTATCCATGGTTCCCGATTGAGTTCTGCTTCGAGTTCTCTCCTAGCGATTGCATGTACTGCCGTGGCTACCTTGCAATGCTGGAGGTTCATCTGGGCGGTCCCTGATGTTTGTACAGCACCCTGAGAGTCCTTTCTCGACCTCGGAGAACGCTCGGAATCATAACATCTTCAGTGTCCTGAGAGGAACCGAGAAGGCCAAGAGTCGTCCTTTTGGTGTTTCGTCTCGTGGTCGGGTACCCCCGAGTGAGTGAGGAAAAAGGGGTTGGTCCGGCTCTGTGGTGCACCCTGCACAGGGCTGAGGATGATTACTCCAAAATTTCCCCCAGTTTTTGGAGGCTCCGTTGCGGCACCGTTGGTTTCAAGACCCCGGTGTCATACATTCGTCGCCAAGGCGCTACAAACTTGGATTTAGGTCTATTTGTCTGAGCCAGAGTCAGGGCGAATGTCCGCAAGCTGCCCCATTCACCCTGCGGCCGCAGCCTGTTCACTCCATACCACGTGAAGGTCAGGTTGGACTTTAAGGAGCTTCTACCAATGTTAGTATTATCGTGCAATTTTTTTTTTTACTCAATTCCTGTTCTGTAATTGGAAATCCTTCTCTGTAGAATAGTGTATATAAATAAATGAATTACTGGCACAATCCATCAAATAGTCAACAATCAAGTAGAATATACTGGAGAAGTCGGTGACTGTTTTTCGAAACATTTCGAAATCCCTGGAGTCGAAGGATGCGGCTTCTGGAAACGTATTAGAATTTTTGAGTCTCGTCACGGAGTGACATGCAGTATAGTCATGTTTGTAACAAGATAATAAAAGCCTACTTTTCCAAAATGCTCCCTTGATAAACAACTAGCTTAAGTTCACCTGATTTTCTGATCCCAATTATGTTTATATATATATATATATATATATATATATATATATATATATATATATATATATATATATATATATATATATATATATATATATATATATATATGAATTTAGAAATAACGACTGAAAATTGGTATGAACAGTGGGGAATAACGGGGATCTTCAGTCAGCATAAGTGTTGGACTATGAAAAACTCTTTAATACGATGGACCGAACTTTCGTTTCAATTTTGAAACTTCTTCAGGGTCCTAGAATATGTAAATGACATTATTGTGAAAAAAATACTTAAAATGAAGGAAGTACTTACAGTAATCTGAGTGGATGATAAATGAACATTAACTTAAAAAAAAAAACGTAAAATATGTAAAAATTTGTCGGAATGGTGTTATATCTTTGACGCTTCGAGTGACATTGAAGGATTTGAAATGACAACCTATGATTAATCGTCAGAAAAATATAAAATATGTAGTGGGTGTGTTAATGTTTATATTATATTCTTTGAGAATCATCAGTTTTAATCCATTTGTAGAAGATAACTGTAGATTTTGCTAAGATTTTCGATATCCGTTTTTTTGTTCATATTTTGATTGGATTTATTAATTTCAATCATTTCAAGAAATAATCTTTTAGAGAATTTTTTTTCTGAATGTAAAACTTGTGCTTCCTCGAATGATATTTTATGGCCTATTTCAATAGCATGAAAGAATATAATATAAACATTAACACACCCACTACATATTTTATATTTTTCTGACGATTAATCATAGGCTGTCATTTCAAATCCTTCAATGTCACTGGAAGCGTCAAAGATATAACACCATCCCGACAAATTTTTACATATTTTACGTTTTTTTTTTCAAGTTAATGTTCATTTATCATCCACTCAGGTTACTGTAAGTACTTCCTTCATTTCAAATATTTTTTTCACAATAATGTCATTTACATATTTTAGGACCCTGAAGAAGTTTCAAAATTGAAACGAAAGCTCGGTCCATCGTATTAAAGAGTTTTTCATAGTTCGACACTTGTGCTGACTGAAGATCCCCGTTATTCCCCATATATATATATATATTTAGTTATATATATATATATATATATATATATATATATATATATATATATATATATATATAAAGAGAGGATTATCGTTTTCTACCAAGTGTTGTTCATCCTTGCACTTCTCCACCGTACTGATGAGGGCCGAGAGCCCGAAACACTTTTCTCTGAGGGCTATGTCCATCAAATTCCTTCCATATATGTATATATATATATATTTATATATATATATATATATATATATATATATATATATATATATATATATAGATATATATATTTATATATATAGTTCAGTTTCAACTGAATGGAGAGAAATATATATATATATATAAAGCATTCATGTTCAATTTGTAATGTACCTATGATTCAATCCAACAAAAGCTGTAACCTTGTTCTTCCGAATAATGCAATGTAGACATAATCATTTGTTTAGCTGTCCTCCAATTGTGAAAAGAGGAAGAAAGGTGTGTGTATCTTCAGAGTGAAAGTGATCATAAATTTTATAATCAATTTTGAGTTATCTGTGTATATGATGAATTGAAAGACGAATGAATCCTTGCGGAACACCAGCTGCCATATTTTTCGAAAACCACTAGCATCCATTTTGCAAATGACTTCCTATGAACTTGAGAAACGGAGTGCCGAATGGAGAGCAGAATCGGTTAGTTCAAGGTATCAAAAACCTTAAGATAGCCTAGAAGTATTAGAACCTACTGTAGCTCTAATGGTACTATAGTCAGTAGAGCTGTCATCCGAACTTTGATATTTCCTGGGACAGAATATAATATTTTTCCAGATGATATATGATCTCAATATTCATCTTCTTAATTGAATTTGACAATCTGGTAGTTTACTCAAATTAGATATTCGTAACTCGATAAATCTTTTTTTTGGGGCAGCGCACTTATACTTGATACTTTTCAGATATGGATAAAATATTCAACAAAAAAGTTTGAACGATATTCGATAAAACATCTAATATCGGGATACCTGTGTGCTTCTGAGCTCTTCGGAATTTTAACGATTATTAAGAAATAAAAGAAGAAAATATAAAGTATTTGCCTTTGTCAGTTCATTGGAAGAAAATAAAATCAACTCATTTATACTTCCGCCCTGAAAAATACAGTCTTTTGCGATCTACTGCCTCGCATTCTGAAAATATATGTTTGGATGTTTCTGTCCCTCTGCCACATCGTCTGCAAGTAAGTTTTCCGTTGTACAGCCCCATTTTGTGCAGGTGTCCTCTCATTGGCCTGTGGCCAGTGAGAAGGCCCGTTATTGTTTCAACTTGGTTTCTACTCATTTTGAGTAGTTTTTTAGTTCTTCGCTTAGACGGTTCTATAATGACTGTTTTCCTGTGGTGTATAAGAGGGGCTTTCTTCCAGCGCTCTCTTCGTTTTCGTTTGACCCAGTCACGTATGCAGCCTCAGATGGCCGATTTTGTCACCCCAAGTGCAGGTTATTGGCCAATATATGGAGTTGATGAGGCCGTTCTGTTCACTCGGCATTACCATACCAGCTTGATGTCACTTTTGGTGTCGTGAGAACCTTCAGTGACGCCTGGTTGTCTGTGCATATTTCGATCCATGTGTTGCGCACTATTCTCATGTTGTTTTCTCCTAATTATTGCAAGATTGGTACATTTCCGCTTGGAATACGAAAGTGTTCATTCCCAGTGAGGTGAGTTGGGAGTTTCTTCCCTTACTGTATATACCAGCAACAGTTCCTTCCTCGGTTTCGGATTAATCTCTTCACCATATCCTCTCTCCAGGTTTGCTTTTGATAGTGTCATATGTCCATTCTCTTCGGTCTTGTATGGTCACCTCGAAGTTCGTATCAAGAAAGTACCCAGGAGTTGTGTGGTTACCTCTACTATTTCCTTCATCTCATTGTGATCCGATCTGTTGTTCGTATTTTGTAGCCTAAGGAATCCCATTCTTGCCTTCCCCATGATTGTTATGTCCAGTAGTGTTTCCATGGCTGCTGTTAGTGTTGTTTCCAAAGCCACCGTTATTTTGTACTGTTTGTACAATGTATCTCCTAGAAAATTTGGAGCAGCGTATTTCATATATTCCTTGCTGCTCAGGAGATCTGAATAAATCGGAAATTATATAATTTGCTGTGAAAATTGTTGTAATGTCGCGTTTCTCTAACATTCGGCCAATTTTGTCGGTGACACCTTCGACATAGGGAAGGAAAGCTTCGTGTGGTTGGTAATCTGTTGGGTTTCGGGAGTTTGGAGAACGGTTTGGATGATGGTGGTTTGATCTGCAAATTTGTGTGTTATTATAACGGTTTTGGAGAAAATCGATTTTGAGTTTGTTCAACTCTTGCGGTCTGCTGTGGTTTTCGGTTAATTGAATAGATCTATAAATTTTCATACCAATATCGGCCAAATATAGGTCGCTAGAGCTTCATAGCTCCCACATTCGCTATACAAATAGTTTTTCTCTAAGATGTACACACAAATACAAAATCACTGTGAATTACCATTCATGAGAATTAATAAATTTTTGTTTCACCTGTAGGCAGATGTCAATCAGATACTATCTGATGTTTCCTTTCATCTACAAACAGAACATTTAACATTTCTCGATTTTGAAGTTGAACTAATATTCATTATTTCTCTAAGTGATATTGAGATTGAAACCCAAGTAAGTACTGTATTTTTCCTTGTGTGCTGGTTATGCTCCTTCCTTTTGATTTGAGTCAGGACGATTTGAATCATTCACCAACTTCTGGTTGTAGAGATTAGGGTTCATACAAAAATAGAAATGGAGTTTTTGTTTCCAATAAAGAAACATATTTTCTGACACCTGACTCGTTAGCTCAATTCATGACAATTTAAAAATCAATAAATTCATTGAGAAATTTTACTTTCTGGGTATCCGTGTCATCGGTTTTTTTTAGGAATGCGATTTTTCGTTTTGGATTGAATTAAATACATTCTGGTAGGGTGAAATTGAGCTTTTTCGAAACATCACAATATTTTGTACACTTTTCCATTGTACATATTTGTTTTTTGTGCAATATTCCAAATTGCTTGCTTCTCGCTCCGGATGGAAATATCTGCAAGATTTCTGGGTGTATAGAACGGTTCAATAATCTATGTTCATTCTCAAGGACACCCTTTCCTTGAGCTCCATCATGATTTTGACAGTATCAGCCATAAGTTGTTCTAATTGCTACCTGTTTTCTTTGAGGAAAACTCGAATTGTATATTCAACTCAACTCTTCTTCTGCGAATCCATGTGTTCTTAACTATTTCATATAATTCCTGAGACACAACGCATGTAGACGATGATAAAAAAAGATTTTTTCGAAATGTCAATAATAACTAAATAGTATCAGTCTTGAATACCCATTAAAATTAATCTATCTCCAAAAGAACTCAATGAATTCTATTGTTCTATTGGCGAAAAACTGAAAGAGAACATAAAATCCAGTTGTGACCCCTTGAAATACCTCAAAAACGTAAATGTTGTTAAAAATTTCACTCTAACAGATACGGATGTGTACGAACTTATACAGATAATCAATGAAATTAAAAATGTAAATTCGGCGGGTATGGATGGAATATCTGTTCAATTATCTAAAAATCTACCTCAAAGTGCATCACAGGTCCTGGTTGAATGCATAAATAAATCATTCGGAGTGGTATATTTCCGACTTGTCTGAAACTAACTATGGTTATCCCACTACATGAGGGCGGAGATCTGGAAGATCCCGCAAATTTCAGACTCATTCCATTATTATCGACCCTTTCAAAAATTATTGAACGATTGGTGAAAAAAACGTTAATGTCCTTCTTCTCGATAAACAATGTTCTATCAAATCTTCAGTTCGGATTTCAAAGCTCGAAAAGTACCATAGATGCTATATTCTCTTTTCTAGAGAATGCATACTCTAGCATAAATGATGGCAAGGCTGTTGCAGCGGTGTTTTGTGATTTCTCGAAAGCTTTCGATTGCGTTGATCATAAAACACTGCTGCGGAAGCTCAGCCATTATGGGATTAGAGGAACGAATTTGAACTGGTTCGGTTCATATTTGACAGGACGTTGCCAGGTTGTGAAAACATCTCATCTCATCTCAATGACATAAAACATGGAGTACCTCAGGGGTCTATCTTGGGACCAATCTTGTTTTCAATAGATTTAAATGACTTAATGGCCATTAATATCGCAGGACGATTTACTGTATTTGCCGCCGATACCACTATTATATGCAGCAATGAAGAAATAAATCAGCTATCAAATATGATGAAAATAGATGTTCAAAAAATTCAAACCTGGTGTAACGCGAATTCTCTATGCTTCAACCTGAACAAAACTAAACTAGTTACTTTCGAATGTAAACAACACAATTTGGAATTGGAAAACCACCACATAGAAAACAAACAGCACACTAAATTCCTAGGTATTTACATAGATAAAAAATTAAACTTCATAGAACATGTATCCCATTTGAGTAAAAAAGATTTTAGTGGATGTTATGCAAT
The DNA here is from genome assembly GCA_018342105.1 of Gonioctena quinquepunctata. Classification (NCBI taxonomy): domain Eukaryota; kingdom Metazoa; phylum Arthropoda; class Insecta; order Coleoptera; family Chrysomelidae; genus Gonioctena; species Gonioctena quinquepunctata. Next base: position 159,548 of record JAFIRS010001527.1, read on the forward strand.
TAGAGTGATATCAAATGAGCTAGGGTATTCTACAGCTAGAATGGCTTACTTTGCTTTGATCGAATCTCATATTCGGTATGGAATAGCCTTCTGGGGACATTGTAACTTACATTCACATAATATGATATTTGCTCTTCAGAAGCGAGCATTGAGATATATTACAAAGTGGAAATCGAGAGATCACTGCAAGCCCCTATTTATCAGCCACAAAATACTAACTGTAGCCTGTTTATACATATTGGAAACAGTATGCCTACTTTATAAAAATAAAACTAGCATATACTCTGCCGGATCCATTTGTCGCAGGACCATATGCTTTATTTACCTATTCCAAAATTCGCTTTGACTAGTATTCTCCGATTCATGGAAGTATCAAGGTAAACAATCATCTTTCTACTATTCTGAAAAATATTACAGAATTAAAAAAATTCCGAAGATCAGTCCAAGATCTTTTAATCGAAAAGGCCCATTATTCGATCTATGAATTCTACTGTGATAACCTGTAAATTCTAACGAGAGATAACCTGTAATGCTAACCAGACTCTGAATGTTCACCTAAATAAACCATCATGTTGTTTTTTTTTTAGTTTTTGTGTTTTTGTTTGTGAAATCTGAAATTTTGATGTTTGTAATGCCCATATATTTGTTTTTTTGACATGTGTTCTATTATATGTGTATTTCATGCTTTGTCAACAAGATCTATTTTCTTTGACAATAAAGTATATTTTGACTTGACTATACAACCACAGTATATTAATTTATAAGGGACGTGAAATTCAAACATAATTCACTTACCCTGCAACCACAGTTTGTCAAAATAACTCATATTCAATGAATCAGGAAACATATTATCCAATATTCGGATTTCTGACAACCAATATCAAATCCTGGGAGCATTTCATGTTTCGACACACCTTCCATGAAAGCGCAGATAGCCTCGAGGAGAAAATGAAGTATTTAAATATCTGCAGTGACTTCCATCTTCGTGAATTATCAAGGAGAGAGAGAGCCACTTCTTTGGTCTCTTTAATTCCAGAGACTTTGATGTTGTCTTTTCGGGACTACAGAATTAAATAGGGAGGGCGTGATGTTGAATGATGAAGATGTCTGTGTTAAAGTTGCCGGTGCCGCAGTAGTCTTTTAGTCTCTCACGGTAAATAAATTGGAAAATAACGAATACCGGGGAAGATAATATAGTGGAGGCGGTAGATGTGGAATACCCCTCTATTTTGAAGCATAAAAAAAATATAAATAAAAACTTTTTAACAAAAAAATGAACCGACGAAATACGGAACTGAAAAGTAAAAAATAAAATAAACCTTCTTAGTCTCATAACTAAGCTCCTGAACAAATGTGAGTAACTTATTTTGAGTCGGCGCCAAACAAACAAGAAATGAATTAGGTAAGGCTTAAAATGATGGCATCGAGTTGCGCGGTGACATTCTGATAATTTCTTTGAAGTAATTTAATGATCTTCGTTGATTGTTCGAAATTAGTTACTTATTAGGAGCTCAGTTATTGAGACCAAGAAGGTTTATTTTATTCTTTGCTTTTCAGTTCCGTATTTAGTCGGTTTAATTTTTTGTTGAAAAGTTTTTATTTTCAATTTTTTGTAGCTGAAATCTACTAATTACCACCAACTTGTTTTTTGCTTATTTCCAAATTATTTCTCTACCCACCTCACTTCAACTATTACCAGTTAAATAATATGATTATCTACTTTTACTATTTATTGTAATATAAATTATTTTTGTTGTTCTGGTTAGTTTATTTCATTACTACGTATATCATCCCAACCTCTCATAGAACAAAATGATTGTTACGGATGAAGAAGAACAAAAATAATGACAGTAGCGATCTGTCATTGTCAACTACATATGTGTGCCAATGTTCACAAGTGAAAAATAAATATCCCCCATTTTTCTACCCGCAAGGGTAGATAATTCCATTTAAAATCCAAATATGATCAATTATGAGGTATACCCTATCTAATGAAAAAAGGATCATCCAAATCGAAGAACCCAGTTCAAAGTTATGCCTGATAGAATCGGTTAAAGGACCAGAATTCAGAGGGTGAGTGATCAATATCCTTCATTTTGCTACCCTTAAGGGTGAATTTCATCTTTTATATCCAAATGGGACCAATTTCGAAGAACACCCTAACCACTGAAAAAAGAATTATCGGAATCGGACATATCAATGAAAAGTTATGAGTGGTCATACTTAAAAAAAAAATATACGCGTCGACTAGAGAACCTCCTCCTTTTTGGTTTCATCGGGTAAAAAAAATATCATTTATAAATCAGTGGTTGTCAAAACTATTCTACATCTGTGGGAGAAATTATACATCAATCCAGCAATTATTTTTTTTCTCACATTAGTTACTCGAGAAAAGTGCAATTTTTACAAATATAAACATTGTAGGGTAATGTGGAATATAACTGCTTGGAATTGTAGAAAAAGTTCTACTGTACGGAATCATGATCAGAATAAATTCGTGAATTAATTTCACACATAACAAAAATAACAGAAAGGGTAAAACAAATTTAAATGTAAACTAAAAATTGAAAATATTTGGAGTTGTCGCTTATCTGCAGGAATCACGGACGTAGGCTTCCTTTTCTGCACAAGCAAATGCTTCGTGTTCCCAACAATTGCATATCATACACATGACTCATACTTCTCCACAACGATCTTCAGTAAACTGTCCTTTACAAAAAATGCAGTCAGCATCATCCGTCGGATTTTCAGATGGAAATGTTTCCTCAGTAGATGAATCATCGGAAATTTCCGATTCGTTTTCAGAAAAAGATTGAGGAGAAATTAGACGAATTTTTTTTTTTCGCCAATTTTTCCTCTTGAACATTCCGGTCCAGGATCTGTATCAGAAATGCACCATTTTACGGTTTGTTTTTTTTTCTACTATCGATTTTTTTCTTTTTTTCTGATTTTATCTTCCAACTCTTCTTTATTTTGCGTGGATATGATGATTCTTGCTTCTCCTGGAGCTCTCTGACGAAAATTATGAAAAAAATTATGGAAAAATTGTAAAAAAAAATCGTATGAATTCTTATCTCAATTTCTCAAGATAAGCATATTTTCAGATAGACAATTCGGATTCCGAGAAAATATGTCGATGCACGATGCTATCGCAGAACTCTCGACTAACATATACCCCACTCTAGATAACAGTAAATGTGCCATCTGCATCTTTCAAGATCTCGCGATGATACCGTGAGTCACGAAAAACTTTTAGAATCGCCTGATGAAATGTGATTCAGAGGGCTGGCATTCGATTTCATGAAAAGTTATTTGTCAAATCGTCAACAGATATGTCGCACAAATACAGTATCAAGTGAACGTTGAACTCTAGATTGTGTTGTGCCTCAGGGTACAGTTTTGGGACCCTTATTATTTAGTAATAATTTGAACAATCTTTTACATTTACTGAAGGCGACATAGTAAGTTTTGCTGATGACACAGCAACTATCTATATAAATTAAAACTGGGAAAAACTCAAACTTCTAGCAGAAAAAGATTTCATTAAAATAAAAAAATGGTTTGATAACAAGCTACTGTCAATCGATATCAGCGAAACAAAATACCTACCTTTTTCTTGTGATAGATCGGACTTGCCAGAATTCCAATCTCTGAAAAATAATTATGCTGATGTAGAATTGATTCTCGAACAAGCTGGTCAGATGAAATATCTTGGAGTAACTATCGATCCCCATTTGAGATGGAATCATCATGTTAACATGTTAAAAAAACAATTGAAAAACTATTTCACTACTACTGATCGACAGAAAATATGTGATCTCTTAGTAAGTAATGACATGAGTGGAATATAAATTTTTTCATTCGAAAAATCATAAGAAAAAAAAACAATATTTATTCCGTACATATATATGTAAAAATTATTGATCCATGCTTCATTCAATTATTGGCAATACATCACATGTAATAAACTTTCTAAAATTGGAAAAAATTAAAAAATATCTGAATATTTTCTCAAACATACGTACAGTGATATTACTTCGTAGGAAACTGATATTCTCAATATATTTCCTCAATACCGTCCATATCGCGGTACATTTATTCTATTCCAACAATATAGTTTGTGAAATTGTTATCATTTCATTGGTGATATATCAATATCGTAACATCTCATATAAACTTTATTCTTTTCAATTTTTTTTATTCTCAATTCAGAAATAACACGATATATGTATAAGGATATTTGCTCTCGAATATTGAATCACTATTCTGAAAATCAACTGGGATTAGTGTATTCAATTTCCACCTCAATATTACTCCACTCATTGATTCTGAGTGTATGGACTGATATAATAAATATAATAATGAATGAAATTTATTCAGCAGCATCATACAGATTGGTTACAGAATGAAAATGTTTACATGAAATCTGAATAAATTGAAATTTCCACAGAAGGAGGGAAATCTCTGAGTGTTACAGAATATATCTTAATATAAAATCTTATATATAGTTTTAGTCATATGTAATGCCATATACACTTATATATACGTATAGACACGCATAATGTATATATTTACTGATCACATTAGAGTTACTAATAATAAAAGGAATAGACAAAGTAATACATCAAAAAAATAGTTAAAAACGCAGTGGAGGGCTTTTTTTATTTTTTATTTGTTGTCGATCAGTTTATGAATCGACAGACGAGGCATTTTAGTTATGTAGTCATGGAAAAATTTTTTTGTTTATTAATTGAATTTAATTTTTGTATTTCTTGGTGTAAACTATCGAATGTTTTTTGCCCTAGAAATTCGAGGGATCGTTGCTCGAATGATTGGGTAGCGTAAGGTATTATGTATTGGTTTTCATTACGTGTTTTGTAATTATGTGTTTGCTTCAGGTTGTGATTATTTTGTTTAAATTGTCTTAGCAATAGATTTTGGAAATATAGTTGTCTAATATCGAGTACTTTTGCTTCGTTATACAAGTTATCAGTTGCATATCTTAAGGTTCCGTTAAGTATGAGTTTCAGAAATCACCTTTGTATTACCTCAAGTTGCCTCAGGTAAGTTTTCGTAGCCCCACCCCAGCCTACCACACAATACGTTATGTGGCTCTGGAAAAGGCTATAATAGAGAGTTTTTTTTTTGTTTCAAGTCAAATATGTATTGGAATTGTCGAAACCTATATAAGACACATCTTAGTTTTCTCACAATGTAGTTAATATGGTGATTCCATCTTAGATGGGAGTCGATCATGACTCCGAAGTATTTCATATATGTAACTGATTTAATTTGCAGCTGATTCTGAATTGTTAGGAGGCTGTAGTGTGGTAGTCACAGAATGACAAAAAAATATTTTTTTTCTATGTTGAGAGATAGTTTTTCATAGTCGAACCAGTCTTTTATGATTTCCAAGTCTTTTTCTGTTTTTGTTTCAGTTTTACCGCGGCCCAGTTTTCTTCTGTATAAAAGATGGTTGTGTCATCGGCAAAATTGATAATTCTGCCAGTACTTTTGATTGAAACTAACTCATTCACCTGTATACAGAACAGATTTGGTCCCAGGACAGTTCCTTGTGGTACTCCACATTCTATTTTTCCGAAGTACTTGTGACATTTCCAATCTTAACTACTTGATCCCTATTCTTGAAGTACGATGAAATTAAATTAAGCGTATTTCCTCGTATGCCATTATTTTCTAGGGTAGATAATATGGGGTGGCTCACTGTGTCGAACGCCTTTGATAAGTCTATAAACACGCATAATGAGGGTTCACCATTATCAAAGGCACTATAAATGTATTTGGTGAACTCAACCAATGCATCTTGTGTACATTTTCCATCTTGAAAACCAAATTGCGAGTCTGAAATGATGTTATGTTTTTTGAGGAAAGAATTTAGTATATTTTTCAGAAGTTTTTCAAATATTTCACATATATTTGTTATAAGAGATATAGATCGATAATTTGATGTCTCCTCCCTGCTCCCTTTTTTGAATACGAGAATGACTATCGATGATTTTAGACAAGATGGAAAATGTCCAGCTTCTGTTGCTTCATTGAAAATATAAACAATGGGTTCAGCTATATATCCTGCTATTAATTTCAGAACTTCTGCGTTTATGTTGTCTATCCCTGGTGCTTTGTGGTTTTTGAGTTCTTTCATCGCATTTACGACTTTTATGTTATTGGTTGGTGAAAGGAAGATGGAGTAGTAATTAATATTCTCTTTAAAGTTATAGTTTAATGTCCTGTGTATTTTTGGTGACCGCTTTCTTCCAGTTTGAATATACATCTTATTGATTATGTCCACTATTTTTGTTAGATCGGTTTCAAGTTCGCCATTTCTGTTTTTCAATCTATTTATTTCTACTTTTCCACCATGATTATTCATTTCATTAATAGTTTTCCAGAGAATGTTTGAGTTTTCATCGATTTCATTTTGGTAGTAGTCTCTTTTAGTTTTTTATATGAGTTTGTTAAGTGTTTTTTTTATAAGCTTGATATCTGATTTCGAGCTGATGATCAATCGGTGATTTCTTTAGTTTCCGAAAAAAAATATTTTTTTTAATAATCGAGGTAATCAGGGATCCGTTAATCCATTTTTTACTTTCAGCTGGTATATAGGATGTACATTCTTCTAGTTTCTTTTAATTGTTTGTATTGAGTTTTCTGCACATGTGTCGATATTGTCAATAGAATATATATTCTGCCAATTGAGATTGTTTCATTTTTTCTATGAATTCTTTTTCTTTAATTTTCTCAATATAATATTTTTTATTTTGGAGGTTTTTGTGATTCTTAACATCAATTAGTTGGAATACTACTGTGTGGTGATCTGTTATATCTGTTGGAATTATTATAGGTATTATGTTTTCAGTTGATTGGGAGGTATTCGTTTATATATCACTTAGTAAGTTTTTTTCCCGAATTAGTTCACATACCCCAGTCTGTATTATGTGAATGGGGGGTGAGAAATTGTGGTGAAGGATAGGAAAGCCCTAATGGGGAATGATTGCCTGGTCATTATTGTTTGTCAGTTTGAGTGGTACTCCTGTATGCAAACCATTACAAACAAATAATCCCATTTCTCGTCTGTCATCGCTAGACTTTCTGAACTATGTCGGCCATCGAATTGTCTTTTCTGGACCCCGGGGATCAAACAAGTTTCTGCACGGTCGCAGTTTTCCATCAAAGTCCTCTCTTAACTTCCAAACAATCGGTCGTCTACCGTTGAATTATATATTCGGACTCACGTGTTTCAATCCTGATTGAATTGTTCGAGCATGTTCAACAAGCCAGAAATAGTTTGGAGATGCTTCTAGCGGAACGCAAATTATTGAGAGGGAATATTAACGAACCATACGAAGGTAATAAAGGGTCTCTACTGAACTTTTCTGGAGCATAGAAATGAGATTTGGGCTGATTTGAAACTCAACCTCAGTAGCGAATGGAAAGTGGAACAAGCCTGGTTTGATATTCTGAATCATTTCAGTGAAAATAATAAACTGACATTGAATGTAGAAAAGACAAAATATCTACCACTTTCAACATCAATCACTTACCGAATTTGGGACCGTTAAACATAGATCAACATACATTCATTCCTGAAGCCTTCCTTGAAATACATGGGCATAATAATTGACCGACACATGAAATGGGATCTTCATATGTCATATCAAACTAACGAAATGAGAGGATTTCTATAAAGATTCAAATTATTCAAAGAATACCTAGATGTTACCCACTTGAAAACAGTCTACCACGGACTAATACATTCCCAACTTTCATACGGTATAAAAGGTGGAGCAGGGGTTAATAATGCACATTTGAATTGCTTGAATATCGTACAAAATAAAATAATCTTAGTTGAAGAAAGAACTTAAGAACTCAAGCGATAAATTGTACAAAGAAAGTGGAATATTTGATATAAGACAACTATTTTGTCAAAAAATGTTACTTAAGATATACAAAAACCATCTGATAACCCATATAACACAAGGAGACGAGAGCATAATGTTATAGCTCCAACATGTTTTGAACTAGTGGGGCAAAGACACTATAGTTATCTGGGCCCGAAAACTTGGGATCTGTCACCTGAAAAAATCAAAATTATTCCTACCTACAGTATGTTCAGAAGCCAAATTACAAAATGAATAAGTGCTTATGACAACAAACTATTTTTTAAAATATGACAAATAAGAGAAAATGCTGGCAAATCATTAATGCAGTGATATGAAATTAATTATTGATATTTACCATAGAAATATTGACTGGAATAACTATTTAAGGATACTTAATATTACGAAACACCTGAATATGACCTTCCTCGACTATGATACTTTAGAGAAGTTTGAATATGAATATGAATTTATTGATTTTCCTATTATTATCGAAATCAGACTTGAACACTTTCCCGATTGTAAATTGAAACAAATTTCCTGCACTAGTTTTAGTCTTTAGAATAGGTATGTGCTTGAATTCGTAAATTCGTAAATTTGTAAATTTGTAAATTTGTAAATTTGTAAATTTGTAAATTTGTAAATTTGTAAATTTGTAAATTTGTAAATTTGTAAATTTGTAAATTTGTAAATTTGTAAATTTGTAAATTTGTAAATTTGTAAATTTGTAAATTTGTAAATTTGTAAATTTGTAAATTTGTAAATTTGTAAATTTGTAAATTTGTAAATTTGTAAATTTGTAAATTTGTAAATTTGTAAATTTGTAAATTTGTAAATTTGTAAATTTGTAAATTTGTGAATTTGTGAATTTGTAAATTTGTAAATTTATGAATTTGTAAATTTGTAAATTTGTAAATTTGCAAATTTGTAAATTTGTAAATTTGTAAATTTGTAAATTTGTAAATTTGTAAATTTGTAAATTTGTAAATTTGTAAATTTGTAAATTTGTAAATTTGTAAATTTGTAAATTTGTAAATTTGTAAATTTGTAAATTTGTAAATTTGTAAATTTGTAAATTTGTAAATTGTAAATTTGTAAATTTGTAATTTGTAAATTTGTAAATTTGTAAATTTGTAAATTTGTAAATTTGTAAATTTGTAAATTTGTAAAAAATTTTAATTTTAAATTTCCAACTTTCTATGGTAGATTGGCTATATCATACACAGGTTAGTAATGATTACTAGTGATTGTTACTTCAGTGATGCCTCTGTTTATTCACTTCAATACTGAACTTCATGTAATTCCAATGTACTTCCTTTGTTTTTGTCGAATAAACATTATTATTATAATTTATCATTATTAAAATGAGCGCCTTATTATTTGGATATGTTGCTGGACAGAAAAAAGCTCTGTAGTATGACATGAAGACATCACTCAATATATCAAATACATAATAATAATTGTTTCAGAGTATTTGAAAACTGTCATCCGGGAAATGGATGTACAACTCTTCGATTAATTCATCACATGGGATGGAAATTTTACTGAATTTTGGTGAATGTGCTGAGACTAATCAGCCCGTCAATCATATCTTTGTAATGTAATTTTTTTTTCTTGCAGTCTTGGTGAGAATACCAGGTCATACCTACGAAATTATTGTATTGTTATCGGTTCTTCATACGTGTGCAGAATTTCAATTGATTCAGACATATGGAAGTTAATTGATTTCAAAGATTCCGTTACATACATCCATACATACATACATACAGGTGGAGCTGATGTAGCGTAAAAACATAAAAACAATTTCTTCATTGGAGATGATATATTTGTTCAATTCTGAATTGATGAACTGAGATAACGCTTTCTTTTTCTGAAATAATATTGGATACAAAATTATTGAATATCTCTAATGAAGAAAATTATCCATTTGAAATATTTACCTAATTTTACCAAATATTCTTTATTCAAATAACTAACAGTAGGCATGAAAGAAAACTAATATTCTGGAAAGACATAACTCAATATTTCTTGCTTCAAGACCATATATAAAGTATTTCTCTATTGAAGAAATATTCTTTTTCATTCTGAACATTTTTTCTCTTCTGAATTCTTGAATCAAGATAACGCCTTCTTCTTCTGAAGTAATGTATTTGATACAAAGTTATTTAGTTTTACCGAATATTCCTTATTCGAGTAAGTAATCACAGAATCCAGGAAAGAAAACTACAATTATTGAAAGACATAGTTAACTCTATATTTCTTGTTCCAAGACACTATATAAAGTATTTCTCCGTTGAAAAAATGTGACAAAAATTTGTATCAGGAAACGTGGGAAACCTATTTTAATATCATGATGTGTTTCCACAACCAACAAGCCTTGTCATAATTCTTTTCGTAGTGTTTCATCAGATCATAACGATTGCGGAGTTGTCATACTGCTGATATATTCAGATACAAACATTTATACATGCTAATAATTTGTAACGCTATCACTCGCGTGTTATATTCGATCTAAAATAAGTTTATGTGGATTGTTGACGTATGTGAATTGATAATTTTTCGAGTATATTCCTTAAGTAATAGACAATACAAAAACATTCGAAGGGAAACTGAGTTCGTGGTTTCAGGGTGTTTGAAATATGTCACTATTTTTCTACATAAACACATGTGTAACAAACAAAAGCTATTACCTCGATAATCTCCTCAACACTAGCTTTCACACAATGCTGGCTGATTGATGATTGGCAAATCTGTTTTTTCCAAATCGGAGAAAAGCTAGATTTAAGTTTGACCCGTGGATCTACCCCATTGGGATCAACTGTAGACTTGGCTGCCGCTTCACCAAAGAGTATTCGAAAATGTTCAACGAAAAAAAATTGAAAGGGTTTGTATTTTAGATCGCTTCAGTGGATAAGGTCTTGTAAGGTCTCAGCTAGGTCTACCAGAATCAGTCTCTGATTATTATATAGATAATTTGCCAATGGTACTGAAGTAAACTGGTTATCCATTGTTATGTATCTTCCAGTGCCACTGTTGTGCCTTGGAAGACAGTTCACAACACTTATTTTATCGTTTGCCATTTGGAAGGGACCATTCGGGTGTTTTCCAGCATGAAGTTCCAAATCATCAGTATAGAACTTTCTACCATCCACTGTTACGTATATTTTGAAGCTGTGTTCTGTAGGCTCATTTGCAATATTATATGTGAAATGACAGCAGCCCCTGAATGCTTCTAGCATTTCATCTGCTGTAATATAATCACTGACTGAAAAACTTTGTACATACTTTCTCATCAAATTAATCGAATGAAAAACGTTCCGAAGCCAAATAATCTTATTTAGATCTTTCTAGCCCAGTTGCAAACAACCTTTATGATGTTGATAAATTTATCTCAAATTTCTTTAAATTGAATATATTTAATTGAATATTGGTAAGCTGTTACTAACCTGGGTTAGTTTATTGCAATCAAAGTACTTCAATAAATCCACTGTCCGTTTATTCTACTTCAAACACAACAAAATAACGCACAACAAAAATCACAGTTCCAAATAACCGGTCTATACTAACTTCGCACGAGTCACACATTCAACATTATTGAATAAACTGAACTATGTCGCATGCGATCCACTTATTCATAGAAAAACATACGTCTAGAATTTCAGAGGTCATTCCGGTACCGTCTGGCTTCTTTTCGATGATTCGATGACGTCATCGAGGGATGCGTGATCTGATTCGTGCGAGATGATCACGGCCGCACTTCCTAATTCCGTAACGGTATGTTCGATTGAAAGAAAGGATATTTTTCAGCAATCTGAATATGTTTTAGTTTTTTTTTGGCATCACGACTCACACATGGAGCTTTTCAAACTATATTTCTGCTGAACATTGGTGAGTTTCTTCTGTTTATTTTTCGAATACGCTGTACTATGCTTTCCAAAATGAAATAATTTCCAACCATGAGCAATTTCCTCAATGACATAATATCATTTTCAATAACGATTACTCAGTGTTGTGATCACTATATTCAGATGGATTATCTTCCACTGATATCTCGTCTTCTATACTTTGCGTCCTCACTTCTGGTTCAACAGCTTCCCAAAAAGCCAAAAGGCGTCGTAGACAAAGAATGAGGTGCAAGACATATACCTACAGGATCACTCGCGTACTTGAATAAGTATTCACTAACAGATTAGCACGTTCCTACTCTCGTGTCAAATTCCATCCAACAATTTTGAGGCACCCCTCTGGAATAGTTGCCGCTAGTTAGTTTTTTCCTCATTTAGGTACCGTCGATAAAACGTTTTCGGGATTGAAAAGGGACGGCATTCATAGCGCCTTGGGCGACATCCACACTCAACGGCTTAAATCGCAAAAATCTGAAAATTCCAGAAAAAAAATAACCACGCAAGGGATCACGGGATAAGAGTGGTTCAGAAAACGCATTTGAACCCTCTGTCATGAAAGATTGTCGGCTCCATCGAGTATTCGACAATAGAGCGATCGCGCGATTGTTTTGAATATTCCATCATATAACCAAATGCGCTCAGTTACATTATTCCTGGAACATGCGATACGCTCTGAGGATGTTGAGGAAAGGACTATTTGAAGAAGGATAAATAAAAATCATACTAATGAAAACTTCATTCCGCTTTCTATTACTTTCAACAACGCTCCATGACGGGCAGTAATGGTCTATCATTAGTCACCTTTTCAAGAAGTATTCTCTGGTCTGTCGGTAGTTTTGCTGGTTTCAGAACTATATGTCCGTGTTCATTTACAGACTGTGTAACTTCGTCCGTTGATGTTTGTTGACGTTTTCGAGACGTGGGTCTACTTGGTGTTAGTCCATCTGCAGATTTCAATTCGCTAAAATCGGATTCTTTTGAGGACAGTGAATTATTGCTGGCGACGAGTCACGTTTGTTATGTAGTTCGGATTACATCTGCGGAAAATATGGTGATGAATAACTGCTATACAGTGTTTACGTGAAGATTAGAATGAATTCGCTTAAGTATCTACAGGGCCAGAAAAGAAAAGATTCTTTTGGGTGACACCATAATTGTGCTAGTTATGACGTCATTAACATTTATTTTATCCGCCAACCCTCGTATTTGGAAGTATCTTTTGAAATAGAACATCAATTTGCATAAATTCGTTATAATTTATGGCATGATCCATGATGACACTGCCGAGGAGAAATCAAATGAACGTTAAGAGCCACGCACTACCTACCATATAACTCTGGTAGAAAAATTTTCTTACGATTGACGATATGGCGCTCCTGAGACTCCACATTGGAAGATAGAGGCGCATACCCAGTTTCTATAAAAAAATTACGTATGGGCTGAAATAGTTGTAACCTCAATTTTGAGTCCATTTTTTATTGAAGGAACATTGGATGGTGGAAACTATTTGGAGTTGCTTCAACAAAACAGTATTATAATAAAACCGTAATGTACTGGATAACTCTGTGTGGTTTCAACAATTTTGCATGACATTGCATTATTGGCGGCCAGTGGGTGATTAATTGAAAGAAATTTGTCCACGCAGATGGATTGGTTGATGCGAAATAGCCAGCTAGATCTTCGGAACTTGCCTATGCCATGAAATTCAATACATTGTTTCCAGACAAATGTACACTTTCAAATATGAGGGGTTGCTACTTGAAAACAATCGGTAACGTCATAACTGGTACAATTATGGCTAACCCATATCTCGAAACGTGCTTATTTTGGAATTGTACCGTTCGAGACATTTTTAAAACGCTCTTATGAGCTTCACCTGTATGAATGTATGTAACAGAATTTTCAAATTAATTTCCATCTAGTTCCAGATGTCCGCATCATTCAATATTTTGCAGACTCATTGAGAACCCAAAACAATACGTTTATTCCATAGCTATGACCTAGTATCATCTCCAAGATCGTCAGAAAAAAAATTCCCAAGTTACATTTCAAATATTTGGTGAATGCGCTTGTTTGATCGTAGCACTTTCAACCAAAAGTTACTAGAAACTTCAGTCACATGTGGGTGAATGAATCTAGGAAATTTTCTCCCGTAGTGGGGAAGTTTTAAAACGAACGTTTGTGGCAATTTGAACTGAAAAGTTAAAAATGAAATTATAGTCTAAAAACACGCAATTGTAGCAATATGGACTAAAAAGTTGAAACTAAAATTATAGTTTAAAAAAAACTAAAGAACATGCTTTTATAGCAACTAATTCAGTAAACACAGTCAAAGAGTGTAGCGACTTATAGGTTCACAACCTTGTGATGTTTGTTATGTTGGACAAAGACGACGGAAAATCGAAACAAGGGTGGATGAACATTTCCAACAAATACTGGAACACTTCCTCTCCTCTTGTCAACTTCATTCTGGACTCAAGATATGAATTCGATCCACATCCCAACACAGAGGTATAACATATAAGTGACGAAGATCTACAACTTGCCCCCTAGAAATCAGAAAGCTATCCAATCACCAAATTATACCTACATGTGTTAACGAACAAACATATTTTGATAGTTTGACGCTTCTCCCGCATAACAATCTATTATACTTGAACTTGATTTTGAATAACTCTCAATAAATCCACTTATCAAAACATATTTTCATGCCAATTGTCTTCACCTTTTATTCAGTTTAACCTGTCCCGATGTTTGTCTAGGGTTTGTAATCAAATCTAACAAGTTAAATTTGACGCACCTCTAGTTATGCGAATAACGTGAAATTTGGCGAGTGCTCATAATTCGGTTGACAATGCATTATGGAATTTTTGCTAGGGAAAAAACAAAATGGCGACTTCAATTTGGCGGACGAGTTTTGTTATTATGATTCGATTCTATTCAAAATTGGTATGTGGGGGTTTTTGGCGACAGATATCACGATTTTTTTGTCAAACCTCATGAATTCGAAATGACGACTCCAATATGGCAAAGAGTTTCATGGCAATGGCCCGATTTCAATAGAAATTGGTGTGTGGGGGTTTTTGGGGTCGAAAATCATAATTTTTGTTCTGGAAAAATCCACGAATTTGAGATGACGGCTCCAAGATGGCGACGAATTTTGTGATTATGGTCCCATTCCATTCAAAATTGGTGTGTGGGTGTTTTTGTGGTCGGATATCATGTTTTTGTCAAAATTCATGAATTCAATATGGCCAGCTTCAAAATAGCGACGTGTTCTGTTATTATGACCCAATTCCATTTGAAAATGTTATGTGGGTTTTTTGGGGGTAGAAGATTATACATTTTTGTCAGAATTCAATAAGACGACGGATTTCGTGAATGACTGAAAATAATTGAATAAAAATTATTGAAAAAAAATATTTGAGACAAGTTTTCATTCAAATGCACTAAATAGAAGAAAATAATTTCTTTATTTGTTTGACCTAGGTCATTCTGTTAGTAGCAGATTCCAAAGCTTGCCGCGAATATGTAATAGGTATTCTTGCGCGGCAGATTTTGCGTTCGGACAATGTTAGACACCTTCCTTCAGTCAGTGACAAAAATTCATTTGATAGATGTAAGAAACCCAGTTGTGAAGGAACGACAAAATTTTTGTGCGCTAAATCTAATGTTCATTTGAGTCTCGATTATTACTCATCAAGAAACCAGTTACTTTGTTTTATCAACTATTTATCATTATTATTATGTTCTATTTTGTGTCAATGTGTTACAGTATTCCAGAATCATTTTGATTTTGATAAAATAAACTTGAAGGATTCCTGCCTTCTTATTTGGCACTCGTCCGATCACAATGTCCTCATTTGGGAACACGTGAAAACCTCCCTCTGGGGGTCCTTGGGGTGACAAGTAATTGCCTGAAAAATCATAATTCAAATCAAACATTAGCTTTCACTAGACGCCATTTTTTTATTCGAAACAAAAAATGCGTGACTGAATGGGTTGATATTTATTTCATCATTTATTTTGCAATGATTACCTGGAAATTACTCAGTAGTTAGTTCGAGTATATTTCCAAACCTCAAATGGGCTATGAAAACATCTGAAAGCCCTTAGCAACCATGCAATGAATTCATAGTTACCATTGCATATGTCATTAAAGGATAGGCCTTTCCATTTAGATGATTTTTTTAAGGCGCATGCGCTCGTTTTGAGACCCAAAGTCTGATTGGCTAGTAGGAAAGTGAATAGCCATTGGTTGGTTTTGAAATAACAATTCGAGATTGGTTTAGTTCAAAATTAGCGGTATTTTCACATTATGTCAACAGCCAACTTCATGACAAATGCACCTGCATACATTGGCGTTCGTAACTATCTTCGTAGGTTAAGTACTTATTACCTATTTTATACCGCCAAAAACCTTTTATTCGTAGATTTTCGAAAATTTTCTAATGGTGAGTTTTCTTCTCCATGTAAATTCAAGTCAACTATCCATAGAAAACTTGGAAATATTTTATTTTCTTAAAAAACAAAAATCGCCGTCAATGCCGTTGGGTCTGACAGGTAAACAAAGTTAGTCATTTGTCATCTGAATGGAACAGCCTATTGATTTGTTGTGTAGCATATCGATTTATAAGTCTTCAATATATTTCTGAAGAATATCACGCCAAAAGAAATCATTTCTAATTACGATTAGGTACTGTCAGAAAAACAGTGAATAAAAGTTCAGATGATATTAGGTTACGGCGATCTTAAAAGAAGTAGGCGACATCTTTAGTGGAAAAAATATCCTGATCGAGAACCAATAAGCAAATCGACATTAAGCAAAATATTGCACAAACTTAATGAAATTGGCAATGTTGGGAATAAGCCTGAGAGTGGCAGACCTACCGTTACCGATGACACTCAATTGAATGTATTACTTGGAATTGAAAGAAATTCTCATCATTCAATTACAACTTTATCTAGTAACAATGAGATGTCAAATTACATCCATATAAAGTTGAACTTATACATGAACTCAATGAAGACTACTTCAATAGACACATTAAGTTTTGTAAAATGATGCAAGAAGTGTGTAATCACAATAATGGTTTTGAATTGTATGTCTTATTTTCCAAAGAATCGACTTCTTGTAAGACAGGTACCACAGTTTATAGCTAAAGAATCAGTTCGCTCACTTGGCGTCGGCACTTTGATCTTTATGTTTCCGTTTGTACACTGCGCAACTCTGATTTTTATTCCTCGCGCATACCGCGTGTTACTGTGTTACTAATACTGACATTTTTCGTATACTTCGAAAAGCGATAATCGCGTACAGTCTTCTGCGCATCCTGAATTCTTTCCGTGGAGTGGATGTTACCTCATAACATGCATTTGGACCATGTGAGCTAACTGCTTCTTGAGCTATAAACTGTGATGGTACCGTGAATACGCGAATTTGTCGTTACTGGCAACAGGAAATCCCAATTAGATGATGGGAGCTTATACTCAATATCCTCCAAAAGTACCTGTATAGGCTGGGCTCATCAAATAGATTCTACTATTTGGTCCATATTATGCTTCTGAATGAAACCTTTCCCAACCGCTGGATTGGATGATGCGGTAACATTGAATGGCCTGCTAGGTCCCCAGATTTGACTCCTATTGATTTCTTGTCTGGAGTTATTCGAGAATTGAAGTATATATGAACCGACCTACCACTTGGAAAGACCTTAAAGAGATAATTCCAACTGAAATTCAACGAATTGTCAATTGTCGATGTTGTCAAATGTAACACAAGAATTCATCAGATATTTTTTGACAATTTCCCCAACCCAAGGAGCTCAATCCGAGCATTTGTTGTGAATGTATTATTTGTTCATTTTTACTATGTACTGACTACTTTTAATATTTACGTTGCAAGATAAATAATGAAATAAATAAGAAATATGAGCACCTGTATTCTACATGACTTTTGTGGTATGGTTGCACTCAGAAAAATATAGGCTTTCAATTTTCGATATAAAAATATACCATTTAAAAAAAAACGATGACGTCATATCTTATAAGGTAGTGGAGGTAAAAAATATTTCTTTGTTGAAAAAAGTAGAAAACTAAAATTTGTGAGATCATCGAGCGTTTCCACACTTTATGAAGGCACTGTATATTAAGTTCCTGTATTTCCCATGTTAACTTCAGAATGGCTGATGACAAGACAGATTGTCAAAATGCATTGCATATTTCCATTCTTTCACTCAAATTATTATTGTTTGCTTTATTCATTCATCATTTGTCTGAAAATATATTTCTGACACTATATACCTATTTCCATTCTTTTAGAAAGCATATATTATTCAGTACTTGCACCAAACGGTATCTCCATTGAAAATCAATGAATATATCATGAATATTGTTCACCAGAATTTCTTTTTCCTTCTATTACCCAGTTGAAGGTATTTATTTTCCCGAGAAAAGCGCATTCATCAGATTCTCAACCGAATACACGACGTTGAAACAATTTGTAATGCTAGATAATGGCTATGTTTCAAGAGCTTTGAATGCGAGGTTGGGTATGGATTTACATGACATCTATTGAGTATTACAGTGGCGGCGCAAAGCAGGAATACAAATGTGGCTTATGTGAATGAAACGAAAATGTTGAACTTCATGGTAAACTCACTTGAGCTCAAAGGTTCGCTTGCACGGATAAAAAAAATATTCTTTTGATTCACAGCGAAAGAATTAAAATATGGCCTTGTGTGCTGTTGGGGATTGATTACCGTATTGTTCACTCATATGGAAGTATATTTGCAGAGTTTCTATTGGAATTATGCTGCCACATATTCTTCGAATGGAGAGGAAGTCTGTAATCTTCTATGTGATTATAGTCATGTCTACTTTTCTAGAAAGTATCTAGTGAAGAAGTACACTGATATAATGTGAAAGAGGGTTGGCAACGTGCAGACAAGAATTTTTCGAATTCTAGAAGAAGATATCTTTGGGCAGGGATCGAACCCGCGTCCACATGATAACTAGTCAGGTGCTCTCCCAACTGAGCTACCGAGGACGTATATTCACCTCTACGGTCGGGATATCACCTAATAGAATTTAGTGTTAGTGTGTTGTGGAAAGTTCTAAGGTGGAACGGAACTCATTCGCTATCAAATGATCATCAAGATCCTATTTGCCAATCACTTTGCGTCGTCGACAATATGCGATTCTCAACAGGGGTCAGGTGTGGATCCCCGACCATTGAACAATTGAGCCGAGGTTGAAATTTAAGAAGGGAAAGTTATGTGTCTGTAAATTATAATGTGAAGGAGGGTTTCTCAAATTCTAGAAAAAGATACCCTTGGGCGCGGATCGAACCAACGACCTCATGATTTCCAGTCAACTGAGCTACCGAGGACGTAAGTACGCAACCGCGATCGGGATATCGCCTTCTAGAATTTAATGTTAGTGTGTTTAAGGAAAGTCATGAGGTGGAACGGAACTCAATTGCTGTCAAATGATTATCAAGATCCAGTTTACCTTTCACCTAGCGACGTCAACAATTTGCAATTTTCAGCAAGGGTCAGGTGTGGATTTCCGACCATTGAACAATTAAGCCACCACATAACTTTCCTCAAACACAATTAAATTATATTTTTGGAAGGATATTCCAACTGCAAATGCGAATGTACGTCCTCGGTAGCTCAGTTGGACGAGCACCTGACTAGTATTCATGTTCACGCGGGTTTGATTCTTGCCCGAGGATAGAATATTCTTCATTTGACTACGTTACATAATACAACATGTTTGTAGGAAGTCATGTTTGGCTTACGTCTAAAAATCACATAAAGAAGTAGAAAATGTACGAAAAGTGTCAAAACTAACAAGCAAATAACATCGATCACAAATATAAAAACTTTGAAAATCAAAGAGAAGTAGTGACATGTGTGATATTACAAAAATGTGTTCTGAAGTCATCGACAGAATAGAGGCAATGCTTCAACAAATAATTTTTAAATTTCCTCCTGAAAGTATTCAGACTGAGCTCTTTGAAATCTTGAGGCAAGATATTGTACAGAGAATAATCTAGGGAATTTTTTTGCGTTAGGTGAAGACGAAATCGGTTTAATCCAATGTGGTGAGAGCTTCGTGTGTTATGTTCGTGAATATGACATTGTTTCGTCAAGGATGTATGTATTTCAATCAGAACATAATATAGGAATGAAGTTGGCAATGGCATAATCCTGAGTTTTCTGAAATACTTTCGACAGTGGTCCCTGTATCCAATATTAGCCAGTATTATCAATGCCTCCTTTTGCATCCCAAATATTTGAATGGAATGACATGAATTTTCCCAAAGTTGTACAACATAACTAATATGATAGTGAAACAGTAAAAAATATGAGGTTTTCAATATATCAGCACTAGTGATGTTCTCCAATTGGCGGAGAACAAATAGGGAACCCGAGAGTTTTCTCTTCAGTTTGGAAATATGTGCAGAGCAGTTGAGTCTATTATCTAATGTTATGCCCAGTAGTTTAACTTTATTAGTTTCACAATCAGAGATGATTTGATCATTAGCAGAAATCTGGATATATTGTGGCTTCTGACCATTTCATTTCAGCTTATTGGATGGAAACCACTGATTAGCACTATTAGTTACCACGTCGAGATG
The DNA here is from genome assembly GCA_018342105.1 of Gonioctena quinquepunctata. Classification (NCBI taxonomy): domain Eukaryota; kingdom Metazoa; phylum Arthropoda; class Insecta; order Coleoptera; family Chrysomelidae; genus Gonioctena; species Gonioctena quinquepunctata. Next base: position 179,998 of record JAFIRS010001527.1, read on the forward strand.
AGACTGTAACATATTATTATTTTTATCCGACAGAATGGAAGTGGTGTCGTCCGCAAAGAGGACCGATTTGATCGGCATCATATCATTGCATAGGTAATTCACATAACTGACAAATAAGAGCGGGCCCAAAACGGATCCTTGCGGAACGCCATGCTCAATAGTTTGGAAGTTTGATAAGGTACCGTTGAGCATCACTGCTTGTTGACGATTAGTAAGATAGGTTCTCATTTAGTGAAGCGGAATACCTCTAACCCCGTAATAATTTAATTTTTCCAACAAAATTTCATGTGAGACGCAGTCGAACGCTTTTGATAGGTCACAAAGCATCAACGCAGTGTGGTTGCCCTGCTCACGTTCCTCAACCACGCCAGACACGATGTCAAACACTGCATTTATTGTTGAGCGCGACTTTCTGAATCCATATTGGGAAAAAAATTATTATTCTCAAAGTAGGCATAGAGCTGAATCTTAATTATAATTTCAACCACTTTACTGAATACTGAAATAATACTTATTGGTCTGTAATTATCGATGGCTTTGGCATCACCTCTTTCAAAAAAGAGCAGTACTTTCGAAAACTTGAAGATGTCTGGAAAGATACCAGTACATAAGAATAAATTGATCAGTATAGTGAAAGGTTGGATTATTATAGACGAGGTTTCCTTCAGTATTCGACTATTGAGTTCATGGGTATCCAAACATTTGGAGTCCTCCAGTGAATTGATCGCTTCTAAAATTTCTATCTCTAGAACGGGTAGAAAAAAAAATGAATTGCACGGAGCAGGAAGTTTTTTAAAACTTAAAAGATCCTCGTTTGCAACATATGGGAGAGAATTGATGATATCATCAGCTATGTTACTGAAAAAGTTGTTCATCTCATCAGATGATAATTTAATTGTTAGGTTTAAATACAGTTCATTTCTCTCGGAATTTATTATTTTTTAGCAAGCTTTATATTTATTATTGGACGAAGAAATGTAGTCATCATACGCCATTTTTTTGCAGATATCAGTTTGTTACCATATTCTTTCTTGACCTGTGTGTACGCTATGGAACCATTTGGATCCTCGGTTTTGTCTGCTATTTGTTTGATGCTGTGCATATTATTTCTTAACAATCTCAGATCATCTGAGAACCATTGAACCAGTGATGTGTTCGCTTTTTGTTTAAATTTTTTCATAGGAAAAAGTTTTACTGTGAGAGTGTTATAATTGTTACCTAATATCACATAAAAAATGTTAAAGCTTAGTTATACCGTTAGCTGATAGGTGTCTTTTATATTCATGACAATTTTCATACAGTTTTATCTTAAGATTGATTTTGGCTTATTGGCCTCCATGGTCAGATAAACAGGATTCATTGACACCCATAGTAAGCAATTCTCCGGAGATGTTTGTAATTATATTGTCAATGCACTTAGAGGAAGTAGCCGTTACTCTGGTATCATCTCTAATCGTGACAGATAAACCAAATGAAGTTAACATGCAAGTAAAGTTCGAGAGGACTTCAGATTCATTTTTGAAGTTTATATTGAAGTCTCCTTGAGTTATTATTCTATCATATTTATTTGTGAGCTGATGTAGAACAATTTCAAAGGTCGTAAAAAATACATCAATATCGCCCAAACCGGATCTTTAAACAAGTACGACAGCCATTTTCAACTGAGCTAGGTAGATTGCAGTAAATTCTCAATCTTGTTCAATACTGAGTTATTTCAAGTCAATAAGAGATTGTTTTAGGTTCGAGTCATCACTGTTATTTAGGTAAATGGCTAAGCCACCATGTATTTTGGTGGCCCTGCAAAAATTGCTAATCTGTTTATAATCCTGAATATAAATTTTTTTGAGACACTCTTCATTCTGCCAATGTTCAGTAAAACGTCGTAGTAATTATCAATAAAAAAGCATTGATTTTTTCAACTTTGTTAGCTATACCTTGTATATCAATGTGGTATATACTCACTAGCTTGTTTTCATTTACACTATCAATGGAAGTCAAACATTTCAAGAAAATCTCTGGGTTGCTTCGTCCATTATTTGTTGTCATTGAAAATGTTCTTTGTATATTTTGGTTTGAAGCTAATGAGGGTTCGTTCAAGGTACATAAACTGTTTTCTGTCAAACATCCAATATGATCTGGGACACTCCGGGGTATACAAAATTTTCTTCTGAAGTTTCGAGCTGGTGGACGCCACTGGAGTCATCCATTTCTATGAGTGTTTGGTTTGGTTTTTCGGAATTCAGATTTTTCTGGAGATATTTTGTGGTCAGTTGAGCATCAAGTTTTACGTGAGCTTTTTTCTGGCTTGATTCTTCGTTGCATTCGGTGATTGTTCGGTAGGTCTTCGTTAGGTTATGTTTTTTTGCAAACTCCATAATTGATTTACCCAAAAAGAATTTTCCTCGATGATTTATTCTGTTGCCATTATTATAGTTGTATCCCCTCAAGTAGTTATTGGCACTCGAATATATATATATATATATATATATATATATGACTGCAGTTATGAATTTTTTCTTATTCTAGAATTAGAAAATTCTTGTATGCACGCCGCCAACTCTCGTTCATATTATATATTACAGACACCCAAATTTCCCCTCTTATACTGATATAATGAATACGATTTCTTTCAAATGCTGCTTTTTCTCCAAATCAACCAGCGAAGTCGCAGTGGACTGTAGATTGTAGGGGGTCGGTATGGCCCGTCAGCCTCTCCGTACCCCGACCAATAAGGTATTTTGTACATTCAAGACCCGGGTTCCGAAACTCCTTGTTAAGCGAAAAACACCCACATATCAATTTTGAATAGAATTCGACCAGAATTACAAAACTCTTCCGCCATTATCAGTTTCCTGAGATTTAAGTTCCTGATGTCTGAGGGCGATAGCGAAACCTTTTCCAGGGGCATAACAGCGCTTGGCAGTCGCAAAGCAGGTGTCCTGCTGTTCTCGCAGTAACGGCACAGTTTACTCTCTGATCTATCAATTTTTTTCAGTTGATACCTCAGAAGACAATGTCCGGTGGGCATTCCTGTTACTAGTTTCAAGTCTTTCTTGTCCAACTCGAGTTATTCAGCTTCCTTTGGTCATGGGATCGAACATTTTTTCGCTTGTCTTTGCCCTGAAACCTCATTCCAGTGGTTTTTGATGTGGTCAGCTTCCGAGCGCCGAAACTCTTCTTCAATATGGGCTTTGAAGAGAACACAGAAGAGTCCTGGGCTAAGAAATTGAGTGATTGTACCTTTCTTGGCCTTCCTGGAGCCTCTTGCAGGGTATTCTTTGGCGCAAATTTCAATAGCCTTCTAGAATCCAATGCATCTGAAGTGAATGTTTCTGAACTCTCCTTCCTCTTTCAAAGGCAACTTTGCAGGTTTCGCCTTCATGCATTACGCGCATGCCTGGCACTTTCGAATCCGATATCTTCAAATGGATTCACCTTTCGTTTATGTTCAGTAAAGTACAACTCCTGGAGAGTTTTCGCTGTTGAAATTCCACATCAATTTGATTGCATACTCTCTCATACTCTCTATATTCCTCGCTTTTTTCTTTACGCATATTCCATGCCCAAAAATCATAATTCTTCTGACGACAAAAAGACATTAATTATCTCCAGACAGACTCTCTCCTTTTTTTTGGTATTTTCTGGGATGGGTTCGCTTATATGTTTACTAATTCCCGTAGTGGGACTTGAACCACAACGAGGAATTTAAAATTAGGAGTGAATGTTTCGTCAAATTTTGACATTCATCATAGCACTCTTATACAGTCCAACAAAATAGCCGCTTATATTTCTTCATTCACCTGAATAGTCGATCATATTGCATATCATGTGACTGAATTCATTACTTTCCATAAGTGGAGCCATGTGCGAATGAAATAATCTCACATATTATCATCAGATATTATATTCTCATCTTTTTTATCACGTATTTACTCTCTTTTACTTTCTCTGATTACACCCAATTCCACTATGTGACATCTTTCCCTTCCTTCAAGTTAGGTGAAAGAACATACATTCTGGATCCTATCTGGAAACCAGAATGAATTGAGCCTTGCCCGACAATTCAAATTACTACCTGTTATTTTCATGATTAATAATCATTATTATTATTATTGAACTCAATCTAGCCGGACCTTCATTTTCCTGGAAGGAGACCCATCTCCTTTTCAACCTAATGAAGATTCCCCATCGTCATGATCAGATGTTGAAGCAGAATCGTAATGACGTTCGGACGTTCGTTGTGGTGACTGGGTGCGATGCACCCATTGTAGAAGGTGGGCCTACGGAAAATGCACCAAAAGAACCCATCTAACATTTTATGTGTGCATCATCTGTGACTCGGATGACGATTTGAAACCCAATTCTACTTATGAGAAATCAAATGTTTGATTATTTTCAACCGTTTTTATATTTTCAAAGATATAAAAATAACTGTCAAGTCAACTGAAAGAACATATTTCTTCGTGGATTCCTCACCTATCAGAAAATTACCTTCATAATACTGAAAATATACAAATGAAAAATTATATCTTCTTCCTCAATTTGGAATAAAATTCATTTATGAATCCAATCCGTTGCACGATTTTACAACCATGGAAATGGCTATGTTTTCTTCAACAAAAGATTTTCAATTGAATTCTTGGATGAAACAACGTGGAACATTCCGTTATTGAGTTTTGCGACATAAAATGTGCCAGTTTAGTTACCAAAGAGTTGAGAATTCTGTATTAACTGAATGTGATACTGAAAGTTGTTCCATAAAGGAAGGAATGGTATGAACGAGCCACTCTGATTTTCAGTAACTTTCATTTATTTATTGTCAGACAGAGGATGCTTTTGATCTCAGATCGACTTCAAAGAAACTGTGATCGATGTCCCGTAGAGTCACTGATTGATTCAATTCTTGCAACTCACTTTCTGAGTACCTATATGAACTCCTAGACAGTCTTCTTCTTTGTGGTTTTGTTTCATCTCTTATACTTTGGATTACTCGTAGTATGATCGTTGGTTCAAGAGATCCCTTTTATCGTTGAGAAAGGTCTGTCTAGAGTGAAATAAATTTCATTTCAGAGATAGGGGAGCTAAACTAATAGGTGGTAAAAAAAACCAAACTGTATTTATTTTCTGGCCATGGATGTGTACACAATTTTTATTAAAACCAATTATTTAACTCGCTTAATTATTGTTAGAATATTAAAATAATGGAATTCAACTTGGATGAATGAAAAACAAAACATGAATGCGGTCGATACTGCCTGAAAGTCTATGAACAAAATGATATTTCTATTCAATACGGGCAATCTTGAGGGTCGTAGCGCTTGTTTCTTTCGATGATGTTTTGATTCAGAAGCCACTGGCAATATTCCATACAATTCAGCTCATAGACATTATAACTGATGGACTGGTCGTCACGTGACTTCAACGCACAGTTCCTAATGGACGATATAAGGGAGAGAGAGAGAGAGATGTAAAGGATAAAAATGTGTCAATGTAAATGATACAAATTGGCTATGGCATTACATTGGAAAAAACCATTTTTTTTCAGGGGAAAAATTGAGAACTTTGAATGAGATCAGTATTGAAAAAGTTCAAGGAATCCCAGTGAGGAACTTTATGCGTCATATTTTCATGATATCTTCCAGAGATGAAAGAATTCCATTGAGCCTCCATCTGAATGAAAATGTATTTTATTTCTTTTCCAAAGTTTTCAGAAAGTTCAGAACTGAAAAATATTATTGATAATTGAATTTATATTCGATATCATGGAGTAAGAAGTACAATTGAACCAAATTGGGAACTCCAGCGATTTCAAAATTTGTGATCAGTAATGCCTACATAAAAAACGTAATCTATAAAATTTGGTGTCTGTAGAAAAAATGGGCCGAATATTCTTGGGAAATATTGAGGAGAATAATACGTGTTATTGGAAATAAAAGTGATATTTTTCCATCGAGCGTCTGTCTCATTTCAGCCTTGCGCTGTAAAAGTATACCTTTACTCCGACGGAGAAAAAGTAAACCTTTACTTCAGCGGAGTGAAAGTATACCGTTACTCCACCGGAGTAAAAATTCCATGTATATTCATAACGTCTGAGGAATCAATTTGAAAATATATTATCGCGTTTTTTGTCGAAAAAAAAAGGAATAATTAAATAAATCACATACTTTCAAAAATATTATGAAGCAACATAAGATTAGGCAATTGTTTGGGAAAAAACATCAAATTTAACCCCTGGATCAAAAAAATCCGACCACCCATCTATTATAATAATAATGCATCTATTAACTCCAGCTACAATATATATAGCGACACAAAAATAAAACAAAGTTAATAAACAAGGGAAGTCACCTTGAAATTGAAATTAGGAAGTGAAGATGTGTTAATAAAAGTTCACAAATCACTACCTTCACTCCATGCTTACTTACCCATGAAATTTCATATATATATATATATATATATATATATATATATATTTCGCGGATACGGCTTTAACGAGGTACTGCTTTGAGGTACTTGCATAGTTGCTATTGGATATAAGCCTTCTGGACCTCTTACTTTTGTGAGATGCCGCTAAATGACATTACCGAATTTGGGCATCAAATCAATGTTATATATGTTTTTCTTTGGGTAGACCAAGGAACTCATACGGTTTATTTGAAATCTGTATTTGAAGCAAACCTGTGCAGTAGGTAAGATTGCAAAATATTCATACGTAATAAGTATGGGAATCGTATTTACATAAGCATTTCCGGAAAAACACGATTTTAAAGGAAAAAAATGCCAAGCTAAGCTGCTCGGCAGCCCAGGTACTGAATAATATAACGACACCAATGTTTTGCCTGAACTCATTCGGTCCTTTTTCACAGGTATTCTGATATCGATGTTCTTTTTCTCACGAATAGTCCATATTATCATATCATTAGCTCTAGCTATACGATATTGAGAATGTTAGAATTCAATATTGTTATGGGAAAACCCTGGTATGCATAAGAGACATTGTATGCCAGCTATTATAATAATAATATAATGAAAATAATGTATTCTCCTCATTAGACATAAATACATATATAGGAGTAGTCGAAATAAATTTTCATATCATACATATATACACAGAATACAGGCAAATACTATTAATAGAAAAACTCTTTAATTTCTTCAAAACATTTTTCAACGAGGTAATTTTCCAGCTCTTTTGTAAATGTTCATCGACTCTGCATTTTTGGGAGTAGATGGCAGTGAATTGAATGTTCTCGTGCCTAAAATGTCAGGTAAACGATATCCGAGTTTTGTTTTGTGGAGTTCTGTATGTGAAAAATCCCTGTGTCGTGTTTGCATATTATGTGTTTTACTTTTGATAAATGTTTCTTTGTTTTTGAAAATATAAATACAAAGTTCATAGATATACAGACTTGGCAATGTCATCAATTTATAGTGTTGAAAAATGTTTTTGTATGATTGAGTCAGTGGAATCCCAAATATAGCTCTCAATACCCGCTTCTGGGCCACGAAAACTTCCGGAGATGAAGTGGACCATCCCCAAAAACAAATCCCATACCTTTGGCGAGATTCCACATACGCGTAGTGAACATTAAGTAACTGTTGGACTCCTGAATAGCTGTATGAGTTTAATTTGTTAACTTCTTGTCCACAATGTCCTGAGAATGAATGACACTCATCTATATGGAGTCCAAGAAATTTGATTTGTTCGCCGAAACGGAGCAATTTATTTTCGGGGGCTATGTCTGGTTTTATACAAGCTTTTTGGTAGTTATGAAATCGTGCGAAATTTGTTTTATCCGAGTTTAAGAACAACGAATTTTGTTTGAACCGAGAGTTAACAGCGTTAATCACTTCAGCACACTTCTGTTCGAAAATATCTTCCTCAACGTCAGATATCAATACAGTAATATCATCTGCAAATGTAACAGAAGATCCCTTATCTGATGCATGATTTATCTCGTTGATATAAAGAATAAATAGAATTGGACCTATAACAGAGCCTTGCGACACACCAATATTCATAGTTATAGGTTGAGAACTTGTTACAGAGGTCATATTATTTTCCTTGTACTGAATGCGAACATACTGCTCTCGTTCAGTGATAAAGGAAGCTATCGAGTCTTTTGCCGCACCCTCTATACCATATTGCGTCAGTTTTGCTATAAGATTATCATGGTTTATACAGTCGAATGCCCTGCTCAGATCACAGAAGACCCCAACAGGATATTTTCCTGCTTCTATGTCTTACATCACTGTATTGAGGAAAGAGTTGATAGCAGTGAATGTCGATTTCTGCTCCAGAAATCCATGTTGTGACGCTGACAATATACTATTTCTGTTGACGAACGCCAGCAGTCTGCCCAGAAAAGGATATTCAGATACTCTCGATAAACTGCAAGACACTGTTACAGGCCTATAGTTACTCATAGATTGGAGGTATTTATTTCTAGAAAGCGGAACCACCTCTCCAATTTTCAGCATATTGTGAAATTTGCCGGTGCAAAAGGACAAATTGACAAGATGGGTAACAGGTTTTATTATAGCAAATGATATTTTTTTCAATAGGAACATGAGTATTTCGTCATATGCTATGGCCGTTCACTTCAAAATGAAAAACGTCCTAATTCACGGAATAGCTGACTACAAATACACATACAATAGGTGAATGTTGGTCGAATATCCATCCAAACACTATGGATATGGAGCAGCCGGTGGATACCTGAACCGTACTCGAAAAAGAAGTCAATGGGTTATATCCTTGTAATTATGCAACTTCAGTATATATAGGTTTCATTTGAATCCGCAGAGAACTAAATAAGAAATCGGCACTCCCAACAAACAAAGACGTTACTCATTTTTGATCATTTTTCAGAAGAGTAAAAATACTGCTTTTTTCTTCTCAAGAAATTCGAATTGAAATTTCGGTATTGATACATTAAGAAACCTACATCTTTCGGGAATTCTCTGGAAATATTATAGAACTCATAAATAGATATACAGATACGTGAGAATTAGTGAAATACAACCTTGAGAATACAATTTTTTTTCATAAAACAAGGTTGTAACCAAGACATACGGCTTTTCAACAGTATAGATTATATTTTATTTCATCGTTTCGTCGTTCGAAAAGGTGAATGAAAAAAATTAGCATCAAGTAAAATAAAAAAACTTTTTAATACCTTTAACGTCAACGAAATTACCAAAAACTTCGCTTTCCTGGTTTAATCAGATAATAAGACCACAAATCGCAAATAATATTTCCTGGTAAAATGCACACATCAAGAAAATAATGAAATTCAACTGGATAATCTACGAATGAATAATGTAATCATGTTCTGTACTTTCATTTCCATGGATGGATGCGTTGATATGGATCATGTACTGGAAAAATATATCCTCCATTTCTCGAATAGGAGCAAAAAGGGTGCTCGCCATATATTATGCAACTACAGTATGGATAGGTTTCAGTGGAATCCGCAGAGAACTGAATAAGAAATCGACACTCCCAATAAACAAAGACGTTACTCATTTTTGATCATTTTTCAGGAGAGTCAAAATACCGCTTTTTTTTTCTCCAAAAATTCGAATTGAAATTTTGGTATTGATACATCAAAAAACCTACATCTTTCTGGCATTTTCTGGAAATATTATAAAACTCATAAATAAATATACAGATTCGTGAGAATTAGTGAAATACAACCTTGAGAACACAATTTTTTTTTCATAAAACAAGGTTGTAACCAAGACATACGACTTTTCAACAGTATGAATTATATTTTATTTCATCGTTTTGTCGTTCGAAAAGGTGGATGAGAAAAATTAGCATCAAGTAAAATAAAAAAACTTTTTTATACCTTTAACGTCAATGAAATTACCAAAAACTTCGCTTTCCTGGTTTAATCAGGTAATAAGACTGCAAATCGCACATAATCTTTCCTGGTAAAATGCACACATCAAGAAAATAATGAAATTCAACTGGATACTCTACGAATGAATAATGTTATCATGTTTTGTACTTTTATTTCCATGGATGGATGCGTTGATATGGATCATGTACTGGAAAAATATCTCCTCCATTTCCCGAATAGGAGCAAAAAGGGTGCTCGCCATATAAACAGCCTGATTAAAAAATTAATCGCGTACATTGGCAGCTCCTTGGGAAAAGTGATGGGGAATGTTCGTTAACGTGTCCACTTTTATACACTGTCTGCCATGAAGTTGTATACAATATGTAAAACAAGTATAACAATGAATGAATCATTTAGTAGCTATCAAATATAAATCTATTACTGGTTTGGCAGATATTGGAAATAAGTTGATATATAAAACAATTGATTTTCTTCATGAATATAGCTTCATTCATCTAAATAACATGAATTTATATGAACAATGATAAATCATTTGTGGAAAAGATACTTTGCATGAGATCATAAAAGACTGTATGTAGTAGCTATGTGTCAGAATGCCCTGTATACCGATGCACAATTGATAATTTAATATTTCTGTACTACCGGTGAAATTCAGGAGAACTTATCATTACCATTCAAACCCGATAAAATAGTAACTTTCAATAATCTTTCTGCTTGACCACTTTCATATTCAATTCATGAAATTGTGCAAAACTGTTCGCTTCTGTTCTAAATAGCCCAATAAACATAAACATTCTTGAACCAAATTATGATAATCCTCAATTCAACATAAGTTGTCAGTATTCACCTGAAGATGGTTGAGATACAAGCAATCGAAACGTCGTGAAAAATATCCAGACTATGGGCGTCCAGAATGAGAGTAATCACAGTGTCTACAACCCACAAACAAAATGTTTATATGTTTGAATTTGTTCCCATAGAACGAAGATGAAATGGCAATTTCATATAGTCGCTCTGTAGAATGATTTTTATGACACATAGTTATGATCCACACTCAATAGTCCCAATGATGATTCCTAGGGAAATATATTATTTTCGATAACCATCTTTATAATAAACAAAATAAATAATATAAACTTTTTTTTAAGAGAAGCATTTATTCAAATGCACTGAAAAGTATGAAATAATTGCTTTGGTTATAGATTCAAGAGCTTGTTGCGCAAAGTTTTCAGTTCGAATAAAAATCGACAAGCTTTTTAATCTTTAACTCACGGAATAACCGTCGCACATCCAAAGCAATTATTTTTAACTTTTTAGCACATTTGAATAAAAGTTTGTCTTTAAAAAGGTTTTTTTTATTAATTGTTTGATTTTGTGCTTCTTAGTAAGTACGCCTCAATCTATGCATTCTTGTTAATGCATCGTCATTATGAGGACTCTTCCCTGTGAGTTCTGAGCTATCTGGTTCTTCAATGGGGAGACCATCTAAAGATCACCCCATCGGATATATCCGATGTAGCAAATGCGATAGTATGGGATGGAAGATGGGGAAAGATATGACCAATTTCGTGAATGGTGCCATAGGAAACATATTGAAAATGTGCTGATATGCAATTTTGAGGAAAAATAAAAATTATGAAACCTTCCACGTTATGGAGTGTCCACTCAATGTTGGGACGAACATTGAATGTTGACAATATGATGTTTTCAAAATTGGCTCCGATCATTAAAAACAAAAGCGTTTTATCGAGGGATGGTATCATTAAATTCTTTGAAGATGCTGATAATGAAAGAACCTCACTTCATAAGATAATCATGATTTTGTAATATTCCAATATTATCCCAATTGTAGGTTGCTTTAATTTTTGGAATAAGCGGTGCTCGTCACCGTGATGAATTATTGCATATAACAATCAATGCCATCAAAGATGCGGGGTCTATATTGATTGCTAAAATACCAGATATAATGACCTATTGAGCAAGAATATTTACAGTTTCGAATTCTGATTGAATTGAGATATACCGCAAGTATATAACACTACGGCCGCCCATACACAAAATAATAATTATTTTAAAATAAATTTTTTAAAATCGAGAGGAAAATGTGCTAACTAACATGTGGTGACAAATATAATGGAAGGAATCTCCAGCTGGATCGCAATACGGCTCGTTGATGACCTGTGTAAGAGCTATGAAGGTCACTGTTGTGGAAAAAACTCTGTAACTTTCTTGGCCAACCCATAGAACGTGATGGTGGCTGGAAATCTGCCACCGTAGAAAAAGCATATATGGAAGACCGTTTGAATAACGAAACTGAGATTTCTAATGAAATTTTGAATCGTCCATCTGCTCCCAAACAAATTAAAATATCTGAAGCATTTGTCGAATCAAATTTTGAAAAATATATAGCGTTTCTGAGCAACAACAAAATGAAACATCTTCGGGAAATTATTTCGTAAATGTTCAAACTTCACTATCAACTATTGTTCTAATGAATGAAATTGCTTTATAATCACTAACTAATATTCAATTCAACTTTGTTAAAAAATAATCATTTCAAAAGTAATGTTTTATGTTTTTTTTTCTGTGAATCATTTTCTGGAGTGAAAAAATATTTTTTTCTGCAATAGAGATGAAAAAACTTCAAGTTTTTTTGACAGTTGTACGAAAACTATATTTTGTTTTAGTTTCGATAGTTCATATGGAAATGTTTGGACGACCTCATTCTTCGCAAATATTTTCTAGAACGCCCATGATCGAAATGTTTCCAATTTTGAACCCTGGTGAAATTTCATACAAAAATGTAATCCTACTTAGAAATTATCGTTTTCAGATAGCGCCTGTCAATAATTGGATTCCTTTATTTCTTTCGAGTCTTTATTTCGATTCGAGAGCGATTTGTAGAAGAAATTTGACGACGTAATGTAGATAACAAGATTCCATTTTCTGATTGAAAAATTTTTCAGTTATTCAGATGATTCGATTATGGAAAAGCGTTGATTTCCTTGCGATATCTTTTTCGTTTTTTTTTGTCAGATGTACTCTGTCGACTCCCATACTGAAGTCTTGATAATAATAATTCATTGATCTATTTCCCGAAATTTGCGAGATGTATATGAGTAGTTAGGTCATAAAAACGAAGGCGACGTACATTAAACCCTCATTCCAATTGAATAGTATAATACAATAATGCTATGAAAACAATGTTTTATGATTAATTTCTACATAAAAGCTTGAAATTCAGACATTAAGATCAAGCTAGTCTTGTTCATCATGTGACATAAAAACTTTTCAACAAAAAATTAAACCGACGAAATACGGAACTGAAAGGTAAAAAATAAAATAAACCTTCGTCTTAGACTCAATAACTAAGCTCCTAAACTAATGCAAGTAACTAATTTTGACTCGACGCGGTGACATTTTGATAATGTTTTTGAAGTAATTTAATGATCTTCGTTGATTGTTCGTTTGGCGCCAACTCAAAATTAGTTACTTACATTAGTTTAGGAGCTTAGTTATTCAGACTAAGAAGGTTTATTTTATTTTTTACTTTTCAGTTCCGTATTTCGTCGGTTTAATTTTTTGTGGCTGAAATCTACTAATAACTACTTACTTGTTTTTTTATTCCTTCCAAAATATTTACTTACCCACCTTATTTCAACTTTTACCAGTTGAATAATATGATTATCTACTTTTACTATTTGTTGTAATATAAATTATTTTTCTTGTTCTGGTTAGTTTATTTCATTACTTCATATATCATTCAATAGAATATAATGATTGTGACGGATGTAGGAGGATAAAAATAATGACATTAGCAATCTGTCATTGTCAACTACATATGTGTGCCAATGTTCACAAGTGAAAAATAATTATCCCCTATTTTATACCCGTAAGGGTGCATAATTTTTAAATTAAAAAGGCCCGAAAGAATCGTTTAACGGACCAGAATTCAGAGGGTGAGTGATCAACATCCTTCATTTTGCTACCCTCGAGGGTGGATTTCATCTTTTAAATTCAAATGGAGCCAACTTCGGAGTACACACTATCCACTGAAGAAAGAATTATCGGATTCGTACGGCTCAGTAAAAAGTTTTGCGTGGTCATACATAAAAAAAAACTATACGCGTCAAATAGAGAACCTCCCCCTTTTTGGTTTCGTCGGTTGATGAACGTTTTTCAATGCTGTAATATCCTTCGGAAGATAATCTCAGAAGATTCTCTTTTGCCGTTCTTATTATTTCTCCGGATGATCTCCTGTTAGTTGGGGAATACCTCAAATTTGGTCATCTCATCTTTCAAAATATATGGAATATTGTGTGTTAGTTTCCAATGTTCTGTAATTTCCTTCGACAAACTATACACATTGATAAATGTACAAATATGGAGATGTTACTATTTTATGATGAAGCTACAACATGACGACTTCGAAGGTGGGTTGAACATAGTGCGAATAATCTTTCGTTGTGTTTTGAAAATTATTTTTAGAATTTTGTCAGAATAAGACATATGATTGTATACCAGTGCAATACACCATCAAGAAGATTTTTTTTCCAATTAGATGTACACAAAGATATCGTTTCATTCGTTTTATCACCCATGACAAATTTTGATTTTACTATAAAGAATTATCCACTTCCTACCAAAGATAGCACACGACTGACGCGCGAGGAAAAAAACATACTTGCGTCGACAATATGCGTCAGATGCAGAGCGTCAGCCGCAAGCATCCGCCGTTTCATAAAAAACGTACGTTTCTTTATTCCTCAACTAATAACATATCAGAGCTGCCCAGAGCACTGTGCTCAGTGCTCGTGAAAGCACCCAAAGCACTTTTGTGCTCGCAAGCACTGTGCTCCCGAGCACTTTTTTGAACCAGTGCTTAGTGCTTAGTGCTTCGAGCATTTTACAAAAAAGCTTGGTGCTTAGTAATCACGAAAAGTGCTTCAGAGCACTTAAGTGCTCCGGAGCTCTTTTCGGTATTACTGAGCACTAAGCCTTTCCTCACCTATGAATCTGCGAATGTTTTCGAATCATGAAAATGCGTTCGGGTACTTATACAGTACCCGGAAGAAAGTACGCATCATATGGGAAATTCTTTTATTGATACGTTTTGACAAATATGTATACGTGCAATCGCTTCCGCATCAGAAGAAACCCCAGAAGACGTTTTACAGTGCCGTTCGTCTTATCGTGTTTGGCAAAAATCAAAAAAATTCCAAAATTTTATCTCAAAACACACTTATTCGAGAAAATATCGAAAAATGTTATCTGGAAGAGTTGTTCAGAATGACATTTCATTGTTATGTTCATGTTTTGAAAGAAATATTAGGTAAAAAAAAGAAAAATAAATTGATGGCATAAAAAAAATTAATTTGGGAAAATTCATATCTGACAAAGAAACTCATTGGTTAAGCCAATAGTATTATTTTGAATGATATTTTTTTAATATTCGCAAGCTATTTCTATTTTATTCCAAGAACATTTTTAATTTGTTAATTTTGCCATGTGTTCAGCTGCTTTATAAGAGGCCTCTGAAATATCTACAGGACATTATAATCCCCATACTATGTATCATTGATGGAGGACCACAGATCTACACAATTTCAATTGGAATTTTTCATGAGAACAAACATTTGCTTTAATTTTTGACATAACAAGAACTTACAAGTTTTTATCTTTTTATTTTCAAATAATTCAAAATAAAATTAGAAACTTAAATAATTATAAACCAAGCGATTTCATACATACTCGACACTTTTTAATTGTCCACTACTCGACATGTCTACCCTGACGTGCAATACATGTATTGCATGTATTGTTGTTCGGGATTTCATTTCTCTGGGCCTATTTCGCAGCATTTGTGGTGTAATGTAATCAATACGTTGTCGTATTACTTCTTCTAAATGGTCGATATTATAAAACGGCCGATGTTTATGAACCTTACTTTTGAGGTACCCCCATGAAAAGAAATCCAAGGGCGTCAAACAGGTCACGGGTTTTCTGACTATCGCCCTATCCACTTATGAGAAAAGTGTTCGTTAAGCCACGCTCTGACTTCAAGGGTACCATGTATTGACGCTTGTTGGAAAAAAATATAATTTCTTCTTACCAGCGGCAATCCATGTAACGAATAAAAAAATGCGTTATTTAAAAACTCTAAATAATTTCGTGAATTAAAGTTGCCTCCAAAAAAGTAAGGCCCAACGATCTGCGTATCTAATATGCCGCACCAAACATTACTTCAGAAGGAAAATTGACTGTTTGCCTCTATCGTCCACTTTGGGTTCTCATCAGCCCACCATCTACAATTCTGGGAGCTGACAGTACCGTTTGATGTAAAAGTCACCTCATCAGTAAATAAAACTTGTGTAGGTTAATTTTGGCATTCTTCAATGATGCCTTGGAACCGAAATTGAAAATCTAAGCGGGCATCGAAATCTCTATCGCGTTAGGTGTGGATGAATTTGGGTTTGTATGCACGAAATTTATTGTTCTTAAAAAATTTTCTGATGGATTTTTCAGATTTACCAGTATGTTCCTGCCCTCCGATAGTGCCATCTGTGGATTTTCTGTTACCGATAACAAAACATTAGAGGTACCTTCTTCATAGTGACGGGCTTACTATGTGGAATTTTGTAACGATTTTCTACGCTGCCTGTAAATTTGTTCAAAATACGCAACACAGTAGATCCATGGACATTTTTATTTGGATATCTAGCATTGAATATACCTGCTGCTTTTCTGGAACTATGGAAACTCTCACCACATATTAAGACGAGCTCCAAACCGTATTCCTTGGAATACATGTTTGGACATACGGTATTCAATAATCAGAGAAAGAGCAGCATCAGCGGAATAACAATCTGGAGTAACGTCTGTAACAGTGTGTTATGCTTGCTTGTATTTGGACGCTTTGGTAAGACTGCCCAGAGCAACGTCTTTCACTACTTTTGCGGCGTCAAATTTTCCTGCAGCTCGAAGACTCATGTGGGTAGCAAAGGCAAGCTCTTCGGCACTGAACTGGTTACGGATACCTGCAGTTTTTCTCCTTTTCGACCGTTCACTGGAGTCCTCGAAGCTCTGTGGATGGCGACCACGCCCAAGAACTGCAGCTGCATTTCCGTTTTCTGTTGAGATATCATTATTGTTCCCAAAGGCGACTACCGTGCTCAGCCAATCTGTATTTTTCTCCAGAAACCTCGACTCAATCCTTTCAGCTTTTTGTCATTTGTCTCGCATCTCACATAATAACTTGCGAATTTTTTGTTTTTCATCCGCGGATAACGTGTAAGGAATATGGATTTTTTCGGACAATGCGACCCCTATGACTTTGGTCACTTTATTCGCATTATAATGCAAATCATTTTCCAATAAATCGAACAACTTCTGTCGCGTGAAACCAACTGCAACCACTTCACTGCTTTTCCGAGAGCCTGGAGAAATAATTCAACAGTGAGACAACAATACATAATTGACAAAATAATACAACTTATAAAACTTAATGCAATAAAACTTAATGCTCGTACCGATTCTCGCCAAATTCAATCCCAAATATCCATGGTAGGTATTCAATGTATCCAAAAAAAACTTACTCAATATCTCAAAATTTGCAAAAGTTAAAGTGTGCATAGACATTTTTTGAAAATTAAAAAAAGTCAAATGATTTGAACCCCTTAAGCGAATCTCGCCAAACTCAATAGTAACTATCACTGTCTCCTAGCGTATTTGTGTAGAAGAATGTGGCCCGATATTTCAAAATTTGCGAATGTTAGGGCAACCACAGAAATTTTTCAATAATTCCAAAATTTCAATGAATTTTAACACCCTAAGCCATTCTTGCCAAATTGAATACCAACCATTGAAATTTGCGAATGTTAGAGCAATCACAGACATTTTTCGAAAATTTCAAAACTTTAGAAAATCTTTTGGCGATTTTGGCCCAATTCAATAAACACCATACTTCATCCCCCAGCCTATTTGTATAAAAATATTAGCCCGATATCTTGATATTTCCGGAAGTTAGAGCGACCAGAAACGATTTTTTAAAATTTCAAAATTTTGTGAAATTCAAACTCTTTTTTTTTCAAATTCAATATTAACTGTCCTCACCCCTAGCCTATTTGTATAGAAAAAATTAGCCCGATATATCAAAGTCTGCGAAAGTTAGAGAGTGCATACAACTGGATTTTTTTCCTAAATGTGATTTCTCGAAGAAACAAAATTCACTGTAACCAAAGGGGGAATTTAGAGCAGCTGATTTTTGGTGGTGTATTATTCGAAAGTATAAAGAATAACGTGACACCTGATTGGTTGCTGAATTATGTTGAATTATTAACTTTTACCCAGTGTAATTTTTTTTCGCCGTGGGCACGAGAATTTACAGTAGATGTTTACATTTTTTGTTGCTCGGTGTGTGGTTTAAATGAAAAATCCCAATGATATAATGTACCTACTTCAGTAGTGGTTTTGAGCCGGTTTCAGGGATCCTCCCAATGACCTTGACCCCCCTCCCCATGACCTTGAGAAGGGGGGGTTGGCTATGTGTGTATGTGTTAACCTTGAAGTAACCTTGAGATGGGGAGGTTGAAGGTCGTGTATCATTGACATTGAAGTGCCCTGGTGATAGTGTGGTGTTTGCATGACCTTGGGGATTCATTTCTCGTTGACCTTGTAACGCTAGTCGATGGGAAAGGGATCGCGCATTAATTTCAGTATGCATGAGAGTGTGGTACATGACCTTCGAACTAGCATCAGTGTCACTGGTCTACTTTTCATATTCTTCAATCACTCTAACCACTGAGATGATTCATCAATGGGGGGTGTGCACGGCTTTCGAGTCAACATCAACGCCACAGGTTTATTGATTTTTTCAAAGTCTTCATCAACTCTGCGATGATTCAAGGCGATTTGCATGACCTTGGTCACTGCGTATGTGTATTATGAAACCGAATTCGATGGGAAAGGGATCGCGCATTCATTTCAGTATGCATGAACTAGCATCAGCGTCACAGCCTACTTTTCATATTCTTCAATCACCCTAACCACTGAGATGATTCATCAATGGGGGAGTGTGCACGGCTTTCGAGCCAACATCAACGCCACAGGTCTATTGATTTTTCAGAGTCTTCGACAACTCTGCGATGATTCAAGGCAATTTGCCTGACCTTGAACACTGCGTAATAGGACTATTGATTTTTTCTAGTATGTGTATTATGAAATCAAATCAAGTGAGAGGGAGCACATATTGCATGTTGAATGAGAGAATCATTCCATGTTGGTTGAAGTTTGGTAGATTTGGAAAATGGATTTTTCAATTTGTCCTTGATTCTTGATGTGTTGCAAGATTAGTTGGAATGTCTTATTCGATGACACTTAGTGTGGTGGGGGGATTTATTCCTCATGAAATGTGTGCGTGAATTCATTGTTGATCAGAAGTTGAATTATAGTCAACAAAAGAACTTCATCAGCTAGAAGTCAATTTACAACAATTTTCTCAAAAGCAATCCCCTAGCCCTGAAGATCACATGCATTTTTCAGATGTGCTTTTTCTAAAACTTGAAATAATATTTATTCGTTAGTATAAGTTGCACTTAAAACGGAATAACGATTCTGGCACCTGTTTAGCAATCGCTATGGCATCGCGACGCTTCATTAACTTGCCAGACAAAGTTAATACCGACAAATATGCACCAGACCAATTTTATAATATTTATTAATGTTTATATTAATATTTCCTAAGTAACAACTTTTGCAAAGATAACTTCAAAAATATTTTTTACAATTTCAAAATTCGTCAAACTGATTTGCAATGGGTTTTTATAACCCTGCTTGTTTCAAAATACTCAATAATAGTATAAAAAGATGAAAATAAAGTATTAACTTTAAAATTCGAAAAGGGTTTCGAAGCCAATTTCACCACGGAATTATTCAAGATCGTGAAAATTAACAGCACATATCCAAAACATACATTCTCAAAGACATATAGATAAGAATCTCATTCAATGTTGTTTCTATGAAGTTGAATTGAAGAAAACACAAAAATCTCAATGTTGGCCGAGAAGATATTGAAGGAAATAGAGTGTTTGAGTGTTTGTCAAGTGGCTAGGTTTTTTCCAAAGAAACAATTCACAGATTAAAAAATGCAAGTGTTTAGCATTCAATGATATTTGATATCGAAATGAAAAAATATATTGTAAAATTTGTTTATTATCATATAAAAAATCGTGAGGAAACAATATTACAACAACAAAAAATCATATACAACATTACAAAAACATGTACTTAATCACTTTCACTCAAAAGACAATTGTTCGGCTCTTTTGTCATTCTTTGAGAATTGATGTCATTGCATCATAGGATTGGATCGATTCCAGCCTAGCCATTTCTGCTTGCTTTCGAATGCTGGTGTTGTATTTTCTATCTCTATCCACCCTTTGTTTGATGGCATCAGACTTCTTTGCATTTCAGCAATCTCTTTATCCATTTATACGCGACTCAACTTCTTCATCTAATTCTTCATCAGCTTAGACACATTGTGATGGTATTGTTGGATTCATCGATCTTACGTTTTGCAATATTTCTCTGCTGAGTATAAATTTGCAGTAGCACATACGAAGCTAGCGATCCAATGGCTGCGGATGTAATTTTCGAAGATGCATCCTTTCTTTTCGATCTTCCCTTAGCTTTGGAGGGCGATGTCGACGATTTCGAGGTACTCGGCTTGGAACTGTTCAAAGCAGCATCTTGTTTTAGAGTTCGAGTGGTGGCGGTGGGAAGGTCAAGTGTAGATCTCCTCTTTCGTTTTGGAGGCTGGACCTGAATATCCTGAAGAACTTGGATGACAGGAGCCTTTTCAATGATTTGGTCAGGAATAGAGATCACAGGTGGAGAACTGGTTGGCAATTGAGATATAGAAACATCTTGCAGATCTGGCACCTCAGCCGCACTTATCAAAATGAATTCATCAATATCAAAAATTCAAATCCATCACGTCATCGTCCTCTTTTGATGCTGCTACTTCAACACTGCTATGTTCGTCAGCAGTAAGTAATTTTTCCAAAATACAATATCGTTGGAATTCATCGTAGTTATAAACTTTAACAAACACACACACACACACGTACTACTCGTCGTCTTGAAAAGTGTTGAGAATGATTATGTAAAAAAAGTCTACACTTTATAAATATTTTTCCAACACCCCACCCTTTCCCCCAATACTGCAGTGTGCACTTGCACTCGCGCACCCCGATTCGATTTCAAGGTGATCTTGCATTTCTATCGAATGGTTTTCAGTTGACTCAAAAATCAATATCACATAATCTCCTCCCATTCCTCCCCACCTTCTGCAGTAAAAGTGTATCATCCCCGATTCGATGTCGAAGAGAGCTTGCATTTCTTCCGAACATTTGTGTCTTACTCAAAACAAGGTCACCACTTGCATTTCTAACTAAAAAATAATCAAATATTGCATAACTTATTGATATAGTATCACACTTTTGCGAGTTGAATGATTAATATAAAGACCGATATGAAATGTGGGACTTTATTTCTAGAAAATATAAATTTGCTATATAGCTATATGGAAATTGGATTAAAAACCGCAAAAAAAAAAATATATGGGAATTAAAAACGATGATGAAATGTCAAGTGTACATTATCCAATAATTATATATGCGTCCACTTTTTTGTCAATTTTATCACAAATCAAAATTATTATTCATTATTGCATGTACATACATCCTGCGGTTTTATCAAAAACAGTGCAATATCAAACATTCAACAATAGTAGTAGTATCGCAATATGACATACTAACGTTTACTGGAACAATATGGATGTTACAAAAGTGATTCCCAAAATCATCCAAGAGAAATAACAGAGCAACCATTCTTAAACTTGTTATTTTGGATTAGAAAAAACATATTAATTCCCAATAATCAAAATACATGAATTTCATAATCACTAAAGTTCGTATGATTTTAACACCTTGTATATCACAGAAAAAATATTTTAAAACAACTTGTCAGCGAAAATTACAAATTCAAATTTCATAATCATTTTTGACTGTAGGCATGTATTAGAATGAATATGTATGGATTTGATATGTGACACAAAAGTGATATGAACTTTGATAATGACAATATTATCTTTCATTGAGGTTTCTGCTTCATGATATTAATTGTTATTTGAATAGGAAAAATATAATGTATATTACTCGATTGGCTGACGCTAATCATTGCTATTATCAATTGTCGACTAATGCATGGATTCGTTTCATCTATTCTATGATATTATGACATAGAAAATATGATGTTGTTTTTCTAAATTTCTTGATTGTGAGAATTGAAAGGATGACATTTTTTACGAAATAAGAAGTTGATTCTCGAATCGAGGTAGTGTGCTATAGGATTTCAGTTGTAGATTACTATTTCATTGTTTTTTGGTTCATAAGATCTTTGATATGTGACACAAAAGTGATATGAACTTGGTTTGGGCATTTATCAATTATGAGGAATAATGTTGGAGTTCAGTAATGACACTATTGTAGGCTTTGCTCCATTGTATTCAATGATATTCGAAATGTGAAAAATGTAAAATTAATTATTTCTAGAGTGATTGGAGGAATTATGGGTATTTCTATTATTATTAAAAAAAAGGCTTAATAAATAATATTACACTCTCACTGGAGAAGATTTGATTGGATATGTACACATATCAGAATGAATTCGATTGAATAGTGGACGTTTCATGTATCATAGAAGGAAAGCAAAATACCGCAAGAATTATTGATGGAAATTATGAACACATCAACCTGATCGAAAAATCGATACACACTTCCTACATGACAAAAAAAAGACCATTTCATTCATATATTTCCACGAGGAGTCAACAATTTCAACTCAAACTTTGAACATTGACGAAAAAAATTAAGTTTTATGAAGTTGGCAGTCTGAGTGTAACATATTTCAGAATAGCTATAGAACAACTGAGTAACAAATAGGAATATCATAAATTTTCCCATTGCTTTCTTGTGAATAATCAATGGAAGTATATTACATTGAATGTTTTCTGATATGATATACAATTTAGCCAACTTCATAATCATCAATATTAATTGAAATGATGATCGCTATATACATCTTGGATTTTGAAGGGTAAAATTATTGGAATTTTTCAATCCACTCATCTTGCTAATATTCACACCATATAGTCTAGCCATAATTCATTGCATATCGTAACTATCTATTCCATCTTTATCAAATAATTGAATTATTGTATCTGAAGAGTACTGGAAAATTCTCAAACATGCAGAAACATGAATTCTAAATTTACAATTTAGGTAATTCCCATGTTATTTCTTATTATAATATACAGTGAGCTGTGAGACTATACCTCGTAAAGTGAAATATATTGCTAGTTGATTTCTGAATAATACTATCGATCAATATGATTCATATGTTCTCATGATGAAAAAAGGAGCACATTATTCACATATAATATTGAAATCTACTCACACATAATACATATTATGTCGAACTCACTAAAACAATTGTTCTGCACAGAATCTACTAACACATAATACATATTATGTCGAACTCACTAAAACAATTGTTTTGCCAAAAATTTGTGGAATATATCACTGGAAAATATCTGGATAAACACATAATTCAACACTAACTAATATCGATTTCTGCTAAACTGAGACTGAAAGGACTTTTCATTTATTTCCTAAAACTCAATGTATAATAGTAAGTTACAATGAAGGAAGGTTGTTCGAAGAATGGTGCGTTGACCACCATATCTAATTGACGAGCCTATTGTGCAATTTTTACCATTGAAGTGAATGCAATTATCAATATTTTGTCTAAACGGTACAGCCGGTGTTTGTCTCATACATATTGAATGGATTGTTTTTCAACTAGGGGGTGGAAATATGAGGGTTTGGATAAATAATTATTGTTATATTTCATTAATTTTATTCCAAGATATGGATAGATGTGTTTTTGATATGGTAATTGCATCAGTAGAATCATATTCAAATCACATTTGCCTACATCTTCACAGAACATCTAGCGACTTCATCCTGAGGGAAGCAACGTTTCAGAATGGTTGGGTGTCGTCTCCATTGATATGAGAGCTCAAACTCTCGATGATTGAATATCGATTGATTTGATCCAATACTGACTTGAATAATGTATGTCGGAAACTGAAAAAAAAAGAATTGTTAATATATTCCGCTGATATTATAATAATAATTTGACTTACGTGCAGAAATATTCCAATGAAGAGCTGTTGAATGCATTTTTTATTGAGGAACTATCTCTACATAAATCACTATATTCTAACGAAAAAAATTATTTTTTTTTCAATGAAATTGAATTCGACAAAGTTCGAGTCCTCGAACTAGATGACTCTTGAACACTTTGCCCTAAATATTTTATTGTATACGAACCATTGGAATTATTTATACATTTGACACTGTCCAAATCAAATTGATCTGAAATATTTTTGGTTAGCCAAGATTTGAATAGAATATTATTATCATCATGTAATGTCATTGAAAAATTCACTCACTGAATTGACTTCTGGTTGATGTAGTTCTTTTGATGACAATAATCCAACTAATTTTGGAACACATCAAGAGTCAAGGTCAAATTGAAAAAATGACTTTTTCTGTTGAGTTGTTGAGTTGTTTCACTTAATGTAGTGGGGCGGTGTTTTGCCTCCTATAAAAAGGATGGATGCGTTGGTGAGAATTCAAAAAAAGTGTGTGATTTAGCCAAGTGGTAGTTGAGTTAGTGTATGTTTTTTTCAGTGTGAATAATATATATATATATATATATATATATATATATATATATATATATATATATATATATATATATATATATATATATTATATATATATATGTATATATATCGTAAGTTTTACTATGTCTCTTACTGAAGTAGATTTGGAAATAATCAGATCAATAATTGTGCAAAAGGTGAAAATTTTAGAACAGAAAACAATATCTTCCCTTCCAATGAATAAACCTTTCATTATAAAAAGTATCACCGTTTATACCATACGATTCGAAAGATCGATTTCTTCAACATTACAGGAAGATTATGAATGTCATTCATTCAAATCATGTTTGCCTAAAGGTATTGAAAACCAATTCAAAGATAGTGATGTAGTTTGCATCAATGCTTCTGGTGTCAAGTATACACTCACATATTTGGAGAAAAAATTCACAAATTTCAGAAGATTCAAGAACATGAACTCTGGTGAAATTTGACTCATCCTAGAATTCAACATTTTTACATACTCAATGGTTCATTTGAAGTTGAACATAGTAAAGTAGTTTAATGTAAAATATAGATATTCCATTTTTTTTTTTATTTTTTGAAAGATACTTCAGAGCATTTTTATCAAAACTTTATTTTGTGTAAGTACTACTAGTGAAACCTCCGATGGACAATAATTCAATTATTTTCTTATTTCAGACCTTTCAATATGTGGACGCTCTACTCTAGTCAAAGTTTGATCAAAGTCGGGATATACATTCATCCATTGAAAGACTGCATTCACTCAATACATTGAGTTGGGATGCCCTCCATGCAAATGAATTATGACCTGAATGTTTGCTTCGATGAAGATGAAGTTCGAAGGTGTTCGCAAAAACATGAGCAGTATAACTCTGGTGGGGTATCTTTGTGAGAAAATTTGGAGAAGGAGATATGGACTTGTACCAATATCTGAAGGAAATGAGCCAAAGGAGATATGAAAGGATATCTACACGAACTGTTACCGTACCTACCTGAAAACATCATCCAAAAATATGAACTGCTCCATATCGATGATGAAGATGAAGACAATGATGACTCATTGAATTGAGACATTATCAAATTGTAAAAATATGTCAAATAAAACCCAATCCTCCAAAAAAATACATTTATTTATTTATCAATTCAACAGTGACACATCAGTTTGTTAATGTAACCTAATCTTGCATCATAAGAGGTATTTAAAGGACAACCTATCCTAAAACTTATCTTGTACCCACGATATTTAATAAAAGTCAATTGGTGTTTTTTAACGTATCTTGTGTGAATTCGGATAAAAAATATATACTTCCCCCGTATACGTACATTGTTGCAGCTTTTTTTGGCATAGTGCATGAAATGAAGCAAAAATTTTACCTTGGAGATACGAATTGTATTTTGTCAAATAATAGTTTTAATCAAACAAAGCGCTTTCGGTCAACAGGGAATTGATTCCCTCTCTTGATGATAGCTCAAGAAGCTTTTACTGGAAATTTCAACATTTTGTTATATATATATATAAATATATTATGTATGTTGTATACATGTAAAATGTGTATATCACCCCCCTCGACTCAAGGACCATGTAATAAAGATGAGGGTCGTTTTTAAAAATGTTTTCCTTCCATTTCCCAAATCTCAATGCAAAAGCTCAAATTACGACTGAAACTTATACATCCACAAGTATCGCGTTTTAAAAACTGAATATAATTCAACCTATTTTTTGTATGGAACGTCACAAATATTGTTTCTATCATGCATAAAACCTATTCACGAGTTCCCAAACAGCTGCTGCATGGCTACCAACTCCATTATAAAATTTAAAACAAGACGAAATGAATTCACAGCTCACCCGATGTAAATTCAAAGAAATTTAAAATGAGTGTGAAAGTTTTTCAGAAAGGGATTTTGTTTGTTGTAGATCGAAAGTTGGGTAAGGGATGAACACCAAGGTTCGAAGTTTCAATCCTTGATATCTCAATTCGGATAAAATTCATTGCACTTCGTCAACACACAATAAACACTTTGCGACCCGTGATGGCCGATTGGAACGACAGGATGGAGCGTTGATGGGTACGAATGTTTAGATTTGATCATATTTTTGAATCGAAATGAAAAAATAGTAAATAGTTTTATTATATTAAAATTCGGGAAAAAATAAAGAAAAAACATAAAAATTAAACAAAAAATTTATACTTAATTACTTTCACCAAAAAACAAAATTTTTCGGGTCTTTCTTTTCATTCTTTGAGAATTGATGTCGCCTGGGAAAGTAATTGGTATAGGGTTTTGTTGTTTATTTTATTTTTTCTTTTTTTCTCACGAGTTTTCATATATAAAACTAATTTCTTTATTTTTTTATTTCGATAAAAATATGATCAAATGTAAACATGCATATCGACAATCGATACTCGCGATTCGTCCATCAATTCACCAAATCGACGTATTCGAACCGGGGCCTTACGGGGTTTAATATTTAATCTTATCGAAGAATATCAGAATGTACAACTTTAATCCAGTGAATCATCCATTATCGATCTTCATCAATGACAAGGGAAACCATATTTATCAACTTTCAAGAACATCTTTAAATTCGACATCAATTTCAAAGAATGACAAAAGAGCTGAACAATTGTCTTCTGAGTGAAAGTGATTAAGATATGATTTTTTGTTGTTGTAATGTTGTATATGTTTTTTTTGTTATTTTTGTTTCCTCACGAGTTTTATATGATAATAAAACCAATTTCACAATATATTTTTTCATTTGATAAAAAAATAAAAATTTAAAAACTTGATGTCGACCCCCATCGATGACGCGTCGCGATGCCATGTCGACGCCATATCGACGCCATCGATGACGTGTCACAAAGTCGACTATTTATTGTAGTGACTTGACGAAGTGCAATGAATGATTTAGTCTTATCGAATATCAAGGATGTTTTGAAACGTCGGGAAACCATTGTGATATCATCCATTACATACTTTTCGACTTACCCAAAGACAAGGAATCCACTGATCATCCCAACATTTCCGCACATCATTTTGAAATTGGACATCAATTCTCGAAGAAAGGCAAAAGAGCTGAACAATTGTCTTTTTTGGGGAAAAATGATCGAGATATATGATTTTTTTGTTGTTGTAATGTTGTATATGTTTGTTTTTTTTTTCAATGTTTTTCCTCACAATTCTTTTATATGATAATTAAACAATTTTACAATATATTTTTTTTATTTCGATACAAAATATGATTAAATGCTAAAAACTTTTGATGTCGACGCCTTGATGACGCGTCGCGACGCCATGTCGACGCCAACACGTCATCGATGGCGTGCCTTTATCGACGATTTATTTGTGGTTCTTGACGAAAGTGCAATGAATGATTTATCCATGAATTAGATATGGGGTGTACGAAACCGTCGAATCCATTGTGATATCATCCATTACATACTTTTCGATCTTTATCGATGACAAGGAATCCATACTGATCATTCCAGCATTTAAAGCAATCATTTTAAATTTCTTTGAATGTTACACGGGGGGAGCTGTGAATTAATTTCGTCTTGCTTGAAATTTATAATGGAGTTGGTATTGCCATGCAGCAGCTGTTTGGGAACTCGTGAATAGGTATATGCATGATAGAAACAATATTTGTGACGTTCCATACAAAAATATGATTGAATTATATTCAGTTTTTAAAACGCGATACTTGTGGATGTATAAGTTTCAGTCGTAATTTGAGCTTTTGCATTGAGATTTGGGAAATGGAAGCAAAACATTTTTAAGACGACCCTCATCTTTATTACATGGTCATGAGTCAGAGGGGATGATATACACATATACATATATACACACACATACATATATATATATATATATATATATACGAAAATAAGTGTTGAAAGTACACAGTAAAAGCTTCTGAGCTATCATCAGAGAGGGAATCAATCTCCCCCTTCCGTTGACCGAAAGCGCTTTGCTTGATTAAAACTATTATAGACAAAATACAATCTCTGTATCTCCAAGGTAAAATTTTTGCTTCATTTCATGCACTATGCCAAAAAAGCTGCAACAATGTACGTATACGGAGAAGTATATATTTTTTTATCATGAATTCACACAAGATACGTTAAAATCACCAATTGACTTATTATTGAAATATCGTGGGGTACAAGATAAGTTTTAGGATAGGTTAAGTCATGAAATACCTCTTATGATGCAAGATTAGGTTACATTAGCAAACTGATGTGTCACTGTTGAGATTGATAAATAAATAAATGTATTTTATGGAGGATTGAGTTTTATTTGACATATTTTTTACAATTTGATAATGTCTTAATTCAATGAGTCATCATTGTCTTCATCTTCATCATCGATATGGAGCAGTTCATATTTCTGGATGATGTCATCAGGTAGGTACGGTAACAGATCGTGGAGATATCCTTTCAGATCGCATTTGACCATTTCCTCACAAAATTGGTACAAGTCCATATCTCCTTCACCAAATTTCTCACAAAGATACGCACCAGAGTTATACTGCTCATGTTTTTGCGAACACCTTCGAACTTCATCTTCATCGAAGCAAACATTCAGGTCATAATTCATTTGCATGGAGGGCATCCCAACTCAATGTATTGAAGTAGGAATGCAGTCTTTCAATGGATGAATGTATATCCGACTTTGATCAAACTTTGACTAGAGTAGAGCGTCCACATATTGAAAGGTCTGAAATAAGAAAATAATTGAATTATTGTCCATCGGAGGTTTCACTAGTAGTACTTACACAAAATAAAGTTTTGATAAAAATGCTCTGAAGTATCTTTCAAAAAATAAAATAAAAATGGAATATCTATATTTTACATTAAACTACTTTACTATGTCTCAACTTCAAATGAACCATTGGAGTATGTAAAAATGTTGAATTCCCAGGATGAGTCAAATTTCACCAGAGTTCATGTTCTTGAATCTTCTGAAATTTGTGAACTTTTCCAAATATGTGAGTGTATACTTGACACCAGAAGCATTGATGCAAACTACATCACTATCTTTGATACTTTTTATAATAAAGGTTTATTCATTGTTTGATGAATGCATTATAATCTTCCGTAATGTTGAAGAAATCGATCTTTCGAATCGTATGGTATAAACGGTGATACTTTTTATAATGAAAGGTTTATTCATTGGAAGGGAAGATATTGTTTTCTGTTCTAAAATTTTCACCTTTTGCACAATTATTGATCTGATTATTTCCAAATCTACTTCAGTAAGAGACATAGTAAAACTTACGATATATATACATATATATATATATATATATATATATATATATATATATTATTCACACTGAAAAAAACATACACTAACTCAACTACCACTTGGCTAAATCACACACTTTTTTGAATTCTCACCAACGCATCCATCCTTTTTATAGGAGGCAAAACACCGCCCCACTACATTAAGTGAAACAACTCAACAACTCAACAGAAAAAAAAATCATTTTTTCAATTTGACCTTGACTCTTGATGTGTTCCAAAATTAGTTGGATTATTGTCATCAAAAGAACTACATCAACCAGAAGTCAATTCAGTGAGTGAATTTTTCAATGACATTACATGATGATAATAATATTCTATTCAAATCTTGGCTAAACAAAAATATTTAAGATCAATTTGATTAGGACAGTATCAAATGTATAAATAATTCCAATGGTTCGTATACAATAAAATATTTAGGGCAAAGTGTTCCAAAGAGTCATCTAGTTCGAGGACTCGAACTCTTGTCAATTCAATTTCATTGAATAAAATAATTTTTCGTTAGAATATAGTGATTTATGTAGAATAGTTCCTCAATAAAAATGCATTCAACAGCTCTTCATTGGAATATTTCTGCACGTAAGTCAAATTATTATTATAATATCGGCGGAATATATTAACAATTCTTTTTTTGTTTCAGTTTCCGACATACATTATTCAAGTCAGTATTGGATCAAATCAATCGTATTCAATCATCGAGTTTGAGCTCTCATATCAATGGAACGACACCAACCATTCTGAAACGTTGCTTCCCTCAGGATGAAGTCGCTAGATGTTCTGTGAAGATGTAGGCAAATGTGATTTGAATATGATTCTACTGATGCAATTACCATATCAAAAAAAATCTATCCATATCTTGGAATAAAATTAATGAAATATAACAATAATTATTTATCCAAACCCTCATATTTCCACCCCTAGTTGAAAACAATCCATTCAATATGTATGAGACAAACACCGGCTACCGTTTAGACAAAATATTGATAATTGCATTCACTTCAATGGTAAAATTGCACAATAGGCTCGTCAATTAGATATGGTGGTAAACCCACCATTCTTCGAACCAACCTTCCCTTCATTGTAACTTACTATTATACATTGAGTTTTGGCAAATAAATGAAAAAAGTCCTTTCAGTCTCAGTTTAGCAGAAATCGATATTAGTTTCAGTGTTGAATTATCGTTGTTTAGCGCAGATATTTTCCAGTGATATATTCCACAAATTTTTTGTCCAAAACAATTGTTTTAGTGAGTTCGACATAATATGTATTATGTCGCAGAACAATTGTTTTAGTGAGTTCGACATAATATGTATTATGTGTGAGTAGATTTCAATATTATATGTGAATAATGTGCTCCTTTTTTCATCATGAGAACATATGAATCATATTGATCGATAGTATTATTCAGAAATCAACTAGCAATATATTTCACTGACGAAGGTATAGTCTCACAGCTCACTGTATATTATAATAAGAAATAACATGGGAATTACCTAAATTGTAAATTTAGAATTCATGTTTCTGCATGTTTGAGAATTTTCCAGTACTCTTCAGATACAATAAATGTAATAAACTTCCATTGATTAATCAAAAGAAAGCACATTAATATTGATGATTATGAAGTTGGCTAGAATTGTATATCATATCAGAAATACATTCAATGTAATATACTTCCATTGATTATTCACAAGAAAGCAATGGGAAAATTTGCGATATTCCTATTTGTTACTCAGTTGTTCTATAGCTATTCTGAAATATGTTACACTCAGACTGCCAACTTCATAAAACTTAATTTTTTTCGTCAATGTTCAAAGTTTGAGTTGAAATTGTTGACTCCTCGTGGAAATATATGAATGAAATGGTCTTTTTTTTGTCATGTAGGAAGTGTGTATCGATTTTTCGATCAGGTTGATGTGTTCATAATTTCCATCAATAATTCTTGCGGTATTTTGCTTTCCTTCTATGATACATGAAACGTCCACTATTCAATCGAATTCATTCTGATATGTGTACATATCAATCAAATCTTCTCAGTGAGAGTGTAATATTATTTATTAAGCCTTTTTTTTAATAATAATAGAAATACCCATAATTCCTCCAATCACTCTAGAAATAATTAATTTTACATTTTTCACATTTCGAATATCATTGAATACAATGGAGCAAAGCCTACAATAGTGTCATTACTGAACTCCAACATTATTCCTCATAATTGATAAATGCCCAAACCAAGTTCATATCACTTTTGTGTCACATATCAAAGATCTTATGAACCAAAAAACAATGAAATAGTAATCTACAACTGAAATCCTATAGCACACTACCTCGATTCGAGAATCAACTTCTTATTTCGTAAAAAATGTCATCCTTTCAATTCTCACAATCAAGAAATTTAGAAAAACAACATCATATTTTCTATGTCATAATATCATAGAATAGAATGAAACAAATCCATGCATTAGTCGACAATTGATAATAGCAATGATTGAGCGTCAGTCCAATCGAGTAATATACATTCATATTTTTCCATATCTCAAATAACAATTAATATCATGAAGGCAGAAACCTCAATGAAAGATAATATTGTCATTATCAAAGTTCATATCACTTTTTGTGTCACATATCAAATCCATACATATTCATTCTAATACATAGAATGTTTCAAAATTTATGTATTTTTTTATTGGGAATTAATATGTTTTTTTCTAATCCAAAATAACAAGTTTAAGAATGGTTGCTCTGTTATTTCTCTTGGATGATTTTGGGAATCACTTTTTGTAACATCCATATTGTTCCAGTAAACGTTAGTATGTCATATTGCGATACTACTACTATTGTTGAATGTTTGATATTGCACTGTTTTTTGATAAAACCGCAGGATGTATGTACATGCAATAATGAATAATAATTTTGATTTGTGATAAAATTGACAAAAAAGTGGACATATATAATTATTGGATAATGTACACTTGACATTTCATCATCGTTTTTAATTCCCATATATTTTTTTTTTCGCGGTTTTTAATCCAATTTCCATATAGCTATATAGCAAATTTATATTTTCAGAAATAAAGTCCCACATTTCATATCGGTCTTTATATTAATCATTCAACTCGCAAAAGTGTGATACTATATCAATAAGTTATGCAATATTTGATTATTTTTTAGTTAGAAATGCAAGTGGTGACCTTGTTTTTTGAGTAAGCCACAAATGTTCGGAAGAAATGCAAGCTCTCTTCGACATCGAATCGGGGATGATACACTTTTACTGCAGAAGGTGGGGAGGAATGGGAGGAGATTATGTGATATTGATTTTTGAGTCAACTGAAAACCATTCGATAGAAATGCAAGATCACCTTGAAATCAGATCAGGGTGCGCAGTGCAAGTGCACACTGCAGTATTAGGGAAAGGGTGGGGTGTTGGAAAAATATTTATAAAGTGTAGACTTTTTTTACATAATCATTCTCAACACTTTTCAAGACGACGAGTAGTACGTGTGTGTGTGTGTTTGTTAAAGTTTATAACTACGATGAATTCCAACGATATTAGTATTTTGGAAAAATACTTACTGCTGACGAACATAGCAGTGTTGAAGTAGCAGCATCAAAAGGGACGATGACGTGATGGATTTGAATTTTGATATTGATGAATTCATTTTGATAAGTGCGCTGAGGTGCCAGATCTGCAAGATGTTTCTATATCTCAATTGCCAACCAGTTCTCCACCTGTGATCTCTATTCCTGACCAAATCATTGAAAAGGCTCCTGTCATCCAAGTTCTTCAGGATATTCAGGTCCAGCCTCCAAAACGAAAGAGGAGATCTACACTTGACCTTCCCACCGCCACCACTCGAACTCTAAAACAAGATGCTGCTTTGAACAGTTCCAAGCCGAGTACCTCGAAATCGTCGACATCGCCCTCCAAAGCTAAGGGAAGATCGAAAAAGAAGGATGCATCTTCGAAATTACATCCGCAGCCATTGGATCGCTAGCTTCGAATATGTACCACTGAAAATTTATACTCAGCACAGAAATATAGCAAAACGTAAAATCGATGAATCAACAATACCATCACAATGTGTGCTCAAGCTGATGAAGAATTAGATGAAGAAGTTGCAGTCGCGTATAAAATGGATAAAGAGATTGCTGAAATGCAAAAGAAGTCTGATGCCATCAAACAAAGGGTGGATAGAGATAGAAAATACAACACCAGCATTCGAAAGCAAGCAGAAATGGCTAGGCTGGAATCGATCCAATCCTATGATGCAATGACATCAATTCTCAAAGAATGACAAAAAGAGCCGAACAATTGTCTTTTGAGTGAAAGTGATTAAGTACATGTTTTTTTGTAATGTTGTATATGATTTTTTGTTGTTGTAATATTGTTTCCTCACGATTTTTTTATATGATAATAAAACAAATTTTACAATATATTTTTTCATTTCGATATCAAATATCATTGAATGCTAAACACTTGCATTTTTTTAATCTGTGAATTGTTTTCTTTGGAAAAAACCTAGCCACTTGACAAACACTCAAACACTCTATTTCCTTCAATATCTTCTCGGCCAACATTGAGATTTTGTGTTTTCTTCAATTCAACTTCATAGAAACAACATTGAATGAGATTCTTATCTATATGTCTTTGAGAATGTATGTTTTTGGATATGTGCTGTTAATTTTCACGATCTTGAATAATTCCGTGGTGAAATTGGCTTCGAAACCCTTTTCGAATTTTAAAGTTAATACTTTATTTTCATCTTTTTTATACTATTATTGAGTATTTTGAAACAAGCAGGTTATAAACCGATTGCAAATCAGTTTGACGAATTTTTGAAATTGTAAAAAAATATTTTTGAAGTTATCTTTGCAAAAGTTGTTACTTTAGGAAATATTAATATAAACATTAATAAATATTATAAAATTGGTCTGGTGCATATTTGTCGGTATTAACTTTGTCTGGCAAGTTAATGAAGCGTCGCGATGCCATAGCGATTGCTAAACAGGTGCCAGAATCGTTATTCCGTTTTAAGTGCAACTTATACTAACGAATAAATATTATTTCAAGTTTTAGAAAAAGCACATCTGAAAAATGCATGTGATCTTCAGGGCTAGGGGATTGCTTTTGAGAAAATTGTTGTAAATTGACTTCTAGCTGATGAAGTTCTTTTGTTGACTATAATTCAACTTCTGATCAACAATGAATTCACGCACACATTTCATGAGGAATAAACCCCCCCACCACACTAAGTGTCATCGAATAAGACATTCCAACTAATCTTGCAACACATCAAGAATCAAGGACAAATTGAAAAAATCCATTTTCCAAATCTACCAAACTTCAACCAACATGGAATGATTCTCTCATTCAACATGCAATATGTGCTCCCCTCTCACTTGATTTGATTTCATAATACACATACTAGAAAAAATCAATAGTCCTATTACGCAGTGTTCAAGGTCAGGCAAATTGCCTTGAATCATCGCAGAGTTGTCGAAGACTCTGAAAAATCAATAACCTGTGGCGTTGATGTTGGCTCGAAAGCCGTGCACACCCCCCATTGATGAATCATCTCAGTGGTTAGGGTGATTGAAGAATATGAAAAGTAGGCTGTGACGCTGATGCTAGTTCATGCATACTGAAATGAATGCGCGATCCCTTTCCCATCGAATTCGGTTTCATAATACACATACGCAGTGACCAAGGTCATGCAAATCGCCTTGAATCATCGCAGAGTTGATGAAGACTTTGAAAAAATCAATAAACCTGTGGCGTTGATGTTGACTCGAAAGCCGTGCACACCCCCCATTGATGAATCATCTCAGTGGTTAGAGTGATTGAAGAATATGAAAAGTAGACCAGTGACACTGATGCTAGTTCGAAGGTCATGTACCACACTCTCATGCATACTGAAATTAATGCGCGATCCCTTTCCCATCGACTAGCGTTACAAGGTCAACGAGAAATGAATCCCCAAGGTCATGCAAACACCACACTATCACCAGGGCACTTCAATGTCAATGATACACGACCTTCAACCTCCCCATCTCAAGGTTACTTCAAGGTTAACACATACACACATAGCCAACCCCCCCTTCTCAAGGTCATGGGGAGGGGGGTCAAGGTCATTGGGAGGATCCCTGAAACCGGCTCAAAACCACTACTTACTTCCAGAAGGAGATTCCATTTTGGAAAATAAGAATTTCTCAATTCTGCTACGAATTATTTCACTTCAAACACAACGTAATTTTTAGACCGTACCGCACGACCCATGCTACCTGTTCGAGAGTTCCGGCCAGAATGGTATCCCAACAGCTATATATAACACCTGCCACTCCCCGACTCTGGAAGGGACGTGGAAAACACCCATCTACCTAGCCCAACAGTTAGAATTTCTCAAATAAAAACTCTATTTTTCGATTTTTAACCAGCGATATGGGATTTGAGACCACTGTGCGTCGGGTGGAAACATGAGACTAACGATCGTACCACTGAGCGACTAGCCCTGATAACGTACACCTTCCGTACCCTTGGAGAAACCCTACGAGAACTTGGAATTGGTTCAAATATGATGAGCATGGTTGATACGTGTGCGTGGATATAAAGATCTTCTGCATGCTGCTGGATCAACAAGCTGGATATACAAAAAACCTTGTTTTATGTGCCCATGGGACAGTCGAGACCTGAAAAATCACTGAACTAATAAGAGTTGGCAGCCGAGGGTGCTCACAGTCGGTCAAAATAATTTCTTCCGAGAAACTCTGGTACCTCCACATGAAGTTTTTTTCGGAAATCACTGCCGAAAGATGGAGAATGCTTCAAATATTTGGTCCCAAGTTTCCAGGCCTCTCGTAGGTAAAATTGAAGGGAGGTGAGTTCGTTGAAGCCGTCATTAGAAGGCTTATAGCTGATCAATATCATGACGGATTCTAAAAAAAAAATGCATTCAAGGAGGACATAGAGAAATATTTAGGCAATAAGAAAAATCCCGACTGCAAAAACCATTTCAGAGTTTGAGTTTAAGAGTGAATTCCCTCCAATCCCACATTGACTACTTTCCTGAAAATTTGGGAGCTGTGAGTGGAGAACAGGATGAACATTTCACCAGGACATCAAGGAGATTGAAAGAAGATATCAGGTGAAATGGAGCATTACAATGATGGCAGGCTACTATTGGATGCTTCAAAGAGACATTCCAGATGCTATTCACAAGCGTGAATGAACCAAGGGGAGTCTCACAGGAAAATAGAAACGATTCAAGTGTATTCAACTTATATGTGAACGAACTTCACTTAGTTGCCAGTTAAGGTGACATCATAGGATATGCTGATGACACTCTTATTTTTTATCACGCTCCAACATGACAGGAATTGAAAAACACTGCAGAAATAGAGTTCAAGTTTATTAAAGATTGATTTGATAACAAACTATTGACAGTGAATTTTGAAAACACCCACGTTCTTCCTTTCAGTTGCAACAAATCAGGCCCCTCTCTTTCACCAACTAGAAATAAATAAAAATAGAAAAATATTGAAAATAAACTCCAAAACTGTAATGAAATACTTAGGAATATACCTAGACACACATCTCAAGTGGGATTATCATATAAAATATATAAATAGAAAACTCCAAGTCATATTATATAAATTCAAATATCTAAACAATCACTTACCCATCCAATAAAAGAAAGTAATCAACTTCTCCCTTGTAGAAAGTCTATCCGCTACGGTATTATAGTTTATGGTGATGCGCTCAAACCACATCTGAACCGTTTGGAGGTAATAGAAAAACGGTTTCTGAAATTATTCCTACAGAAAAACTCCGGATAAAGTTCCATTAGCCTCTATAAAGAACGAAAAACTACGGATATCAGGCAATTATTTTACCTTTGTGTGAATATGAGGTACCACTTCCAAAAACAAAAATCTGATATCCCTAATCATGAATACAAAACACGAAACCGTAACAAACACACTTGTTACAAAATCGCTTGTTGCAAAATCTAAAACCAAAAAAGCCTACTTTTATATTGCAATAAAAACTTAAAATACGCTGCCTGAGGAGATGAAAAAATGTAAAAATAAACAAAATTTCAAAAGAAAGATAAAGAAGTATTTAAACGAAAATGAAAGAAAATTGTTCTTCCAACTCCTCGAACCCTGATGGAATATAACCATTATTATATTATATTATTATCATTATATTATTACTATTGTATCGTTCTCTGATGTATTCATTCAATTATGTTTTCTTTATGATAATTTGACTGACTTTATATATATTATTCTTCTAACTTTACATTTATATATTCTTAAATTTTTTAAATTTCCATTTAATTTTTAAAAGGTTATAGATATCTATCAATATTTTTGGGAAACAAGTGCTCTTATCCTTATCCTTAAATCACTTTGTTCACTGCATGTAGTCACTTATCTGTATTTGTATTTTTTCTAATCTGAATAAAGTTATTATTTTTATTATTATCATTTTGGTGACCTCATTTCAGTTCAAAAATTATTTCCATATCAAATTTACAATTAATTTTCTCAGTCTAGATCAATAAAAGAGCTCTCAATTTTGTTAATGCCTATATTTGTTATTATCATTTCCTCAGAGAATATCTGAAGAAAAATGTGACAATATACAGTTTGCCATATATTATCAACGCAATCTATCAATACTGTTGAACATGCACATGACATATCCATGTAATTTTCCCATTATGGCGACTACAATCACAACATAGTTATAGCATTAAAAGCCCATAATTCACAAACCCCAGAGTGAAAACTATGCGTCGAGGATAATACGGCTCCCAGAACCGGAGCCCTTTGATGAATCATAATAACAGGAATGATCATTATGTTTTGTTATTCTGACTGATTAATGGAGGATCGTCGACACGTTCCCAAAACTGCTTGATTCTAGTAGAAGTCGCACTGGCGCTGTATAAAGCATGTTAATGATTTTGCCGGAATTTGTACTTTATTTTGGTGTGATTAATCGTTCTCAGGGTATATATCAAGATAAAGCCGAATTTGTTCTGCAGGAACTTGGTTTCGTTAAAGCTGGGAGCACAATTTTGATCTCTGCAGTCTCATTCATTGAATAATACCGAGTAGTTACTTATCGTTCTGCGAAAATTGAGTTGCTTTTTCATGAAGCTCCACGAAAAAAGTATTCTGACTTCTCTTTGGGTGGGCAGGGTGTTGTGATTGAGGAGGGAGGTGAATCAATTGGAAAAATTGTTCATATAATAAAAATCGAACTTTCCTGAGGGGAGTCGTTGAATCAGTGAATTATTTTCCGCAATTTCTCCTCATTGTTTACCTGAAGGTAGTTCGGAGGATAAGTAATCCAGACATATGTTCTCTAATAGAAACAAAATTTTGGATTTGTACAATGGTATATTCACATGGAGAGTTCACGTTTATCCATAACAAATTATTTCCAATGATACATGACCAAAGATGCGATCACTTCACCATACCAGAAAATTCACAACCAACACTGACTATAAATACTATAATCAATATAGGAAAATATGTGGAAGAGTAAGCGATGCCAATAAAAAATATTATCATCAAAATCGTATGATAAATGCAGATACCTAAACGAATCAAAGAACGTTGGAGTCTAGTGAATGAGTTAAAAGGAAAGCAAACCAACGGAAAGCACAAAATAGTACCAATTTTACCTGATATAATGAATATTTATTATTGTATGATAACCTCCGGAACCGTAAGACTTGAAAATGTAAACAATGTTCCACTTCTTTTCTTAGAATCATTTCATATAGAAAACACTGATACCCACTGATATCCAAGAGCTGGAGAAAGCGATTGAAGATATCAGGAACAAAAAACATTAGGATTTGACGATATGTCCATCAGAATTTTTGAATGTCTCGCAGTATGTGTCCTGAATGTGTTTGCTATAATAATAAACGGTTCTTTCGGAAAAGACATTTTTCCTGACTTCCTTGAGCATTCTGTAATAATACCCATTCACAAAAGAGGTGACAGGGATGGCCCATCCAACTACAGAAAAACTTCAGCAAAAATCATCAAGAAACTAGCCAAAAAGCGCATAATTTGCATTGATATCAACCAATTTGCCTTTCAAAATAATAAAAATACAAATGATGTCATTTTTA
The DNA here is from genome assembly GCA_018342105.1 of Gonioctena quinquepunctata. Classification (NCBI taxonomy): domain Eukaryota; kingdom Metazoa; phylum Arthropoda; class Insecta; order Coleoptera; family Chrysomelidae; genus Gonioctena; species Gonioctena quinquepunctata. The sequence goes on from JAFIRS010001527.1 coordinate 220,142, forward strand.
ACCTTTCACAGGAAGTATACAGTGAACTTAACACTGTGCTTCTACGACAGCTGTTTTCTGTGATTTCAAAAAAGCCTTCGACTTTGTGGATCATAAGATTCTGCTGCAAAAACTCAAATATTATGGTTTTGATAACAATAGTATAACTGGGAATAGGTCATATCTATCACACAGCACACAATTTGTATGACTTTCAACTGACTCAAACATTGGTGAAACCTGAACGGAAGTCCCCTAAGGTTCCATTCTGTGGCCCATTCTATTCCTCCTATATATGAATGATATCGCGCACTCAAAGATCAGTACCAGAATAACACTTTTTGCTGATGATACTAGCCTATTGTGGCATGGCAGAGATCCGACAGAAATGCACAACATAAGATCTGCAAAAAAGCTGGTGCGATTCAAACTTCCTCTCATTGAATTTTAAGAAAGCAAATATTATTTTCTTCAAGTGTAATATGCCAGTCAAGAAATAAGACAATAACAACTTGGATATACAATCAACAGGAAAACACATCGACAATAATCTCAAATTCATATATTACAACTGAATAAAAAACTGGCAACAGGATGTTACGTTATCAGGAGTGTCTCGAAAGAACTTTGGTTGAATTTTTCAAAAACAACCTATTTTTCCTACATTGATGCCCACATAAGATATGGAATTTATTTCTGGGGAGTTTGCAACAAACAAATGCTCCAAAGTGCATTTGTTCATGAAAAAAGGGCCATCAGGTATATGTGCAAGGCAACCTATAATACCCGACAGACCAACACAATTAGACTTCCCATACCAACCGCTAGCTTGGTGAGAGACTCAGTAATTCATAATGGAATCAACATGTATAAAAAATTTCCTGCAAATCTTAAACACGAGTCTTCTTTGAATGCATTCAGAAAAATCGTAAGAGAACTACTGCTTGATAAGGCATATTATGATTTCGAAGAATTTTATAATGATCTTTCGATATCTCTCAATGCATTTGTTTGTGTCATCAATATTTGTAGTGTTTATACAAGTGTTTTGAATTTTATAATGTAACCACAATCAGCAAAGCTAATGTGATTACCTGCGTACGTGAAAGAGACGTACTAATTTTAATTTGTGTAGTGCAACTTTCCATGAAATTTTAAACAAAAATGCACAGGGCAATTCTCCTTTAAATATTTCAGATTAAATCAATGGTGTTGATACATTTTTGAATGTTACTTTTAACTTTGACGACTGTGCAAATTGCCTAGGTAGACGTTTGTCAATGAGAACCTGTTTTCTACAGACAATAAACGCATCTCTCTCTCTCTCTCTCTCTCTCTCTCTTAACTCCGGTACTTTCCGCAACGAAAGCCACCTTTAATGTCTCCATTGCTTGAATTGTTTTCTGACTGGTAGTTTGAAACAAATGGTGTTAACGCACTTTTTTATACAGAATGGGCCATTAAAAACGAAACAGCGGCTCTGTAGGTCGGCAGAACCGAATTATATGAAAACGCTCGGACACGTCAACTACATTTTCGAGGGGGACATCGTTCGCGATGAAATTCACCCGAAATACATTCCATCCCTCGGAGTTGTGACCGCCACCCATAAATTTTTAAATAACAACATATGACAAGTGAAACCTAATTTGAAAGGAATGTTCCTTCTTAATATCAAACAACAAAAAAATTAAATTAATTATATCGATTCGTTTTCGAGATAAAGAAACTTGAAGTCAAGAAATCACTTTTTATTCACTCAATCAATAGAAGTAATATCTAGCAAAGCAACTGTTTGAAGATAATCATCATTTTCAAGGAATTGAATGATCTAACTGTTTACCAACAAATAACATGCAATTTCTTTCAAAATGTTCATTTCATCCTCATCTACATTTACTCGAAAAAATGTTGAGGTTCTTAAGAATCTATGAAAAGTCGTTTTCTCGAATTCGAATCAAATGCGAGTACAACAAACTGATCTTTGATTGAACGACATTAGAGTGAATTATTTGACTAAAGACGAAAATAGTTGAAATAATAACAATTTTTTTAGGAATGATGAGTGCGGTAACCATACAGCTAATTTGTTCAATGAAACGCATCCAGATAAACTTGTTGCTAGAAAATACGTTATAGAATTAGTGCAAAATTTTTTTCAAACTGGATCAGTAGCCAACAAGAAACGAGACCCAAAACGTCAATTTCCGTTGAGGAATGAAGCTGTTGAGGACAAGTTCAGACATTGAGCACAAGGAAATTGGGTAGTGTTTCCAATATCAATAGAACCAGTATCCGCCGAATCCTGAAACATCATAAATTCCACCCCTACAAAATACATTTGGTACACCAATTGAATGAAGATGATTTTGATAGGCGACAGGAATTTTGTGAAATAATTACTACGAGAATTGATGCTGATGAGAATTTCCTTTTCAACAACTGCTTTTTTTATAAGTCTACATTCTTTTTTTATTCGACTGTGAATTGTCATAATTGTCGTTATTGGTAAGATGCCAATCCACATGTTTTCCACGAAGTCCATACTCAAACTCCCCAAAAACTCAATGTCTGGGCCGGTATCTTTGGGGACCCTTTGATTGGACCAGTATTTCTCGACGGTAACCTGACAGGAGAAACTTATTTGGAATTATCGAATGAATTTGTTTATCCACAATTAGTAGACATCATTGTAAATGACGATCGTTATCATGAAGACCACTCGATATTTCAACAAGACGGGGCACTTCCACAATATGCACATCCTGTTAAGGCATATTTGGATAGAATGTTTCCTGGAAGTTGGATTGGAAGAAGAGGCTCTATAGAGTGTCCAGCCAGATCTCCAGATTCAACCCCACTCAACTTTTTTCTGTGGGGTCACTTGAAAAACAGAATATTTGCAACCGAACCAGAATATCTGGAAGATTTATGAAGGAGAATTATCAAAGAATTCTGTCGAATAACGCCGGAAATGCTACGAAATGTGAGGTCTCGTTTTGAACAGAACTTGTACTATTGTATGGAAATGGGTGGTAGACAGTTCGAACATTTATTCCATTGACAATAATAATTATCGCGACAGTTGCTTTATCAGATATTGTTTTTATTGATTGAGTGAATAGAAAGGGATTTCCCAACTTCAAGTTCCTATATTTCGAAAACGAATCGATATAATTAATTTATTTTTGTTGTTCGATATCAAGAAGGAAAATACCTCCCAAATGAAGTATCACTTGCCATATGTTGCTATTGAAAAATTTAGGGGTAGCGGTCTAAGCTCCGAGGGATCGAATGTATTTTGGGTGAATTTCATCGCGAACGATATCTCCCTCGGAAATGTAGTTGATATGCTCGAACATTTTCATATAATTCGGTTCTGCCGACCTACAGAGCCGCTGTTTCGTTTTCAATGACCCACTCTCTATATTATTATCTACTCTAACTACCTCATATAACATGGGTGACCATTTGTCAATAGGAACCTCTTTTCTTCAGGCTATTTCTCTCTGTCACTGTCTCTCTCTCTCTCTCATAACTCTTGTACCTTTTGCAACGAATGTCTTCATTGTTTGAATTGAATTTTGACTGGTACTTTAAAACCCATAGTATGTGAACATCAGATGTACTCCAGAGCGATACAGTATCAAAAAAGCGTTTCTTTTGTGTTGAATTTCACAAAAAAATTCCATATTTTTTTTATTTTTAGATACTCTATTCCAAAGATCTTTCCGAATGATATGACCTGGACAGTTGTAGAATTAAAAAACCCACAGCTGCCTAGTCATTGATACGAACCGGCCCTGCATACTTTATTTTACTCTGGTTGAGATATTGTTACCAAGTTTATGAAGGGCTATACTGGGTGTAAATAAATTATAAAAACTCACTGGCGATTTTTATCGAGCGGCAGACAAATATCGTCCTCCCAATAAATTTTTAGAGAGCCGGAATCGTTCGAATTATGTACTTCGCCAATCCAGTTGAGGATAATATGGGAATAATCAAAGCACTTATGAAACCAAACAAACTATATTAATTAAAATAATTAGTTCGTTACAACAAATATCCAATGTATGGTATGACATTATAATCAATACAACTCAGTACTTCCATATCACAGGTTCCAAATAAGTACTACAACCTGGAAAAAAAAAAGCGTTATGATTGACAGTAAGTTGTATGCATTCCATAAAGCCCATGTATAAAGGAACTGAAATTTCAAGAATCTAACAATTTCAAAATGACTCCAAGATTAACAACAATATTTCTTCATAAAATACTCTGTCCAAACCAGTGGTTACAAAATAAATTTAGCTTTTTCCAATAACACTGTATGTAATATCAAATATTTCAATAATTTGCACAATCTGAAACAATTAAGAAAACTATGGTGAATGAATGAATATCATTCAAAATCAATTGTGAGGAAGTTTAACAATTTATAAAAGCCAAATGCTTTATACTCACTCTGAAACAAAATATCTGACACTCTATTAATTTGAGACGATAAAACAATGAAGAAATGTAATATTGGTTCAATGAGCAAGTACCTTTTCACGAAACTGGATGAATGATTCATAAAATTGAGAAATTATTCACACACACATGAAAAATTGATTTGATTCAATGATGAAAATGTATAATAATTCTAGGTACAGATTTGCATTACACCAATACAGCAAAATATTTTGGAATGTATTTCGGAAGCCGTATCTCACGCACCCCAGTAGTAATATTAGCTGAAAAAGCGACTTGGCCCAGGAAGCCATTTTTTTATCATTATCGTGGCGGCTAACTTGTTGAATATCGACTGTTCTCTACTGCGCACTTGATTCTAGATCAAACATTTTTCTCGTTCCGATAATTTCTAACACTGTTAAGAAAATATTTCAATCATTTCTATGTTAACTGAGTTCCAATTTGACTCCATACCCAATTGACAGACTGACGTAGGTGACTGAGCATGCGAGAATGAGCGAGAATTAATGAATTTCTGGGATTTTATATGTTTCTTGGTGATGACGGCCCTCGCGTCATTTACTATTCGTGGTCCCACACGGAGAGTAGGATGACAGTTTTTTCATGGGATTAATGCGTGGCCATTAGCGGGTAGTGATGTCAATTTCATATTGTTGAGTTATAAGCGGTTAGACTCTTGGACGATTACAAGCTTACTTCATTACGTCCTATGATATCTTTATTAGCTGTATTTATAGGGTTAGAACACATATGGCAGTCATTATTTGTTTCTCACCTGGGGTGTTTAGAGAGCATTCTGTGATTAATAATTCATTGAAAAAAAAACAATTATTTGCGGGAGACTTCCCATGTTCGGTTTTCAAATGACTATAATAAATCTGGGAGATTCATGTCTGTATTATCTGAAAAAATGACTTTCACACGCAAGCAATTTTCGTAAGTGTTGACGGTTCAGCTTCCTGAATGAATTTTTCTTTCCTTGGCTGACATTTTTATTATTTCATGATGTGATTTTAAGCTTCATATGGGAGCAATTGATTAAGATGCATTTTTCAACCTGCTCAGAGAATATTATTCGTTAAAATAACTTTTCGTATTCTGACGTGGTCATTTCTTTCCTTATACATTCGGTATGTATATACTTATATATCCTCATACATTCGGTATGTATATATATATATATATATATATATATATATATATATATATATTTATATGAATATTCTCGAGGCATAATATGGATATCCATGAATATTCGCAGCATATTTGAATATGTTCCAAAAACAAAACTCGAAGTTGGTGATTCGATGAGAGTTTCAATGGAAAACAACCGAAATAATGCCCTGGGAGATCAATGGTAGAGAGTATTCGTAGTGGATGAATACCGAAGTTAACACACCATATTATTCAAACCAGAAATATCCATCAACAAGCGTCGACGGGATTCACTGGCCGCACTTTATTCTAGCCCAAAAACCACCGGTCCGTTTCGATCCAAACTATCGTGAGACACATGCAATACAAACAAGAACTAGGAATTCTGATCGTGTCTTACGCAAATACCTCTGCAAACTTTGGAGATACGTTCCAACGTATCTATTCAGATACGTTATTGGGTCACGTCAGTTTCTCGGAGAGTTTGTCTTTGCAAATTTCAGTCGAGTTGGAACTCGGATTCACTTGTGGAAAATCCCGATTCGGACTCTTTTCACAAGCTCAACATCAGTTACACTTGTATCTTTCTATGTAACGTAATCTTGCGCCCGTTATAGTCTGAGAGCTGGCAAACGGAAATTAAAAATAATAGGATACAAGGGAAATTTTTACTTATAATCTCCCTAGTTCATGAATTATTGCCGGAAATTTCTTGAGTACATGATATTTATTTAAATTATCACGGGCGCGAAGCGACGAGGGATACTTTTCTTTAAAAATTCATGTACGAGACAAATTTCCCGCAATTAATTCAAGCACGTGGGGGATTTGGTTAAAAAATTCCATACCGGAATTATATTTAAATAGAAAATATTAAGTTAATATTTATTTTGACGTTATTCACAAATAAATAGAAGGCTGTGTGTAATGGGAGTTTTGGGGAAGATTCTTTTCTGATTTTCCCCGTTTCCTAGTGAAATGAAATATATAATATCGGATAAACTATTATGTGAAATTAATTGATCTCATACAATTTTCTTACTAGGTTTCAGGGAAATGTTAATATTGACTAAAAATGAAAGTGGATACGTTCGTATTGCGGGGGATATTTTTTGATTTGCCCCGTGCCCTAGTAAAATAAAAAATATAATATCAGATAAATTTTTATATAAAATTGATTGTTTTCATACAATTTTCTTACTGGGTTCCGGGGAAATGTCAATATTGATTAAAAATGAAAGTGGATGTTCGTATTGCGGGATATTTTTTGTTATTTTTCCCCCCTAAAAAAATAAAATTCATAATATCAGATACATTATTATATAAAAATAATTGATTTCATATAATTTTCTAACTAGGTTTCAGGAAAATGTCAATATTGACTACAAACAAAGGGGATATACAGCAAAAAATATATAACTATACCTATACATATATACTTAAATACTTTTCATATTCTTATAGGTTTAATTCTTAGAAAAATTAATATTAGCGATAATAATTTGTTTTTCAAATAATTCAGGAAATCGGGATATTTTTTCTTTATTCTAAATAGAATGTTGTTGGCGTATTTCGCCAGTTTAAAAAATATTCTGTAAAGTTAGCCATGGATTTGACATTCACTTCTCCTGTCAATCAACATTTTATTTGTGTTATTATAAGTTCATCATAACATTTTTTATATAATCATAAGTTAGTAAAAAAGTGATAATAAAATGAACTTTCAATCGTATGAATTATGTTCCTTCTGCAAATAATCACAGCACATCAAAATGAACCATAAAAATTCAAAATATCTAACATACCTAGTGGAAGAATCTGGATTAAATCCCGAGCAAGAAAACTTATTCAAAGGGTTTGGCAACATTCTGCGTGATATTGTGCCTTCTTTTGGACACAAATTTAATACTCAAAGAAATAAACTGGTGTCTCAGTATTATTTTTATTTTATAAAACACAGAAATATTGTTGAAAGAAACACCGGTTCTGTGTTCTATTCACCACTTAGGAAAGAGGAGGTAGAAGTGGAATTTTTGAAGAATTCAAAATTAATTAATGATATTATAGAATGTACACCTTGATAAATTGTTGTAATATTTCCACCTTATAAAGTAAGTAAATGAAAAATATTGTCAATATTATTTCGATATTATTTTTGTCTAATTATATGATGGCTGTCATGTGCGGGGAAGTTTCCACTTAATAATTTTACGTCTACATGCTAATGTGGATGAAAAATTTTCATGAAAATTGCTGGTTACCATAGTAACAATGTCGACATAAAGCATCTGATTGGTTGAAAATGACTGGTATGAAATTTTCATATAGAATCCTTCTTTACTGACAATCGTTTGGCTCTTCAGGCAGAAGTCAACCCAGGGCGGAAAGCGGGGGAGGGTGATCAAACACTTCAAACACTTTATCAATTCGAGTTAGCCTAGTAGCTCACGTAACTGAACTTTCGCTTCCAAGCTTTGAGGACCTTGGTTCGATTTCGAACTGGGTCGGTTTTTTTTTCTATTACACTCAAATCATAGTAATAATAGTAATTTATTTTCTCTCTAGGTGGGTTTTACATGTTTACAATTACATTTTGTAGTGAATGAACAGAGGGTGCCATTATAACCGTTAGGTTGTGCATGGAAGGTGACTTTCTGCTAACAGTAGTTCATAGTTGCATGTAAATATGTGGGCATCATAATGTAGTGTTAAAAAAAGATAGTAAAATAATTAAACTAATCAAAATATTGAACATAAGGGAGAGATACAGTAATATTATTATTTCATGGAGTATTTTCACTACATAGTATTTCATAATAGAGATTTTAATAATATGATAGGGAAAGTGTTACCTATTTGGAAGATATTGTGTAGATACAAACATTTTTCATTTGAGGTTAATTATTGTGTGAAGAGTCTGCCTGTCAATTGTTTCAGTATATTTTTTTTTAATATTTTTGGTCATTACAATTGAGTTTATTTTTTTAATGTACGTTCGATAGTTATTAGGGAGGTATTGTAAATTTTTTGTATTACCTATTGATTTTTTCATTTTGTCTGTTTGTATATTTTGTTTAGTTCTTGTTTCATAGCGATGTAAAAAAAAATTTCTCATAATATTGGGGCTTGTGGCTCAGTGGCAACAGCGTTGGTCTTCAACCAGCAATAAACTGTTAATTTACAAAACCATAATAAGGCCAATAATGTTATACGCTTGCCCGGTGTTCTGCAGCCTGCCCAAAACAACCCTGTTGAAATTGGACAGGATGCAGAGCAAGGTACTCCGTATAGTCACCAACAGCAATAGATACATTCGGCTGGATGAGCTTCGTGAGCTGGCAGGCGTACCTTCTATACAAGACTATATTAAACAAATATCATATAAATTTTATAAATATTTTATCCCTAAAAGTCCATTGACACGAGACATTACCGGCATTAGAGCTCATCACAACCAGCCCCGCAAGCACGGAGGGCTGATTTACCAAAACACAGCTCTATTTCATGAGAGATAGCACATTCTAACCTGGGCGTACAGTTGCACATTATGGGTGGCATCACGCAATTACAACGGTCGCAGGCTAAAGCAAATTTCTCTCTACCTGGTTTTTTGCCTACCCACTTTTTCCGGGAAACATACTAAATAGTAACACTCCAAACTTTATTTTCTCAATTATCTACCTCAATACCTTCACTTCAGTTCCCGTATAAGCGTTCAACGCAGGAAATAGGAACATAGCTTAGATTTTAGAAAGCATTTCACTTAGATATAGGGCAAAGTCGCTAAGACCAGCGCGACGTCCCCCTACTGCCTCTGTTCTGGGGCGTACGAGACGTTTGGAGGTTGGTGTAACCGTCTAACTTAAATTGCACCCACAAATTCTCCCCGACCCCATTTCCATATCACAAATCCCTGCCGCCCACTAGACCTTCTAGGACGACAAATTTGTGATATAAAGAAATGTACATATATAAATGAAATGTAGATGTCCCGTACTAGTGACAGTTTAATCAATTATTTGAAGAAGAAGGAGCGTTGGTCTTGTGTCGACTGTTTCCACCCGGCTCGGGTTCGAATCCCGCAGCTGGTGAGAATTTTTTTCAAGGTCGCAAGAGTGGTTCCGGATCCCACTATAAAAGGTAAGGTCCCCGTGATTTTAATTCGTACAAGTTTTCATTAACTTCTGAGGGTTGTTCAAACAACTAAGAAAGCGGTAAAAACAATTTTTACACGTTCATTTGTATGGAGTCAAATATTTTTGTTTCATAGTGAAAGTCATCTGAAGGATGAAAAACTTTTTTCGAGTACTTTATTTCAATATTCTTTTGAATAATTTTAAGTTTTCTCATATATGTGGGTAGTGCAGTATCGCATATCGAATTCGAAACTCATCGAAGGCCTAGTACAGAATTCTTAAATGTTTTATATTCAAAATGTTTCTCATGTACTTGAATTTGTATAGAAGGGGCCTAAGTGTTTTGAAGATGTGGTCTATATGGTAATTCCATCTCAGGTGTGAATCTAAGGTACTTGATAGAGTTTTTGGAACGTATTTCCACTGTTTTTTGTTGGTTTTTTATCTCGAGTTTATTATAATTAGGAAGGTTGATCTTATAACAAGTGAATGGTAAAAAACCGTTTTATCTATATTTTCTGTCAGTTTTCTAGGGTAGAACCACTTTATTATGTTATTTAGATCTGTTTCTGACTTGTTTTGAGTTTTTTCCCTGAAACAACAGTATACACAATAGCTGTGTCATCTGCAATGCTGTTGATTTTGCCGGTGCTGTGAGATGAGAGTAGGTTATTTATGTATAGGGAAAAGAGTAATGGTCCCAAAACTGTTGCTTGTGGGACACCAAATTTAATTGTCTTTTTTTCACGCAGCTCTGTTTCCGTGCGAACGATCTGTGTTCCATCTTTGAGGTATTCTTTCAATAAACAAAGTGGTGTTCCTCGTATTCTAGACTCGTCCAATGCCTCTGCTAGTTGAGCATGTCAAACTGTATCAAAGGCCTTGGCTAAGTCTAGGAATACGCACAGTGATGGTTTACTGTCATCAACTAGTTCAAAAACATCCTGTAGTATATCAATTATAGCATCGTTTATCGATAGTCCCTTTTTGAATCCAAATTGGTTGTCCGATATGATTTCAATTTAGTTTTATAGCTTTTTCTACAATTTTTGCAATGTTTGTTATTAGGGAGGTAGGTCTATAGTTACTCATTTTGTTTTCTTCACATTTTTTGTATATGGGAGATACGACCGTTTTCTTTAGTTCGCAAGGGAATTTCCAACTATCAAATATTGCAATAATCAGATGGGTCACAGGTTGCGCTATTTCGTTTGCAGTTTATTTCAGTGTTTCAGTTTTTTTTTTCATCTATTTCCGGCATTTTACCTTTGACTTCAGTGATTTAATTATACTAAGTGTCTCGCTTTCAGTAATATTGTTTAAGACAAGTGAATTTTTTTGTGGATATCTTTGGGGTGGTAGAGACGTTGGTTTGGAGATTTTGGTAGCATATGTTTCTACCACATTTATGAAATAATCTTCGAAGGCATTCCGTTTTTATTCAGAGTCTACAATTTTTAATCCATATTCGGTGATGATTTCGTGAATTTCATCTGTTCTTTAGGAGAATCTATTTGTTTTACAACACTTCTGTACGTCACAAAAGCATATTACCTCAGAACAATCATCCTCAAAACAGCATTTTCACATGATCAGATCACAGATCTTTCAAATAAGCGAATAGCAGGAAGAGATATAAAGCTTTATTTGACTCGAAATAATTCATTTTCGTATAGGGTATCACAAAACAACGCGGGGCGACCTCCTTCTGCCTCTTCATAGGGGCATTTTCCTATTTTATCCTTGAAATACAGAATTAAATGCATTCCAAATTGGAAATTACGAGATGTACTGTACTGAATAGATAATAAATATATTTTATATACCTATAATTTGAATTTGGTCAAACGTGTTATATTTTAATAAAAATAAAATATTTGAGTGCAGCCTTGAAATGTTGTGTAGTTTCAATTGTTCCATCATGATCATATCACAGATCTTTCTCATAAGCAAATAGCAGAAGGAGATATAAAGGTTTATTTGGTAGTAAGAAGTAATTTATTTTTACATATAGTATCGCAAAACATCGCGAGCCGACCTCCTACTGCCTCTACATAGCGGCATTTCTCCATTTTATCCTTGAAATACAGAATTAAATGCATTGTAAATGAAAAATTACGAGATGTACCGTACTGAAGAGGAAATAAATATATTTTGTATATAATTTGAATGTGGTCAAACTCGTTAATTTTCAATAAAAATAAAATATTTGAGTGCAGCCCTGAAATGTTTTACAGTTGTAGATTTCAACTGTAGAAATTGCATACAATTATTGTCAGAAGTCTAGGTCATGAACTTCCTGAAGCGTTATTCGAAGTGGAAGGAGTCTGCGTTGATGTGGATGCGTGATAATTCATAATTCGATTTATCATCAATTTTACTTGATTCTTAAAAAAAAAATACTTATCATAACTATAGAAAATCCGGCTATGTTATTCTTACTCTTTTTCAAACACCATTTTACCTTATTCCACATTGAAACTCGAATTTTCACACTTGATAAATGACATTTGACAGTTTCCCATGACAAAAGTCAAATTTTCAACTTGTACTTTGATCGGAGGTGTTATTTTCAAACAATATTTGTATACGAATTTGGATTTCTTTCTCTCTTCCCCAAACCACTTCGATAGTATCGATGGTTACAGAAACTATCGATGTGAAACGATAGTTTTTTACTATCGATATACTATCGATGTTTATCTAACAACTGTGTCCCCTGTGTGATTTAAAAAACATCACCTGGATGTTCACATTTTCGAGATATAATAATAATAATGTTCATTGTGCATAAAACAGTAGGTCAAATTTTTTCACGTTAATCGGATATACCAGGAATATACATGCACTAGGATGCTAACTGGCCTCGGTTGATAAACCCTCCCCTCTACATTTTGTTGTAGGTTTTTTACCTTGCACGTTGTAGTAGGTTTTCTCATAGACCTGCTCGTTGTTGTTTTTTTTCTATTCTCGTTTGAAACTAAGGCCTTCAAAGAGAAGATCCAGGAGGTTAATAGGCTGTTCATGAATGGAAGGAACACCCGTGAGATAGTTGACGGATGCCTCCTTCTATGTGAGTAAAAAGATGTAACTTAATATTTTTTGTGTTTCCGCAGGATTGTCGATTTTTCAAATTATTTTTCATTTTCATTATTAATTTTTTTAATTTGTTGAATTTTTTTGTGTCCAAAAATTATTAAAAATTTATTTTGCAAGACATTTCCAATTAATCGAAAGAAATGTATCAGGAATTAATAATTTTTTGTAAAAAATATATTTAATATCTCTTGAAATATAAAAAAATCCTCATTTACTCTTATTTCTCATTAGAGTACAATTATTATCGACAATAATTATTTTCAGATTTCAGCTGCTCGCTGCCCTCGATGCGACATTTATGGCGATGGTTATCGTTTGCTGTATTCCATCACGTATACATACCATTCAAATCACCCAGATAGAGTTATCCCAGGAGGTGCCTCTGATTGGGAATTCAGAATTAGAAGCCAGCGCCAGAGTGGCAAAAATTTAAACCAGACATACTCACATTGTTTGTCTGTTTTCTCAGAGGTTATATACTTGTGTTCGGAGTTCCTCTGAAAATTTGGTAGAATTTTCCAGTTCCAGTTCAATCATTGAAACCCATTCCAGTACAACGGGATCGTTTTGTCCAAGAGTCACATTGAGGTACACAACAATAATGATTTGAACTAGAATCACCAATGTTTTCTCTCGAGGACGTACAATAGTCAACAGAATATTCACCAGGTAAACCAGAATTTCATGGCATGTCAACAAACACAAGAGATTCGACAAGTTTTGAGTGTACAATGGCTAAAATCATATAAACATTAATTTTTCGAAAAGTAAACAATGTGATTTTATCACCTAGATATACATATGTATATGTATATACAGTCACTCTTTTTCCATACTGTATGAATAATTTTCGGTATGTTGAATTATATCTCTCTTTTCTCTTCTTAACTCTCTTTTCTTTCCCCACAACTCTCTTTGAAGGATCTCTTCTTCACTTTTATCTTGGCCACAGGCGATACAGAATGATTTCGGGAAGGGACTGGATTCTTCCTCAAGAGCCCATCGTCTGTCTTTGAACTCGCTCAATCCTAGATTAGTCTGCATCGGAACGTTACGTTCATTTTCTCATGGAAAATTATGAAAACTCATTCCAGTACAACGGGATCGTTTTGCCCAAGGTACACAACAATAATGATTTGAACTCGAATCACAAATTTTTTCACTCGAGGAAAAACGATAGTCAACAGGTAAACAATAATTTCATTTACTGTCAACAATCACAAGAGATTCGACAAGTTTTAGGTATACAATGGCTGAAATCATATTAAAAACATTAATTATTGGAAAAGTAAACAATGTAAGTATGTATGGTTTCCAAAATCGACACCACAGGGAGTATCCCTTATTTTGAATTCCCAATAGAGCTTGTCCAATATTGAAGAGACCGATTGGTAGTTAGAGAGGGGGAAAACACGAGTGGACACGATTTGGTGTGGCAGTTTATGCTACGGCAAATCTTCACCAATGTCTTCGCATGCAGCGAAAGGTTAGGTCCACAGTTCGGGCATCTTCGAGAAGAATTCGTTGTTGGGTAGGGGAAGGCCAAAGTGGTCGTTTCAATATTGGACGAGCTCTATGCATCAAGTTCCAGCAGTGAGGTTTCCCTCTAAGTATATCCTGGTATGTATTAATTACAACTTATTATAAAATGTTTCACGTTGAGAACATATGGATTTGACAATTATTTTTTGGCTTCTATATTGATAGGCAAATGATATTTGGACAAAAAAAAAAATTTACATATTTATAAAACTAATAAAATTATAGCTTAATAAACTAAAAAACACGTTATGAACAATAAGATACAATTTGAAATAATAGGGTAAAGTCATTTATAAAAAAATAAATCTCCTATGAACTGATCTAGAATTTGATATTGGCCATTTAAGCATATGAAAAAAAACAGGAATATAAATCTAATACAATGATAAACTCAAAACAGCAAAATATTAACATTGGCCCTCTTTGCCTCAAGCCATAGAAATATATCCATCACTATATCTCATGTTCATTGATATAGGGAATTCAGCTGTGAATATGCTACTGCACTGCAATCATTCTGTATCCATCCAGATATTGGTAAGACTCTCGTCAACCCATTAACCACAGAGAACGATCATTATATATCAATGGCTTGGAACTTAAAGGGCCAATGTCAAGATTTTCACATTCGAGAATATTGCAATTGAAGTTTCGAATTTAACTGATCTAGAATTTGATATTGGCCATTTTAGATATGAAAAAGAGCAAAATAAAATTAATACAATGAAAACTCAAAACAGCAAAATATTAACATTGGCCCTTTAGCCTCAAGCCATAGAAATATATCCATCACTATATCTCATCTTAATGAATATAGGGCATTTAGCTGTGAATATGCTTCTGCACTGCAATCGTTCAGCATTCCTCCAGATATTGGTATGACTCTCATTAACCCATTAACCACAGAGAACAATCATTATATATTAATGGCTTGGAACTTAATGGGCCAATATCAAGATTTTCACTTTCGAGAATATTGCAATTGAAGTTTTGAACTTTAACTGATCTAGAATTTGATATAGGCCATTTTAGCATATGAAAAAGAGCAAGAATATGAAAATATTAACATTTGTCCTTTTAGCCTCAAGCTATAGAAATATATCCATCACTTTATCTCATGTTCATTGATATAACGCATTCAGCTGTGAATATGCTACTGCCCTGCAATTCGTTAACCCATATTAACTCCTGTGTACCTATGCAGCTTATAATTTTATGGTTGCATACAAGTTGATGCACCATCTTTTATTGAGATTTTTTTTCGAGGAATGGATATTTCAGATCAATTTTATTCCCGCTTTTGCAAATCTACAATAAATCCCAATGTACAAACAAATGTCACCATATTCATTCAATATAATATTGTATACTTAATCAATACATATAATGCTGCTTGTGTATGGTCTCCTCAGTATAACATTCACATAAAAAAACTATAAAATATCCAACATGCCTTCTTGAGATACATTGCCTTCAAAAAGCGGTATACTTACTGATTATAGCTAAAAGCACCTTGAAAGACAGAATATTAAAAGCAAGAAAAAAAATCTGAAATAACTTTTTAACAAAAAATCAAACCGACGAAAAAATCAACAGAAAAGCAAAAAATAAAATAAACCTTCTTAGTCTAAATGATAATTGAGCTCCTAAACTAATGTGAGTAACTGATTTTGAGTCGGCGCCAAACAAACAATTACCGAAGATAATTATCTATGAAAGAAGTCATCAAAACGCAGCCGTGCATCTCGCTGCCATCATTTTACGCTTCACCTAATTCAATTGCTAGTTTGTTTGGCGCTGACTCAAAATCAGTTACTTACATTAGTTTGGGAGCTCAATTATCATTAAGACTAAGAAGGTTTATTTTATTTTTTGCTTTTCAGTTGATTTTACTTCAACTCTAGTGTAGTGTCCGTAAAAGCAATAGTTTTCTAATAAAAAAATTAAATACAACATTGTGCATGAACGGATCTTTTGTGAATGGAATCGAAAAAATATAGTTAGGTGGACACACAAATAAAAATTACAGCAAAATTTTCCGTATAATTTTCAGAAAAATAAATCCAAATTCTGTTTTTTTTTTTGCCTATATCCCCTCATTCCATTCATATTGTTTGTTCCCTCATTTCATCCAAACATCATTCAAAATCAAATAGGCCTATTCATATATTTAGATACCCTCAATCCATTATATATTTATGTTCCTCTTCATCTTTACTCCACCCTCAATCCACTTCATATATTTATATACCTTCATTTCATCATGACATCACCTATCCACTTCATATATTTATATACCTTCATTTCATCCCGACGCCACCTATCCACTTCATATATTCATGTTCCTTCATTTCATCCTGACACCACCTATGGGGAGTCTCAAGAACCTATATAAATATGTACGCCTTTTCTCATAACACCACCCATATATATATATATATATAAACAAGTTGACAGTGGGGAATGCAGCAATATCAAAAAGAAAACTCTTGTTAGTTTGTCCAAGCTTTCGGAATTGTTTTATTCCATCATCAGGGAACTACGATTTTTTTCAAAATATTGCATATGAGAGATTATCGTTTGGTGAATTGATAATACTTACAACTCAAGTGGGAATGGATGACACGATGTTCAGTAAAAAATATGTTTTTTCTTTTGACATTATGGTAATGAATAATGAGAAATGTAAAACAGAACTAATCTTCAATTACCAAACTTATATGTTAATAATTATACATGACACATGTCAAAATCTCTTCAACCATGTGGTTGGAATCAAAACTGACAGGTCATAAATTAAATTCACATTAGACAGTTGCATGTGGCATTGACATTGACGCATGTCGAGTAATATTTATGTCATCCAGGGTACCAACTGCAACAGTGGTACCAACTGGTGTGGTTCACTAATTCCTGTGATTGGGTTTTAATGAATGTTGGACATAAAAAATAGGATATTCATATTGCTGTGAGGAGAATGAAGTATAATAATGGATGAAATGTTCAGATTAAAATGTAATTGTAACAGAGTTTGATCTACTGACAGTAAATAAGCATTAATCTCACTCAAGTGATTGATATCAGTTTTTTTGTTTATACAGTTATTATCTTGAGCTATGAACGCCATTTCTAGGAAGACCCTTTGTGCCCAGTGGGACTCGCTTGCCAATACACTCACTGACCCATAGTCCATGTGATGATCGTGATGATCGTGATGACGCACATCTTTCTGGATATAGCCTGCTATCACTTTTGTGCAGTTTTGATTCCAACCATATGGTTGAAGGGATTTCAACATGTGTTATGTATAATTATTAACATATAAGTGTGGTAATTGAACATTAGTTCATTTCTCTGTTTTACATTTCTAATTAATTATTACCATAAGTTCAAAAGACAAAAACTATTTTTCACTGAACATCGTGTCATCCATTCTCACTTGAGATGTGAGAATAATCAATTCACGAAATGATAATCTCTCATATGTAATCTTTTTTCAAAAATTGTAATTCCCTGATGATGGAATAAAACAATTCCGAAAGCTTGGACAGACTTACAAGAGTTTTCTTCTTGATATTGCTGTGTTCCCCACTATTAACCAGTTTATATCCTAACTAGTCAGCAAAGACTACCCTTCTACCCCCCATATATATATATATGAAAAGCATCAAATTATAGATAGTGACACTTATAATCTGTGCGGTGAAGCTTAGACCTGTTATCGTTGAATTTTAATGACACGAAATTTCGAGCACATTAATAGGTCACCAACAGATGTCAGCATAGGTCGATTCACGACACCAATAGTCGTACTCCTAGAGCCCACCATCCGCCTACAGCCTGTTTCATGGTTTCCTAATCATCAGGACGTCTTGAGGTCACTTTCAAATTCGTATCAGATATCTCGTAGTGCTGATACCTATCGGCAAATACAAAAATGTGAAATGCATCAAACTATAGCTAGTGACACCCAAAATCTGTGCGGTGAAGCTAAGACCTGTTATTGTGGAATTTTAATGACACGAAATTTCGTGCACATTAGTAGGTCATCAACAGATGTCAGCATAGGCCAATCCACGACACTAATAGTCGTACTCCTAGGGCATTCTGAGTACCGCAAAATGAATAACGAGAATAAGATAAATCTGTTACGGAGCCAAGAGAGCCCACCATCCGCCTACAGCCTGTTTCATGGTTTAATGATCATCAGGACGGCTTGTTGTCTCTTTCAAATCCGTATCAGATATCTCGTAGTGCTAATACCCATCGGCAAGTACAAAATATGAAAAGCATAAAATTATAGATAGTGACACCTTTAATCTGTGCGGCGAACCTTAGACCTGTTATCGTGGAATTTTAATGACACGAAATTTCGTGCACATTAATAACCAACAGATGTTAGCATAGGCCAATCCACGATACCAATAGTCGTACTCCTAGTGCGTTCTGAGTAACGCAAAACAAATAACGAGAATGAGAGAAATCTGTCATGAATCCAAGAGAGCCCACCATCCGCCTACAGCCTGTTTCATGGTTTCCCAATCATAAGGACGGCTTGTGGTCTCTTTCAAATTCGTATCAGATATTTCGTAGTGTTAATACTCATCGGCAAGTACAAAAATGTGAAAGGCATCAAATTATAGATAGTGACACCAATAATCTGTGCGGTGAAGCTTAGACCTGTTATCGTGGAATTTTGACACGAAATTTCGTGCACATCAATAGGTCCCAACAGATGTCAGCATAGGCCAATCCACAACAGCAATATTCGTACTCCTAGTGCGTTACGAATCTGTTACGAATCCAAGAGAGCTCATAATCCGCCTATAGCTTGTTTCAAGGTTTCCCAATCATCAGGACGTCTTGTGGTCTCTTTCAAATTCGTATCAGATATCTCGTAGTGCTAATACCTATCGGCAAGTACAAAGATGTGAAATGCATCGAATTATAGCTAGTGACACCTATAATATGTGCGGTGAAGCTTAGACCTGTTATCGTGGAATTTTAATGACCCGAAATTTCGTGCACATCAATAGGTCACCAACAGATGTCAGCATGGGCCAATCCACGACACCAATAGTCGTACTCCTATTGCGTTCTGAGTAATGAAAAAAATAACGAGAATAAGAAGTTGTTAGATGAATCCAGAGTTTACATCCGTTATCTCTGTTTCATGGTTCTTATCATGATGGTTGTGGTCTCTTTCAAATTGTATCAGATATTCATGAATACTTATCGGTAAGTACATGGAAAAGATCATTAGATAGTGACACCTTTAATCTGGGCGGTGAAGCTTAGACCCGTTATCGTGGAATTTCAATGACACGAAATTTCGTGCACATCAATAGGTCACCAACATCAATGTGCACGAAATTTCGTGTCAATAATTTTCCAAGATAACAGGACTGAGCTTCACCGCACAGATTATAGGTGTCACTATCTATAATTTGATGCTTTCACATTTTTGTACTTGCCGATAGGTATTAGCACTACGAGATATCTGATACGAATTTGAAAGAGACCACAAGCCGTCCTGATGATTGGGAAACCATGAAACAGGCTGTAGGCGGATGGTGGGCTCTCTTGGATTCGTAACAGATTTTTCTCATTCTCTCTCTCTCTCTCTCTCTCTCTATATATATATATATATATTTATATATCATCATTCCATTTATATATATATATATATATATATATATATATATATATATATATATATATATATATATATATATATATATATATATATATATATATATAACATTTTCCGATCCATCGACCAACTTCGGAAATCCATGCCTGCCTCATTTTAAGTGTGGGGACCTGCATGGATCCATACCGGTGCCCAAAATCACCGATACACCTATTATTAGATGTTTTTTTTTTCACGCAATTTCATATCCCCACGTAAAATATATATATATATATATAAATATATATATATATATATATATATATATATATATATATATATATATATATATATATATATTTATAAGGGTAGTCTCTCAATTGGACTAGTTGAATAAAAACATCAAATTTTGAAAAGGATATTTCTTGGGGTTGCAGTCATGAAAAAACTGTCATAAAAACAAACTCTTTTTCAAATTGTCAATCAATTATAAAACCATATAATAAACAAACCCAATATTCTTTAAATGGTATTATAATGGCAAGATGCTGTAATATGGTTCCATAAGTGTGCAAAAACCAAAAAATTAAGTGCACCACCAATTTTTACACCTTAACCTCAACTTAGTAAGTTCTTTTTAAAAACATTAAGTTATTCCTATGTTTTCACATTGTTCGTTTACTTTACAGATGTATTTATATATATATATATATATATATATATATATATATATATATATATAATTATATATTGTATTTATATATATATATATATATTTGGTGGAAAATGTAATTCTGTTGAGAATCATCCAGTTGTTATTTTCTCTGGTAGTATATCCAAGCACAACACTTTCAAAAAATCACTTTTCTGTGGTGTTCGAATCCCGCAGTCAAATTATGCTTGCCTATCAGAGAAATAATAAAACGTATATAAAATTCTTTGCACGATTATGTACATTGCTTTCGTGATCGTTATTCAAATGCATTATCCCAAAGGATGGAGGAAAGGTTGAGCAACGGAATCGTGCCCTGCAGCATAACATTTATTGGCATATGGGGACTTCCTTTCCGTATCGTGGAGAGTTTCGTGGAATTTCATAAAATAATTCGAGAAGTTTTTCCATGTTCTCACTTTCCTCGAGTTTATTATCTAAGTATATTCCAGAAAAATTGTCAATTTTTTTATTTTCGTTTTATATTTAGAAAATCAAGAGATATGTTGGGTGATCCACACAATCAGGAAATGGCTTATCATCTGAAAATACTAGAGACCCCACGTCATCAGTTAAATCCCATCATGAACCATCTGTATTTATAATTGGTGTTGTTATAACGCTACTCCACCATATTCTGAGTTAATACATACACCTGCAGTAAAAATAAAGCATATTTGTTGAAAAAAATATATTACAATTTGAATCTACGTTTACCTTGAGAACAGCTGGTGAAAAGCTGCTTCAGTTAGAGGAAGCTCCGATGATGGTTTATTTGTTGTTGTTGCTAATTTGATCCTTATATCGTTAAATTTCTACACTTGTTTGTCTTTATTTTTGTATAGTAGAAGAATCAATTGTATAGCAATACCTGAAGCGTTTTCATAAGAGAGCAATTACAAATCAGAAAATGTTTGAAGGGCAATATTTCTTTTCCAAACTTCAAATGCAGATTTTTCTTTATTTTAAAACTCCACTTAGTGGTATCATAACCTGTAACACAATTAAATCTATTTAAAAAAACCGACTTAGTGGTATCACAACCTGTGGAACAATGGAGTGCCAAAAGAAAAGAAAAAAAGAAAATTGCACTAATTTGTTAATTGATAAAAATCGTCTGGTAGACCCGTGTCCAAGTTGCATAAATAAATTAGTTTTATGTAAGTCAGAGTTCGAACAAAAAAAGTTAATAAGTAAAACAAAGACTCTCTATCAACTTATTCCCACCAATATTTCTTTGCTAAATTTTGTTTCACATATTGCATGCAAAACCATCCTGATGTCTGCCTCTTCCTGACAACTAAATAGTTCTTTGAGAGTTTCTGAGTTATGTTTATGAAGTTAAACTGCTTTTTGTTCATTTAGATTATCCATCAATTGCTAAAAGTGCTCCCGAGCACTTCAGGGGACTACTACTAAGCTCTGGTTCGAAAAAGTGCTCGGGACCCCATTGCTTACGAGCACAAAAGTGCTCTGAGTGCTTTCACGAGCACAAACCACAGTGCTTTGGGACAGCTCTGATTGGAGGTGCTTTACATCTGCGCCCCGCGTCAATTATAGATTTGAAGAAAATCCTTTATGCGAGGTGTATTGCATTCCGATGACACATTTAGCGCTGATAAAAAAATCGCTGTTGCCAAACGATACAATTTAGGAAAAAAAATATTATTTTAAAAAAACTTTCTGCTGCATGTATGTAATTATTTTCAAAAATAAATAAGTTCATCTATTGGTGAAAATTTCAATACATAAAATATATATTTTTTTAGTTCATCTGATTCTTTGAAAAATTAAAGTGCGAATTGTACCCAAACCGTTTATATTGGTAAATGTGAAACAGTGTGTGCTTCAATTTGACACAAAAAAAATCTTTGATATTTTCAAAGATATTGCGGTGGAAACAAAAAAAGATTTTTTATTGAAAAATGAAAAATGTATATTTTTTTTTTCATTTAAAAAGTTAGAGACCACAAGAAATGTCGTAAAATACGATTTCATTTGCACGGTGACATACTCAAAGGAACCTAACATGTTTGACCCGGTTCTAAGAATGAAAAAAAAACGACACGATAAATTCTCGGAATCGGTGCTCTAATAGACTTCATAGTACTCTAATAGACTACAAAGTACTAAATTGCGATATTTTATGTTCACAGTTGCTAAAACTGGTGGATTCCGAAGGAGCTGAATACATTCTCGTAATAATGTAATCTTTGCTATACCATTTCATCATGCCAATTAGGGATATCATTGTCTTCTTGATAGATTCATGCAATGGGGTAATGAATTCGATAGAACTGCACAATTTGCATTGTGAAATCAAATTTACCATCAGGGGCCAACAATTATTTAAATTTCCTAGATCTAACATTAACCAAATCAGAAAATAGACTTTTATTCGACATATTTACACAAACCAACCATATTATCCATGTAGATTCCAATCATCCGTTTCAATATAAAATGTCTGCCTTTTACTCCTACATATAAAGACTATTGGAAGTCCATTTATCTGCCCTTCACTCTCAAAAAGAAGTGAGTATCCTAATACAAATTGCATTAAATAATGGGTATAACCCTAATATCATCACTAAGTTGATTAACAAAATATCTCTAAAAAAAGAAATGAATATAGCATACTCTTTCATCAATTCCCATACAGATAGAGAGAGAGAGAGAGATTTATCAACTTCGCCCATATATATATATATATATATATATATATATATATATATATATATATATATATATATATATATATATATGAATACATTCCTAGCAGGTCCTTGAGAAAAAAAAATCTAAAGTTAAAAGTTACAAGTTAAAACACTAAGACTAAATTTCCTACGGTTATACATCACATCACAACACAGGAATAAAATAAGGTTAACTCAGAACTCAGTCATTGTAAACAATACAGAAAGGGGTATAAAAGTTGAATTGACAAATACATTAAAAGCCTAGATCATCCACGTTAAAATTATAGTTCAAAAAGTCCTTTACGAAGTGAAAACAGTTCATCAGTAGACAAGATTTCACTGATCTCTTAAAATAATAAAAGTTCATATTTCTTATTTCCAAAGATAATTTATTATATAGGTTTCTATTCAATGAATTTTTCTGTGATACAGAGAGTCTATATCTTGGTGTTCTCAAGAGGTTTCCTGACCTTGTTTGATGCTGACGCGTGTCCGCTGAAAGAGTAAAATCTGATCTTTTTTTATGTATTTCAAGCAGAGTGGAATATATGAAAGCGGTAGGAAGAGGCATGATCTGGTGATGAATAAATAGAGCATGGCAGTGATCTCTGTAGCCCGCCCCTGATATTATTCGAATACCCCTTTTTTGTGAAACAAATATTTTGTTTGAATGGGACGAGTTACCCCACAAGACAATTCCATGAGTCATATGACTGTGAAAAAGTCCAAAATAGCTGGCTCTTACAGTATCTGCACCAACAAGGTTTTTCAATCTGCGAATCAAGAACGTGACGCTTGATAATTTTTTCGACAGATTTTCCACGTGACACATACACTTGAGTTTGTCATCAATGGATATACCAAGTAACTTGACACTTTCCCCACCTGTGAGTGAGGAGTTAGAAGATATGATGAGATTCTGATTTTCAGCAGAATTGAGCATAGGCTTATTTGAACAGAACCACTTATTTGACATTTGCAAGGTGAGTTTGGAAGAGTCAATCAGTTCCTCTAATTTACTATTACGATCTATCAGTGTGGTGTCGTCAGCAAAGAGAATGCATTTTTTCGGTTATATATGATAATACAAATCATTGATATACAAAATAAATAGGGTTGGTCCCAAAACAGAGCCATGTGGAACCCCATCGACGATTTGCATTGATGCTGATTTGGCGCCTTTAACCGACACACACTGAGATCGCCCATGCAAATAAGACCTAAAAAATTCCAATGGAAGTCCACGAATCCCATAACAGAAAAGTTTCTGAAGTAATATATCATGGGATGTAAAGCTTCAGTCAGATCACAAAGCGTTAAAAAAGAATGCTCCCCCTTCTCGAGTTCATCAACTACATTCGAAATAACGCTCAGAATAGCTCTTGTAGTTGATTCATTTTTTCTAAAGCCAAATTGCTCAGGACACAGCAAGGAGTTTGTTTCCAGGTAGGATATCGACCAATATAATATATTTTCCACTTACATTCTCAAAAGACATTTCTTTGAATATTTCTGAATTCTTCTATAGAAAATCAGAATTTCCTACAGAACTTCCAACACTTTGGGTTCATTACTGGTGAATACCAAAGATAAAATCAATCCCAGCGACAACAGTAGCATCTATAAATTCATCTGCAGTAACTGTGATACCTTTCATATCGGAAACACTATCAGAAACATTTCTACGAGAATTAAAGAACACATAAACAGGCCTTCTACCTCTAGTTCTGGAGATCATTCGAAAGACCATAACCATACCTTCGATTATTCAAATTGTTTTGAAATATTACATAACGTCAACAACAATAACATTAAATTAGAGCAGTTGGAGGATCTAGAAATATTAAGAGAAATTTCTAGGAATGAAAATTATGTCAACGCCCAAAGTCACTCGAATCAGAGCATTTTTAATCCCATTTTCAAATCATTATAAAATCAATAACATAATTAATTGTTTCTTCTCCGGTAATATTTTTCCCTTTGAATTACATTCTTTGGTTATTTTTAAATTTGGCGCGTTTCGTTTCTCACTTAACATATCCCCCTCCTGGTTTCATTGTATGGTCAGACATTTGCTGCTCATGATTTGTTGTTCATTTAATTTCAGAATAGATTTCACATTATACAGTTGCTCATATATGATAGTGTTTCACAAAATCAGTTCTTCTATAAACTTTTCTTTCTGTAAAATTCTGACAAGTGGGTTGGATATTTTATTACATATGTCTCTAAGGTTATCAGAGAACATGTATTTTTATTTTTCATCTAATTATATTCCTTCCACTTTTCAGAATTCTCGTGTTGATGATCTGATGATCGAAAACGTTCGAGAATAGCTAGTGATCTTTAATTTGATGCAGTATAGCCCAAAGGCTTCCTCGCCTCAACCAAAAAATATACGTGTTTTTATATTCTATATTTATTGAAACCATATCTAAAAGTGCACACAACTCTCCTTTTCCATAAGTAATGGTTTTTATCTGACATGATTGAATCTTAAATCTTTCGAAAAATCAATGCAAACAATTCAATACCTGGATTTATTGCCCTATCATTGTTAAATGTACATATTGTTGTCTAGTATTCTGTTAGTTTGTAGCGTTGATTTTAGAATTTGGTCTTTAATTGTTCAACGTAGCAAATTTTTTTACTAACTCATTGACTTTTCAGGGTTCAACATTGTACAACTGGGGTTTTCCGTGTGCTATACAGTGCTTCTCAAAAGTCCTCTCCCCCCCCTCTTATTTTTGGAACGATTATACATCATAAACAAGTGAAATTTGGAAACTGATTATCAAAGGTTGTAAACTTCCCTATTAGTGATGATAGATGACGAAATCGTCAAAGATAACGTCACAAGGCCATTGTGACCACTGATTTCAAATGTAACCCTACGGCAAGCGACACCTCTTTTAAAAGGTATCGAAAAAACCTATTCAATGATACTAATTTTGTTTGTGTTTATGGCAGTTTTGGCAACTCAATTGAATCAGTTAATACTGAAATTCCAAATTCAAGCTCCGCGTCTGGATAGTTGTCAAATAAGCTGACGTTTTTGTTAGTCTCCCTAATTCGACGTTTTTGTAATTGTCCAAGTTTTTGTACATTTGATAATTTGTGTATTGTTGATCGAACGTATAAGCAGCTTTTGGTACTTCTGATATTTTTGTACATCCTAATAATTTGTTAAACTGTTATGAGCCGAATGTCCAAGTGCTTCAAGAAGTGAAATGGTACGTGCATTAGGTGATAAAGTAGCAGCGATACTAATTCTTGGTGAAACTGGACAAAATATTCATGAAGCAGAACGCATTTTTATTGAGAGGTTTCGCGATTGCCCCGTTTCGAGGCCTTTTTCAAGGGAGCTTCTTCGTGAGTTTGAATCAACGAGTAGTATTAATGATGCGAAACAATCTGGCGGACCACAAATTTCTGATGAGAAAAAAATTGATATACTGGCAGAAGTAATAATTTATCCTACTTCTTCAACAACTCACGTTGTATCTACCTGTGAAGTCAGTCGAAGTACAGTACACAGTGTTGAAAAAAACACAAATTTCATCCATACAAATTAAAAATGGTTCATCAACTCTCAGACGACGACCCAGACCGAAGACTTGAATTTTGTGAAAATATGGAAACTAAAATTAACCAACAGCCAGACTATGTCAAAACAATTTGTTTAAGTAACGGAAGTACTTTCTATCTAAATAGAAATGTAAATACACAGAATGTGAGGTATTGGAGTGACGCAAATCCTCACCTGTTTCGTGAAACACATACCCAATTTCCCCAGAAGGTGAATGTTTGGGCAGGTATCCTGGAAAACCACATGGTTGGGCCTCTTTTTTTAAATACTAATTTAACTGGTGAGGTTTATCTGGAGCTGTTACAAAACGCAATAGAACCGTTAATCCTTGAAATTTTGGAAGATAATCCAGATGAATTCGGCAATTTGGAAAGAACATTCCAACAGGATGGTGCTCCTCCACACTATAAGGGTGCAGTAAGACGGTATTTGGATGAAGAGTATCGTGGTACATGGATTGGACGACGAGGTCCAACGGAATGGCCAGCTCGATCACCGGAACTCACACCTTTGGATTTTTTCTGTGTGGGGTATCTTAAATCGAAGGTTTATGCCACTAACCCTGACAATATTGACGTTTTAAACAACGTATTGTTGTAGAATGTGAGGCTGTTTCCGCAGACACGTTTGCAAAAGTACGAGAAGAGTTCAAAAATAGGATATTCCACTGTCAGGGAGTAGATGGAGGTCACATCGAGCAATTTCTTCAAGTAGATACTGATTCTTAAATCTGTAATTGATATCATTCTGAATGGAATTTAAATTTTGATGTTTACTAATCAGCCATTGAAACTGCCATAGCCACGAACAAAATTAGTATCATTGAATAGGTTTTTCCGATACCTTTTAAAAGAGGTGTCGCTTGCCGTAGGGTTCCATTCAAAATTATTGGTCACAATGGCCTTGTGACGTCATCTTTGACGATTTCGTCATCTATCATCACTAGTAGGGAAGTTTACAACCTTTGATATTCAGTTTCCAAATTTCACTTGTTTATGTATGATCGTTCCAAAAATAAGAGGGGGAAGGGAACTTTTGAGAAGCACGGTATATGAATAGAATAATATATGAGTTCGTTTTTTCATTATATGAGTGACTCTATGCATTAGTGGGATATATGTTTATTTTCATGGAGAAGAATATATTCGTAGATGAAAGCATTATGTTATATTTCATAAACTGCAATCTCAACGATTGTAAGATTTTATTTGTACATATGTATTGTTATTCCCTAGATTATAAATCATAATTCTGTGAAATATTACATGTTAGCGGCAACAGCGAAATCCTGACCAATAGCATTTTTAGTTTTCTGAGGACAAATACAGAGGCACAGTTTGGTTTTGTTTATTTGAAAAAAAGTTATGTTTTGGTTATGTTTCTATTGAGACAGTTTTTTACGTCGAAGCGTGTCACCTTGATGAGATCATAATACATTGAACCATGTGCACTGCCAGTACCAATATTTTATTCGTTAAACAATAAGTTCATCATAACGCGAAGATTTAGGAAACAAACTCCATCGTGTTCCCTTCTGCATTACTCGATATTCAAGGTGCATTTGAATAATCATAATCAATAACGAAATTTGTTCCGAACATACAAACAAACAAGAAAACGAGTTATTATTACATTGTCATCCAGTTTTGAGCTATGTTTGAGGTCTCAAGTCTTTGGCACATCGGAAATTTAGTACAAAATTGATTTCAGAATTTATACCGAACAGAAAAACAAACAGACAGTTATTAAGAACGTGGTAAAGAATACTATTTTTCAACTTGACAATTTTTGTAAAGAAATCGTATGGAAATTCCCATTTGACACCATAGAGTTGTGGACCCAATAACGAAAGAAAACTATTCACTTTTTCACGTAACGATAGGTGATTCTTCCAGTCCTGAATTCCGTACCGGAATCGAGATTTCCAAACTTGCTTCTTTTGCCACCAAAGAACAGATGATCCATCGTAAACCTTGTCTTTGCTAATAAAGTTTCAACCGAACCGGACTTGCAATCCAATTACCGTAACGAATTTGACACACAGAATTAATCGAACCAGACACGCCCCTGCATCGCTAGATACATAATGTTGGCAGGGGCAACAAGAGTGGCAACAGGAGCAAAATGTTTGAAGGTAACTCTAAAGCGATTAGGCGACAAATGTAGATGCATGTCCGTACCCTGTTTGCCATTAATCAGGACGAAGTGGAGACCCAGACGACGCGAGAGCAAATCGACAGAAATCCGAGAAGCAAACTAGCATTGCAAAGGTATTTGATAATGTATGCGATGTTTGGAAACCGTTTGATAATCCTCACTGTGGATAGAATAATAAGTATGGGAGATTTCGGTTTGAATGTTCGTGGCAATGATTACAATCATGTCAGAAAATCCAATTCAGACATTGAGTTATTGAATTTGTAACAAAGTCTTCTACCGGAATAACGGTGATGTATCTTCATTATTCAAAGAAGTTACTTGTGGTGTTCCTCAGGGAACAATCCTTGGCTTTTTTTTTCTCCAATCTATGTCTCAGACATGAAATCTTTTCAAACTTGAAATAATAGGCCGACGACTCGCAAATATGCGTCAGACACAAAAATTATTTACAAACAGAAATTACAATTCAATCAGAACTCTTCAAAATAGTAAAGTATAAATCCCAGTAAACCGGAAGATTTTATATTCGGTTCTTTCAACTCTAGTAATATTTTGGAATCCGTGATTTTTTCAGTCAAATTGGGAGATAGCAATATTCCATTAGAAAAGTATGCTCGTCACTCAGGCATGTATCCGAACAAGCTCATAGTCCGCGAAAAAATCGAAAATCATATTGTACCTTCTGTTAATTGTTTGATGAGAATCACAAGTTTCTCTAGATCTGCAGAAAAAGCGCCTGTTTATCCAGTCAGGAAAGGATGGACAAGAGCTGGAGAGTATGGAAGAAGATTTTGGGGAAAAACAGAGAGAGATTGAGAACCGAATAAAAATTTTGCAGTTAGAGCATGAGTTGAAAGAAGCTGAATTGGCTACAGCAGCTGATGCAGAGAATGATGACACTAACGGGTCGGTATCTTCAAAGGCGAGCAAAATTGATAAACACCCTTTAGTTGCTGATTGGATTGGAAATGTTAATGTTGTCAAACCCGTTACTGATAATCATTTTCAAATTATACCAACTGTGGGCCAACCTCGCGATGTCGTTGATAAGGTTGCACCAGTTCATAAGGTTGCACCATCTGGAAATAATGAATTATTATCCAGACATATTGTTGATAGAGATTTTTCTACATTCGACGGAAATCCTGAAGAATGGCCTTTATTTTATCAGCGATATCAACAAATTTGTCGAATGTGCGAATATATTCCGGATGAAATTTTGATAAAGTTGCAGAAGTGTTTGAGAGGAGAGGCAAAGTCGGCTGTGGCAGAAATGTTATTGACTCCAAAAAATGTTGACCGACATTGGAAACATTGAAAATGCGGTTTGAGAGAGCAGATCATGTGATTGAACTGAAGCTATCCCACCGTTACGTGGAATTCATATAGAGAAGTTAATAGCACTCTCCAATTAAATAAGGAATCTTGTATCCACAGCAAAAGCCCTTCTTTGTTATGACTATCTGAAGAACCCACAATTTTTGAAAGATCTCTTAACAAAGTTACCTGATGTTTTGAAGCTCAAATGGTTCCTCAATTCACTGCCAGAATGCGATGGGTATTATGGTTCTGGTAAATCGTTATATCCAAACTGGTAGATGAATTCAGAACTAGTAGTTAAAATCAGCACTCAACAAAATACATATATCAAAAAATTATTTGTGAGTAACAAACACACAGTTTTTTTTTATTTCGCAGGAAATGTAAACAATACCTACAGGGTATGTTGACAATTAGTGGTAAATTCAAAAGCTGTCTAGGAACGACTTGATTTCTGATTGGCGAATGAATGGAAGACCTCACCTTAGCAACCAATCAGGAAACAGTACGCGATATGCATGAGAAATAATTTGGAAAGTATTGTCTTCCTTAGGTAGCTTACAAATCAGCCGATGGGAAGTCTGCGTCGTAGATTCCATATAGAGGTCACCAGGCAAGTTGTGAATCATTAATAAAATACGTTATATCAAATTTGTAATCAAATATGATATTCAAAGACCGTGGTTATATTATAATCAAAATCGAAACACAAGTAACGATTATTGAAATATGTCGAAATTGTCAAATATCAGTTCACTGCAGTTTGTTCCTACTACCAATCACGAAGTTATACCGTGCGTATTTTAAAACAATCAGGTGAAAAAAATATAAAAAATATTCAATATCCATTAGGAAAGAGTCTGGCTGATTCTGGAATTACCTCTATTTCAAAAAATTCCCAGTATTCTTCACCTGTCATGATTCTTTTTCAGAAAAAAAATCCAATAATGGTATTATTAATAATTTCTGCCACACAAACACATTGATCTTTCGTGGATATTGCGTATATGCATCCACCATCCAATGAGGATTTTCATCTGACCAGTACCTGCAGTTTTGTTCATTGACCATGCCATTTAACTGCAAAGTAGCCTCATCAGAAAAAAATATTTGATTAATTAAATCAGGATCAGTGTCAAATGTATTCAACATTGATTTGTTGAAAATATAAACAGGATTTTCATAAAATCAGAAGAATATTTCTATCAATATTCAATTGAAAATGTTTCCCTTTTCAGTATTCGACATTGTTTCACATAACTTCATTCTGCGATCTGGATCGTCTTCGTTCAGTTCCTGTACCAATTGTACTCCATAGGGATGCCATTTTCCTTTTTTTAACCGACGAAATCAAAAAGGAAGAATGTTGTAACCTATACAGAGCTTGGGAAAGAAAAATGCCTTGAAATAATATATTCATTTAGAGAAATCACATTTTAACTATGGAAAAATCGAGTGTTAATATAAAAATTTATATTACGTGGAAGTTATTCTATTCAAACAAGTAATGAACTCAATGAACCGAAAAATTATAAAAATAATACCATATATCGGTACTGGGAAAAAAAATATAATTATACACTACACGTGGGAGGCCATGAATTTCAAAAACGGGAGTTCCTAAAAATAAATAAAGAGAATCGTTCCTAATTATGAACTCCAGTGAACTCTGAGTTCATAAGAAAATAGATTGCCTATTTATAATCGACCCTAAAAAAAGGAAGCGACGCAGCTGCATCATAGTAGGAGAGACAGTGTAATTATATTAAAAAATGAACCAAAGCCAATTTGGTATTTTATAATGTATTATAGAATTTTCCTGCATGGGAAATACGAGGATATATAATCCGTTTTGTAACAATGAGAGTCATTTCATTCGGGTATTCTTTTCAATTCAGTATGTTACTTATGATGCGTATCGGCATCTTAAATTGAGTTAATTTGATCAGATCATGTTTTAGTCAGATAGATGAAAACTTTTGTTCGTACTTCGAATTACATTCAGATTCAAACAAGTTAAAAATGTACCAGTTACTATAACTCACATTGATGAGTTCATTTACCAGTTTATAAGAAGCAAATCAACTTCAACATCGTAGCTACAAAGAAAACGAGTCAAACTGCATATTGTGAAGTGATCTCTGTACCAAGTGTATATATACAGGGTGGGACCAGGCTTTATATAATGAACATTTTTCCACATCCATACGCTACAAGTTTAGTTCAACTAATCCGATGAATATTTCTTCATTTCAATAGATTTTGAGAGTTTGCTTGTTCTAAAAAGATAAACGATGATTAATGCTAGTCACTGCTCACAACTGAAAACTTTGATATTATGTTTCGAGTCCGGTAAAATATAAAAATTGTTGTTCAAAGAAGAAAAACAATTACAATTATAATTGTTTTAACCCAGATAATTGACCTTAGTATTTTAGATTTGTGTACATTGATAAATACAAAATTTTAGAATATATTTATAAAGCACAAAAAGAAGTATATTGCTACGTTTGATTTTTGCCACAATTGATCGAAAATACATTGTTCATTGCCTTAAATTCATAAAATATTCTAACTGATATGATATTGATTAGAAAAATCGAATTAAACGGTTTTCTTCACATAAAGGATTCAATATAAAATTGAACCAGAAAATGGTAGATCTCAGGTGAAAAACAACTACTTTCCTGGCAAATACCACGCAGAACGTTGAATGATATTCACCTGAAAATCCATGCATACTTCCATATAATATCAATGGACATTGAATGCAAATGTTTCTTTCTGATAAGCTCGATTATGTTTAATTTATGTCGTGTCCACCTAACAATCCGCATACCGATTTCAGGCTTCTTGGCCCTCATGAGTACGGAGTAGTCAACCAGCCAAAGGTCCAAAGAACTCTGGCTGAAGTGAGACACAACGTAAACAAACCATCATCGAGCTTGTAATACCTATAGGTACGCCGGAAAATATAAACTCTAACTGGCGGTACCTAGTGACAGAAAGAAAAACTCCGAAAATCTCCCACCCTCGATAGGTTTCTAAATAAAAAATTCCTTCTCAGTAGGAGTGGCAAGCCCGTCTAGCATATAGTGAAAGAAAAGTGCCATGTGAAGTGGAATGAATAGAAAAATCGAATTAAACGGTTTTCTTCACATAAAGGATTCAATATAAAATTGAACCAGAAATGGTAGATCTCAGGTGAAAACAAACTACTTTCCTGGCAAATACCACGCAGAACGTTGAATGATATTCACCTGAAAATCCATGCATACTTTCCCTATAATATAAATGGACATTGAATGCAAATGTTTCTTACTGATAAGCTCGATTATGCTTAATTTATGTCGTGTCCACCTAACAAACCGCATACCGATTTCAGGCTTCTTGGCACCCATCATGTAAGAAGAAGTCAACCAGCCAAAGGTCCGAAGAACTCTCGGCTGAAGAGAGACACAACGTAAACAAACCAACATCGAGCTTGTAACACCTAGAGGTACGCCGGAAAAGATAAACCCAACTGGCGGTACCTAGTGACAGAAAGAAACACTCCGAAAATCTCCCACCTCAATAGGTTTCTAAATAAAAGATTCCTTTCAGTAGGAGTGGAAGCCCGTTCTAGCATATAGTGAAAGAAAAGTGCCATGTGAAGTGGAATGAATAGAAAAATCGAATTAAACGGTTTTCTTCTCATAAAGGATTCAAAAAAATTGAACCAAAAATGGAGACTCAGGGAAAAACAACTACTTCCCTGGCAAATACCACGCAGAACGTTGAATGATATTCACCTGAAAATCCATGCATACTTCCATATAATATCAATGGACATTGAATGCAAATGTTTCTTTCTGATAAGCTCGATTATGTTCAATTTATGTCGTGTCCACCTAACAATCCGCATACCGGTTTCAGGCTTCTTGGCCCTCATCAGTACGGAGTAGTCAACCAGCCAAAGGTCCAAAGAACTCTCTATAGTGAGACACAACGTAAACAAACCATCATCGAGCTTAGAACACCTATAGGTACGCCGGAAAAGATAAACTCTAACTGGCGGTACCTAGTGACAGATAGAAAACTCGAAAATCTCCCACCTCGATAGGTTTCTAAATAAAAGATTCCTTCTCAGTAGAGTGGATAGCCGTCTAGCATATAGTGAAAGAAAAGTGTCATGTGAAGTGGAATGAATAGAAAAATCGAATTAAACGGTTTTCTTCACATAAAGGATTCAATATAAAATTGAACCAGAAAATGGTAGATCTCAGGTGAAAAACAACTACTTCACTGGCAAATACCACGCAGAACGTTGAATGATATTCACCTGAAAATCCATGCATACTTCCATATAATATCAATGGACATTGAATGCAAATGTTTCTTTCTGATGAGCTCGATTATGTTTAATTTATGTCGTGTCCACCTAACAATCCGCATACCGGTTTCAGGCTTCTTGGCCCTCATCAGTACGGAGTAGTCAACCAGCCAAAGGTCCAAAGAACTCTGGCTGAAGTGAGACACAACGCAAAACAAACCATCATCGAGCTTAGACACCTATAGGTACGCCGGAAAAGATAAACTCTAACTGGCGGTACCTAGTGCAGAAAGAAACATCTCGAAAATCTCCCACCTCGATAGGTTTCTAAATAAAAGATTCCTTCTCAGTAGGAGTGGCAAGCCCGTCTAGCATATAGTGAAAGAAAAGTGCCATGTGAAGTGGAATGAATAGAAAAATCGAATTAAACGGTTTTTCACATAAAGGATTCAATATAAAATTGAACCAGAAAATGGTAGATCTCTAGGTGAAAACAACTACTTTCCTGGCAAATACCACGCAGAACGTTGAATGATATTCACCTGAAAATCCATGCATACTTCCATATAATATCAATGGACATTGAATGCAAATGTTTCTTCCTGATAAGCTCGATTATGTTTAATTTATGTCGTGTCCACCTAACAATCCGCATACCGGTTTCAGGCTTCTTGGCCCTCATCAGTACGGAGTAGTCAACCAGCCAAAGGTCCAAAGAACTCTGGCTGAAGTGAGACACAACGTAAACAAACCATCATCGAGCTTGTAACACCTATAGGTACGCCGGAAAAGATAAACTCTAACTGGCGGTACCTAGTGACAGAAAGAAACACTCCGAAAATCTCCCACCTCGATAGGTTTCTAAATAGAAGATTCTTTCTCAGTAGGAGTGGCAAGCCCGTCTAGCATATAGTGAAAGAAAAGTGCCATGTGAAGTGGAATGAATAGAAAAGTCGAATTAAACGGTTTTCTTCACATAAAGGATTCAATATAAAATTGTACCAGAAAATGGTAGATCTCAGGTGAAAAACAACTACTTTCCTGGCAAATACCACGCAGAACGTTGAATGATATTCACCTGAAAATCCATGCATACTTCCATATAATATCAATGGACATTGAATGCAAATGTTTCTTTCTGATTAGCTCGATTATGTTTAATTTATGTCGTGTCCACCTAACAATCCGCATACCGGTTTCAGGCTTCTTGGCGCTCATCATGATATTGATTGTTGCTATGATTTTATTGACATTTTTATATCCATATTTTCTGGTTATAGTATATACAATGGTTTTATAAGGAATCATTGCTTTATGGATTTGTGTAATGGTTTTGATGATTGATGTTAATCATATCTCTTAAATTTACAACTACATTATTATTTTTATTTTTTTATAACTTGAGATATGACCGAGTACATAGGTTAAAACGAACCTGAATTGAATTACTCGGATAGGCCGTGCTCCAAGTACATTCCCGTTGTCATTTTTTTTAGTTGCACAACCCTCAGTATAAAAACCTCAAAAAGGCTTTTTGAGACACGATTTCATACTGCCAATTGTGGGAAAAATATTTAGTATTGAATAGAGTGAATCCAAAATACAAGTATAGTTATACAACATTGGGCGGTATTTGTAAAATTCTCATATTGGGTATTCTAAAGAATTTCTTTGGTAAAAGTAAATGTGAGGTTCGACAAACACTTGGTTTAATTTGGAGTGGTGTGTGAATTCAAAACACTCTGTATATAGCAAGGGTTCAACAAGTGGCTGATCAGTTGTGGGGTCTTGAGGTTCTCCAACTGTCCCCAGTCATAACAATTGGCTAGGCAGGTGTGTGGTTTTTAAATAAATAACATCCTGTACAGGTCATAACAGGACGCTAGTAGTATAATTTTTTTTTGTATGATCACGCATAACTTTTCACCGAACAGTTCAATTTCGATAATTCTTCCTTTATTGGATAGGGTATACTTCGAAGTTGGTCCCAATTTAATTTGAAAAAAAAATGTACCCTCAAGGGTAGACAAATAGGGGATATTTATCGTTCATCCACTGAATTTTTACCCGTTGACCGATTCTACCACTCATAACTTTGTACTGGGTTATCCGATTTGGATTATTTTTTTTCTATTGGACAGGGTATACTTCGTAGTTGGTCATTTTGGAAGAAATAATCCACCCCTGAGGGTAGAAAAATAGGGGAGAAATAAAAAATTTCTGCTTTTTAATTGATTTTTTCATCGGTTTAATTTTTTGTTGAAAAGTTTTCTAAATATTTGACAACAGTTGTTTGTCTGATGTGATTCTCGGTTGCAACAACTCTAGTAGCCTCATGACGGTCTTCAACCATTGACAAAAAAAGTCAGTAGTTGTTTGCTCTGGAAGAGCAGGGCGGCCACTTTCTGGGAGTTCTCGTACATGTCCACTTTCCTCATTTCCATGAATAAATCACAGTACCACGTGCTAGAGGAGTTTTGTCTTCATACTTGTTATTGAATATTTCACATACCCCTTCGTGTGTTCGAGTCTTCCAAATAATGTCGCGAATAAAACGTACTCAAATTTCACAATATTATGGTATTACCTGTCGCCACATCCTTTCAGTATAAAAATTGCAATTCTTTGACGCTCTGTTAAATGTACCATTGTATTTACTAGGATTTTTATCGCTGGTAAGCCTATTTTCGAAAAACTATCGACGTATAGTCTGTCTAGATATATAAGAAGGTCGTAAATCACCAACCAGTTGAGTTAACAGCAGGCGGTGGATTCTACGCAGAGTTGTACCTGCCCTAGCCATTAAATTTTGTTTTATATATATTGGGTTAAGATAATGATTTAGAAAAATCGCTAGAATATAAGTAAGAATTGTTTATTTATGAATAATATATGATAATAATAATATATATATATATATATATATATATATATATATATATATATATAATTATATTATATAATAATATATGATATACCTAATTAATGTGAAGTGTCAAACTTTATACTTTATAAAAAATTCAGTTTCTCGAAAAAAGTATTTATAAACAAAATTACACACGAAGATCAATTTCACTTTTACTGTCGTCATCCAAATTGATAATAAACTTTTCTTTGAGAATTTTTTCTATATCCATATATGACTTTTCCACCTTTTTAATATGGGAAACACACTTGGCCCAGCTGCTATCAGGAATGTTTGCCGTTTCTGTTTGAATAAGAGCTACCACAGTTGAACTCAAGGTTGGAGAAGTATTATTTCTTCGAACTGCTGACTTAAGCTGATGCCATATATGTTCAATTGGGTTGAACATACAGTGATAAGGAGGAAGTCTGAGCACCGTATGTCCCAAGCTTCCAGCCAATGAATCACAAACAGATTTTTTTTTTATCGAATAACTGCGTAAAACTTCTAGCAACTGTTTTTTTTTGTGTACTTTTCCTCATAGTGCATATCATTATTTAACATATATTCTTGGATAGTGGCTTTGTTGTCATTTGAACATGGTGCTTTATCTAGTCTTCGACTGTGGTAGCATTATCCATCAGGATAATACTGTTTGGTGGAATATTTGGTATGAGTGAATTTTGGAACCAGTCTTCAAATAATTCGGCTATAGTATCATCAGGATAAACAACTAAAGAGTCCCCAATATTATCTGTCGATAAAGACAACGCATTTGGTATAAAACCATTTTCGGTTCCTGCGTGAATTATCGTTATGTGTTTTCCCTTATTAGACGGCGCATTAGTTTGGCACAAGTCAGATGAGTCTACCCAACTTTTGTTTGGAATGTCGTGTGTATCGAACCAAGTTTCGTCCAAATACACTAGTGTTCTACCATATTCTCTGAATTCGTTTATTGCCAATAATTATCCGAATCTCCATTTCTCAAGGCGTACAGATTCCATTAAGATTTTTCTGCTACTAGTGAGTTTTTCAAATTCAAATCCGTTTTGTGAAAGAGATTTCTTTAAAGTCTCTTTGCAACGCTGGATACTAGTTTCATTCTTTTCAAGCCGTTGCATCAAAATATCTAATGTAGGCACAATTTTCTCTTTATACAAGGCATATATAGTTCTTTGAATTATATCCACATCACAGCCATCTAGTTTCCTTGAACCGCTAGAGTCTTTTCGTTTCTTTCTTTTAAAAAAAGGGTTACTTACTTTTTCAAACACTGGAATACGGTGTTTTTGTGAAAGTAGCACTTTCTTGCAAAGCTTGATCCTTGGACATTCCACGTTCCACAAGGGAAGTATAAACATTTAATATAATTTGTTTCCCATGTGAATGTAATTGTCGACTAGTGGTACTACGACCACCAGTTGAAGTACTAGCTTCAGGATGAGCCCATGGACGCCACATTTTTCACGACACAAAAATCGAATAGACACTTTAAAATAGACACAACTGACACAACGGAATATCAGGTAGGTGATGACTTAATGTTGTTTAACTTTCCTCCTTTTATTTCTGAAATTGGAAAGCGGTCAGTTCTCAAAACAGTCTTGTTTTCTAAATCTGGTAGGTAGTGTATTTTGTAACCGTAAATAGACCATTATCGCTATAATCTCGTAATAGCCCATTAGAACTGAAAGTTTGGTGGCCAGGTAAGTAAATTTTATTATTTACACACATTTAAACATATCCTTACCAAGTGAATCAACCTCACGAGATTTTTTATTATCAAATAAATGCAAATACAAAACTCTCAACAAAAGCCAAATATAATGGAGAGCCCACTATTATTAAAATGCCAAACTAATTCATGAGATATTTCAATCCGGACCTGGAAATTTCCCAAGGGATACACATTTTCATTGCTTATCTATATTTCGAACAATAGGTAATAATGAGGGTCGTCGGGTGACATTGATTTACGACCTTCTTATATTTCTGGTGTGACCATACCAACTGACAGTGAATCACGACGAACCTACTGCCAGTAAAACCTACTTGATTTTACGAAATGGATCCGTTATTCATATCATGTTAATCAGTACAAAAACAGCAAAGACTTTTTAAAACTTTAACTAATACCAAATGGCCCATTTTATTATCTCTTTATGTGAATATCAACGGTTGCAATACAAATATTTCTCCTCATTCCATAAAATTAGAGGTCTATTGGCTATCAACAGTTTGTATGCCTCGGCAATAATAAACTGTAACAGAAAATTGTAAAATATACAGGTTGTCCCATTTAAAAATAAACTTATTTTTCGTGTATCTCAGAAACTGTACATTTGGCAACGTCGTTATTATAAAATTTTAATTGCTGGTCCATCTTATATACACAACCAAAATTTTGTTATTGTATCTTACGGGGTGTCAAAGATATCTTCATGTTTCCATACTTTACGCGCGCAGTGTATATATCTTAGTTCATGTCTCGTGACTTCATTGAAATAAAAATGAGAAATAAATATTCTTGAGTTCTAGAAATATATTTTTGAGTTTTGGAGATCATGATAGTTGTGAAGTGGTGATAACTGCAATAGGTAGTTTTAATGAAATTAACCTGATACTCAATGACAGCCCCATTTCAGTCGATAAATAAACCATCCGTCCATTACTCTTTACGGGAATTCGTACCATTTTTTCTGACTCACCTTCATTCTCCATGGAAGGCAATCCATCATTCAAACTTTTTGTTCAGCTAAGCCTTTCATATTAATTGGACCAGTTTCAATTTGAATTCGCCTGGATATAAACCCTAATCTTAAGCCCAAACCCCGACAAAATAAAACAGTTCATTTATAGAAACAAATGGGATTGTAGGTGCGACCAAATTCTATTTGGTTGTCGCTTCTGCGAATTTAAAAAACCGTGGTGAGGTTAAATACGCCAGTCATCCATCACCCTGCCACAGTGTTGGGGTGTCCACATGACTCTGGGGAGGAAGCGGTATCAGGAGACAATAGTACAGGAAAACGTTAGTGTTTTCGAGATAACAGAAGCAACAGGATCTCTTTGGATATTTTCATGTCCATTCAAGAGGAATTCATCACTCGGAGGATCTGATCAGGATATAATTGAA
Organism: Gonioctena quinquepunctata; assembly: GCA_018342105.1. Lineage (NCBI taxonomy): Eukaryota > Metazoa > Arthropoda > Insecta > Coleoptera > Chrysomelidae > Gonioctena > Gonioctena quinquepunctata. Next base: position 261,003 of record JAFIRS010001527.1, read on the forward strand.
TCCGGAATTATTATCAATCATTTATTTGTATCGTCTTTTCAATCGCCAGAAAATGAGTCCATAATAATAATAATAATAATAAAAATATACAATAATTAACAAAAAGTTATCAAAAACATTACAATGATGTCCATAACAAATTGCCGAGAGCGCCAGTAAATGAGAATATACACAGTAAACATACAAGACATAAATATAACATAAATTATGGATAAAACACGAATACCGACGAACCACAGAATATAAATGTATACAACTAGACAGTGGTCCCAACAACCTCTTAAGAAAATAATTCGTCAAGTGCGTAAAATTTCTTTTGGGTCTTCAGGTAAATTATTATAGATTCTGCAGCCATTGTAGTACAAGTTTTTTTGGTAAAACTTGGTTGAGTGCTTTGCCGGAAGTAAATTGTTTTTATATCTGGTGGATTAATTAGCACGATATTTCGTATATGTAAGTATCAACTACGGTTGAAAGTTTATTATTTTCATAGGACTCCCTGCATGAGTGTCCCCAGGAAAGATTATAGAGGATTCTCAACGCGGATTTTTGTAAAATAATCTTGAACAATCAGTGCCAGCTCCCCAATTCATTATGCCATATCGAATTTGAGAGTGAAAATTTGCATAATACAGCGTGAGGAGTAGTTTTTGATTGCAGTGCTCCTTCAATGACCTCAAGGCATAGCAATCAGATCTCAATTTACCACAGAGATTATGTATGTGAGATTCCCAGTTTAACTTTTGATCAAAGATAACTCCCAAGATCTTGACATCGTTTTGAAAACTGAAATTATATGCGTTATTGTTACAAAGTGTTTGATTGTGCCCTCGATGGAAAATAATAAAAACAGTTTTTTCCTTATTCAAATTGATGAAATTTTATTCTGAGCATGATAAATGCCAAGTGTATATCTCGTCAGCAGTAGTCATTGTCCGATCGATGCTAGTTGCCGTAATTAAGAAATTAGTGTCATCGGCATAACAACTCATATTTACATTTGTAATACCTTCGAAGAAAGTTATGAGGTCGTTGGCAAAAATTATGTATAAAAGAGGTCCTAAAATAGACCCCTGAGGCACTAACGCTAACGGTTTGACTGAAATTGTTGATTTGCACTGCTTGCTTACGATTTGTTAGGTACGATTAAATGAAATCTAGTGGTATGCCTCGAACGCCATATCGGTTCAGTTTCTCTAGTAAGAGATAATGGTCAACGCAATCGAAAGCTCGAGAAAAATCAATACATAAACCAAGGGGAATCAACTCTGACTCAATGGCATCGACAATCTGAATATTCAAATCTGTTGAAGCTGTATCTATGCCCCTTCTTTTTATGGATCCGTGTTGGTTGCTGAAAATTATATTATTTTTCAAACAGAAGTTTGACAGTTGTTCGTTTAAGGCTATTTCAAAAAGCTTCGATATGCTTGACAGCAAGGTAATCGCTCTGTAATTGGAGTACTCATTCGTGTCACCTTTTTTTGAAGTGGCCTAATCACGGAAGATTTCAGTTTGTTAGGGAAAGTATCTTGGTTGAAACATAAATTTATCAAGAAAGTGAGAACACTGCTGATACCATATTCACACCGCTTCAAAATGTTGTTCGAAATATTGTCAAGACCATTAGAGTTAGACGGTTTCAGTCTATTTATGAAACCGACTACATCAGGCTCAGTCACCGGCACCAACAAAAAAAAAAAAATTGTCGTTAAGTTGTATATTCCGCCTTTATCCGTTGCAAGACTGAAATGTCTGAAGAAATTATTGGCGACTACCTCATCATCGAGTTGTTCATCATTTTCTATTATTTTCAAGTTGGCTGCCTCTTTTTTACCTTGTATTTCCGAAATGATGTTCCACGTTGATTTGGTTTAGTTTGCTGAAGAATTTATTTTATTATCAATATGACTTTGTTTTGCTTTGAATAGTTCCAAGGAATATTGTTCGTTCAGTTCCTTGTAACTATTCTTCAATTCCGGGTATATCTTAGAAAAATCTGAAAACAAGCAAATTTTACTACTTAACTTACACATATCCTCGTTCATCCACTCCTTTTATTTTTCTCTGTCTCCTATTGCTATATTTATTTATGGAAAATGAGAGATTGAAGTAACGAGATATGATACTGCCGAAACGTTCAGAAGCAATATTTATATCATTATTGGAGACCTCTCACCAGGTTTCTACACACAGGAAATTATTGAACCTCTCTATGTTTTCGGAATTCATATTTCTACCAATTTCATAACGTTTATCTTGTTTTTTAAGTTCTTCAACGTTTAATATGTTTGATTACTATCGTTTCGGACGTCCATCGTCGTGAATACTGACAAGTTTAGGTACTACTTACCAATTTATATGACTGTCGGTGCAATGATGCGTGTAATTCCGCCATGTGCAGTGCCTGGACTGAGCACCATCGAGTTCTATGGGACGACGCAAAGTTTCTACACAGAGAGTAGCATTGGTTCAAACGAAAGTTCAAAGAGGCCGCCTACATCGAAGCCAATAACGCCTTTAGTCAACCAAGCGTTGAGATCAAGAACGTATGGAAACCAATAATTGCTCTTTCTGGCGGGCTGCAGAGGCACGAAACTTCACGCACCACCACACCGCGCGAAATTACACCCACCACTGCACATGGAGGAATTACATGCATCATTGCACCGACAGTCATATAAATTGGTAAGTAGCACCTGAACTTGTCAGTATTCACCTGAAGACGATTGCAGATACAAGTATCCGAAACGTCGTGAAAACTTTCTGAATCCATTAAGACGATGGACGTCCGAAACGATAGTATTCAAGTTACCACATCGTCTACAACCTTCAAACAAACGTTTAATATGTTGATAATTTGACAATGATGATCAGAAATCAATGTTGAGAATTTTATAATTTTCCAGAGAATCAGAGATGATAAAATTATTCAGGCATGTGCTGGATGTTTTGATCATCCTTGCTGGCGATCCCCAATCCGTAAGCTGTAACTGTATCAGACTGTTATCAGTTCCTAGATAATATATATTGAAGTCTCCACCTATCACCACATTTTTGCCTTTTTCATGTAAAATTCTATGAACATTGTGAGGCTATCAAGAAACGTGTTATAATTACTGCCTGGCTGTCTATAGATCACGGCAATAATAAGATTTCGACAACTGACCTCAATGCAGCAGCACTCAAAAACCCCTTCACCGGAGAACTTCGACACATGAATTGGTTTGATTCCTAATATTGAGTTTTGTACATAAATTGCCGTGCCGCCGCGTACAATTAGCTGACGAGAGTACAAGGTTGTCATGCAAAAACCATCAATCATCTGCTCCTTAATTTGTTCAGACGATTGCCAGTGTTCCGATGATAACAGAATGTCTAGATTCTTACTATTTAAAATTGATTCTGGTTTGAGAATTTTATTGGAGAGACACCTCACATTCTGGTGCATGATATCAAGTGAGCGCTTGGAAATATTTACAGAATTTTTCCTGTTACTTGAAGGATCATTCAGTTGGTGTAAATCACTAGACTTTGTATTTCTAGTTGTTTCAGAGGATGGCACGAATCTACAAGCAAGTTTTGCCTGTGAGGAAAACCCTGATCATTGTCATCATTAGTGATTAGAACAGTATTTTGTCCTTTTGATACCTCAAGTCGTTCAGCTGCCATGTTGGAAAATTCCACTGTTTCGATGAAAGTTAAATTATTATTTCGCTTTCCGATGCCTGCTTCCTCAATCAACAGCGGAATTTTATATTTACTCAACATTTGTCCATATGAATTATCAATGTTCAGCCATGATACTGCTATTTTATTATACTTATTGAATACTCTGAGAAAATCGTAGAATTTTCTATTAAAATTGGTTATTCGATCAGAATGTAAATCAGTGAGCATTGGCGTAGACAAAATTATGACATTGATATCACACGTTTTCAATTTATGATTTATATTTCTGATGCTTGGGTATTTATTCCTTGAGAAATCATATACACAATACCTAATGACTGAAACATGAGTAGCACAAAAACAGATATTTTTTATTTGCCCTGTCCAAAAAATTACTAGCCCATAATCAAGTTAAAATTTTGATAGTTGAATCAAGTAGCTTCTCAGCCGTCACAGTCGGTCCCACGCCCGCAGAGAGGAGGAGGTTTGAGTCAATAGGCTAATTGCTTTTGAAATAAATTTTTGCTGGAAATGTCGACAAGTTGCTTCAAGGCAGATTTGAACGATGACAAATGCGAAGAATACGAGTATTAAGATTCAGTAGGTTTCCAACTGAAATAATCAGAAATTTTCCAAAAATCATACAGGATAAAAAGCAAAAGAAGAGTCAATGACATATTACATTAAGGGCGGATTGAATCATGTCTGGTTACCTTTGGTTTTGCATAGTGCAGGTTCTCTTTCTCTTCATTGTCATGATCTAGAAAGTGAGAAAACTTGTAGTTAACCTTCAGCAAAGGATGACCAGCTATGTTATAACTCGCCCAAAATTCACTTCACCACAGTTATAGAAAAACATGATGAATCGAAAAGGGGGTATATACAGCCATTACGAGGAACTTAAACAAAATATCGGGTTTGGAAAGAACTACATAAATGATAGTTAAATAAAAAATGCCAAGCAAAGGAAGATTCAGTATATACAGAATTCATTTAGATAAAAAACTCGATGAAACTTAGACGAATATCAAGAAAAACAAGGAGATGTGCATTTCAAGAGATATTTATAGCACAGGCTGCAAGGAAAATATTTCAAGATAGTTTATTTGATCATGTTATGTTAAAATAAAACATTTATGACAAGTCGAATGTTTCGCATACAAAATATCATAATGAAAGGCATTGAAGAACGATACTCAGAGTATATATATATATATATATATATATATATATATAATATATATATTTATATATATATACATATAAAACAGTCAATATAAATAGGTAGTTGAGAGTAGAGTGGCTGGTAAAAGCATAGAATCATTCTGTATATTAACAATTCATAGAATCATTCTGTATATGTACAATCCATAGACTCAGTAGTAGAATAGAAACAATTTTCCAGTAGCAGTTGTTCAACTACCCCTTTCAACTTATTGGTATTTGCTTGCTACCAAGCATTTGGCAGGTTTTTATATAGTTTGACATCAAGTGAATTTCTCATTGACATTTCTAGTCCAATCCTTGGTTGCCTGAGATGCTCCGCATTTCCAGTGTGATAGTTATGATAATATGAATGAGTAGAATATAATGCTTTTTTCTGGTTAATTTCCAGTACGGAGTAGTAAATCAGACATGATTGTGTATTTTTTAAATGGAGGCTGACAGTGATCATCAAACGAAGCTCCAGCTACAATTCAGAGGGCTATTTTCTGCAAACGAAAAGCTCTGATGGTATGAGTAGACCGACCCCACAGAAGTATTCCATATACGAGGTGAGAATGGAATAGGGAATAGTATGAAGTAAGGAGTGTTTGAAGGCCTAATATCTTTTTCAATTGGCGGTTATTCTATTGTTGGAAGAAATCATAGTTTTTTGAGTTTTTGTTCTATTCAATTGCAGCTTGTTGATTGAAAACCATTCCTCAGATTTGTCCTCAATTTGATTAGTACTGGCGAGAAGTTCAGAAATATCGGAGTTTGACTGCAACATTGTGGTTTCATCCGCAAAGCAAATGATCGTGCTAGGTAGAAGGTGGTAAAAAATGTCATTTATATATAAAATAGATAGAAATGGTCCTAAGATAGATCCCTGAGGTATTTCGTGGTACACATCCATTTCGTCCGATGGATGACCATTCACAAATACTGTCTGTTTCCTTGAGAAGAGGCATGATTAGAAGAACTGTAGAGCTGTTCCTCGTATTCCATAATATTCGAGTTTCTCCAGAAAAATATGGTGATTAACACAATTGGAGGCCCTGCTCAGATCCCACAATGTTACACAGCCATGCTCACCGTTTTCCAAATTTCTAATTATTTGTTGAATAACTTCGACTACTGCATCAGCTGTGGACCTATTTTTGATAAAACCAAATTGGTGTTCATGTATAATGTTTTGTTTGTTCAAAAAAATTATAAGACGTTCTTTGACGATGATTTCAGTTATCTTTCCGAAAATTGGTATGATCGAAATGGGTCTGTAGTTATCCAGGGAATTTTGATCACATTTTTTGTTATTTGGTATTACTTCGCTTATTTTGAGATGGCTGGGAAGAAGCCTCCACTGAAGCAACGATTTATAATGGAGTCCAGTGTGCCTTTGATGATCCGACTGTTTGAAGGAAATATATCGAAAGAGTTTGCATTTTTGAGTTTATTGATGCGAGTGCCACTTCATCATTAGTAACAGGGAGCATAAAAAATAATCACAGGGTTTAGAGAAGCTTTAAAGACAATCTATCGCTTGGATATCACATGTTGGAAGAGATTTGATGATGTTTTCTGCTACGTTTGAAAAGAATATATTTAATTCATTAGGACTGATATTGTTGGTGATATTTATCTCCTTAGCAGAGTTTCGTTCGTAATTTACTATTTCCCAGGTGACCTTTGATTTATCCTTAGACGTGTGTATGAATTTCATATGAATTTATTTTTGCTAATATAATTGCTTTGTTATATTTTGTTTGTTTTCATTGAAAACAGCCTTGTCAGTAGGGATATTTGAGGAAATGCTGATTGTTTTCAGTAGTTGTGAATTATCTCTCCTATGTCGCAATTCGTTGTTGGAAAAGTTTGTTGGTCTCTGATTTCTGTTTGTGTTACTGGTTTCCCCTGGAGGAAAATGTTGACAGACAGAAGAACTATACGTATTGTTCAGAAACTCCGCTAGTGAATTCGAGGGATAACTTCCATAATAAAATATCCACCAATCCACGAGCTCGAGAGATTATTTGATGGCAGCTTACTCCTTCTGGTAAATGTGTCTATTCCAAATTGGTTCGTTGTCAGTCAACTGATGTTTTAAAATATGTACGAATAGTCCACCAGGATCTGATAGTCCTGCAACACATTCGGTGTCATTCAGATTAGTCATAATATTGTCTATACAACTAGAAGATGTGGAGCATACTCTTGTTGAAGTTGTGATCTTAGGTTTCATTCCAAAGATTCGAGGATATTCAACCAAGTCTTAGAAGAAGACTTGTTTTATTTAATGTCAATGTTGAAGTCACCAACAAGAATTACTATTTTATCTTGTGTTGAAAATTCTGTTAGATGTTTTTCAGTTTTATTGAAGGAAAAGTCATGCTCTCTAGATACTAATTAGGGCTGTATTAGATCCAGTTAATTCGAATCCACAGAATTCTGCATGTTGTTCTATACAAAAGGTATCCAATAATAGAGGTTTACATAATATATTTTCATGTGAATAAATGGGAACTGTTGCGGAAAAACAACAAATGATAATGGGAGTCGTTTGACTACTATTTATTAGCAAATGTCACTGAAGATAGAGAATGGCTTTTTTTCCAAAGTTGACATGGGTTCCGATGATTCATAGTTCCTTTTTCTCAGTAATCCTTCCTGCACTACACTTATAGTGTCCATTGGTCTGAGCTTCATGTCCTCAAGACTTGCTCTTGGTATTAACCCATTCGGCCAAAAGAACAAAAGATATATGTATCTGTTTCAGCAAATAGAACTTCTTGATGGCAGATCATTAACTCAAATCTTTTTTGTTATTGTTAGATTTTCGTCAGGTTACCACTTCCGTTTGTCTTTGAGTTCATTCTATATTTACAATAAGTTACTTGACGTAGGTAATCGTTACTGATATCAGTAGTTGTGATAGCTGATTGTCATATACGGTATACTAAAGGCCCAGGAACCCTTTCAGTATGATAACATTGAATTTTAACTTGAATTTTGCGAAACAAATAGCAAGAATTAAGACTGTCTTTTCAGAAAGACAATCGGTCTGTCCACTACTGTCGACTGAAATGATTTTTCAACAATCAGTGATTGTAAAAAACAGTTAAGCCCTTCCGAATTACTGGAAGAATGAGAAAATGATAGGGATGCTGTTTAGATAGATAGATAAGTTTATTTCTCAGAATCGAAATGACAGTTGGTATTTTTACATATTTTAACAAATATATTCCAGATTCTACATAGCATACAGCATCGAGAAAGTCTAGGGGTGTAGTGAATGAAAGCAAAAGTGAGAAAAAAGAGAAAAGACAAGAAAACATAGAAATACCCATATACATATATACGAAGAAACATATATACATACATAAAAAAAAAGATTCTTATTCTATGATTTTTGGGAAAAAAAATCGTCTAAATGATAAAAAACATTTTAATGCAGTAATTTTTTTAGCTGTGTTTTGAAACGATATTTGCTCAGAGATTTCGAATTGGAAGGTAGGTGGTTGTATACTTTGATTTCTGAATACAGTGGCCCCTCTCTAGTTCTGTTGTAATTAAAGTTTGGCAGATGGTATTCTTGGTTTCTAGTTGGATATGAGTGCTTGTTTGAGGTTAGTGATAATGTTGATCGATTTTTGTGTATCAGCATACTTGTTTCAAATGTGTAAGTGTGTGCTAAGGTGAATATTCTGTGGTCTCTGGAGAATGTTCTACAAGAGTCTCTATAACTCAAGCCGAATAGTATACGAATAGCCCTTTTCTGGATCATAAATACTTCAGGAGCATGAATGGATGTGCCTCAAAATTCTATACCATACTGTAATATGCTATGAAAGTATGCGAAGTAGACTAGTTTCGTTGTCACGAATTTGGTATTTCTCTTAATAGTGCGTAGCGCAAAAATTGACCTACTTAATTTCACTTGAAGTGCAGAAGTATGATCTAGCCAGTTCAACTTGTTGTCAATGGTTATTCCTAGGAATTTTGTTGAGTTCACAAAATCAATGGAGTTTTGGTTGAGGTGTATAGTGATATCATCAATATCTTTATATAATCTAAATAATATATTGTTCGATTTGGAGAAGTTGAGAGACATTGAGTTTGCCAGAAACCAGTCTGAAACTCCTTCCATTATTTCTTCGGACGATGTAGTGAGTAAGTCAGTGTTTTTCTCGTGAATTAGTATACTTGTGTCGTCGGCAAAAAGTGTAAAGGTAACTGTAGGAGAGCTACAAACAATATCCTTTACATATATGAGAAATAATGTCGGACCTGATACTGATCCCTGTGGGACGCCAATCTGAATTTGAGTATATTCTGAGTCATGAAGCGACACATTACCTAATATTTCATGTTCCACTCTAACACACATTAATCTTCGTGATAGGTATGATTCAAACCAAGCATTAGACAGTCCTCTGATACCATAGAAGTTTAATTTCTCTAAGAGTGTATTATGATTTACGCAATCGAATGCCTTAGAGAGATCGCAGAAAATTCCGAGTGGGTATTGTTTCGATTCCAAAAACTCGTGTATTTTTTCTATCATTTGGAAAGTAGCATCCGTAGTATTTAAGTTTTATCTGAATCCGAATTGCGATTTTGTAAGAATTTGTTGTGTGCTCAAATATGATAGTATTTGTTTGTTAACATTCCACTCCAATAGTTTTGAGAAACTCAAGAGTAATGAAATGCCGCGGTAATTATTGGGATCTGTCTTATCGCCTTTTTTAAAGAGAGGTATGATGATAGATTTTTTGTATGAATCTGGAAATATACCAGAAGAGAGTGAGAGGTTGAACAAAAAGACGAGTGGCTTTTTCAGGGCCTTACTGTGTCTTTTTATCAAAGTCATTGGTATGTTATCTATTCCAGTGGAGAACTCAGGTTTTTGAGCAGCTACACTCTCTGAAATGTCACTTTCGGTAAGCGGAGAGAAAAAAAAATAATTTTTGTTGTTGAATTTGCAATTGTGCAAGTATTCTGGAGAAGGAGTACGACTGTTTGAGTTAGGTATTGTTTGAGTACTTATTTGCTCAAATTGATTTTTGAATTCTTCTGCGATCTCTCTAGGTTCAGTTATCAAATTGCCTGTTCTGCACAATTGTTGTTTGCTGATATTTCCAGTGGAGTTATAGAGATTCAAAAGCAGAAACTGTGCATTGTGGTAAGAAACACTCATATCCAACGTGACAGTGGGGTAATCATATTCTGTGCTCACAAGAATATTATCGATAGTGGTAACTGATTTTGTTGTAACCCTTGTGAATTCGTTTATTGTTATATTCAAGCCGAATGATCTTATTGTATTTTTGAAACTCGTTACTTTTGTATCATCTGAATTAAAATCCAGATTGAAATCTCCACACACAATAACATTATATTTGTTGAATTTCATATAAATTTCGTTGAAGAGCTGAGAAAATATATCATTGTATAGATCCAAGTCCCCTAGTGGGCTCCTATATAAGCAGACGATTATAAGTTTTTCTTTTTCACAAGTTTCTTAGCAAAATTCAATAGTTTTCTCTACTGGTGAGGTTTCAATATTATTAACAGGTATTAGATTTAATTTTTTTTCCGCAAAAATTGCTACTCCAATATGTATAAATTGTTTTCTACAAAAACTATTGATTAAATGATAATCCTTCAGAATATAATGATTTTTCTCGTCATTGTGCATCCAATGTTCTGAAAAAGATATGACCTGAATATAATTTTCTTTTTTGTAATCATCAAGAAAAAAATTTATTTTATCAATTGTATTCCGCAAAGATTGGACATTGTGATGCATAATGACGAAAGGCTCACATAATGATGGGTCCGGATCCTATGGTCCAGTCGTTTTATTGCTGCGAGTATTGATCCTCGTGTGGTTGTATTGCTGTTGACTTGCTGATACTGGTTGGTTAAATGATGATGCGTTGCCATTGTCCCTCTTAGAATGGGAATTTTGTAGTTAGTTCTCCAACGTGTTCAATTTCTTCAAGGGAATATTTTCGACTATCGAAGATCATATAATTTTGTATAAGATGTGCTTTCTTCCCAATTTCTTTTGCTTTCTTTAAAAAAGGCATAAGTTGCCTTCTTTCTTCTTGAATTTTTTTGGTATAATTTTCCGATATAGCGTAAGCAGTTCCCTTGAGCTTTCTAGCATTTTGTATTATTTGCCTTTTTGTTAGGGCAGAGGTTAGTTTTAATGTTATTGGGCGATTTTTTCCATTATTTCTCGCTCTCAGGCGAAAAACATCCTGTATATTGAATTCCTCCAGTTTGACTTCCATATTTGTAGTAGTTATTTCCATGATTGAGTCGATTATATTCCGTGTGTCCTCCTGTTCTTCTTCATGCAATCCGTAAAAAACTAAATCATTTTTATTCTGCTGCCTCTCCATGTAATCTATTTTGGATTTCAGGTAGGAGACTTTTTTCTTTAGATCATTGTTTTCGGATCTAATATGATCCATGGAGGTTTTCATTTGTTGTATTCGGTTTTTATTTCGGCCACATTTTTTATTAGGAGTCAATTTTTTGCTCCATATTTACTTTATGTATCATATGGATTCAATTTGAATGAACAATGTTCGATATTTCGGTCATTATGGATAGATCCAAATAGTGGTTACTCACAAGTGGTGCATTATAATTTCCAAGCCGTTTATACAGTACTTGATGTTTTGTTCCGTAAATTCTTCACAATTATCACTTTATTGAGGAGATTACTTTCACACGTGTGTTCGGTTCAATGTCTACACCACATTACAGAACAAATAGTAATTTTTCCGCCAGAAAATACTATTGAAGGTTGTTAAACTAATTCTGGAGATGATAATTCCACCGAATAATTCATCTGGAGCACAAGTGCCATCAGAAATGGGAGTTCAAATGTCTTTAGAATGCCAGGAAAAAACTCGGGGATGTCTGGGATAGTGACGATGATAATCCTCTCAAAGGGCCAAATGATGCCATATAGAGGCCCTCAGCCAGTTTTGGGGCCCCTCTCTCCTCAGCCAGGTAGGTCTCTAGGTAGGTAGGTAGGTAGTATTTAAACCTGTATGTATGTCATTTATTAAAAAGAAACCATTTATGGTATTATACTGTATTTTATGCAATACTTGTAGTTAAATTATAACAATGATTCATTTCTTGATTAGCTGTAAATCATCCATCAGCCAGAATACCCATTGTAAACTATTTAGATATTCAATTATGTTTTCAAAACAAAACATTAACTTTTCTCGTGCGTTTTTTTGCAAATTGCAGCTTGATATTTCATTGTATATTGACCGAAATGGGATTGACGTAAATTGTCACGATATATCTATTGAATAATAACCATACAACTCATAAATAGAGTTTTATTCGACTGGAAATATGACTATTTTCCAAAAAAAAATAGGTTTTTAATCAAATTCAATTTATAAAACTATGTATAAAATTATTATGATCAATATCAGCAGATAAAATATGACTATTTGCGCTAATATAATTCGTCAATATCATCGAAATATCGAGCAATTTGCAAAAAACGCAAGAAAATTTGAATTTGGCTGGTTAGTGCGACGGATACACCTTAATGGAAGGCGTGGAGTTAATTTGGAATGCGATCTGAAATTATATATGAACATGACAGAAGTATCTTCTGCTAATGTCATTGAGTTTTATTTTTGAGAAATAAGTATATACCTATATACCGTATATGCTTATGAGAAGTGATTATAGAAAAATTGTATTTGTGAAATTGTTTGCCCTATGAAACAATAAACCTGAAACCTTTTCAAAATGGAAGCATCAAATTAAAATTACTTTTACTCATTTTTATAACAAACAACGGGACAGTATATTACAGAAAGTGGAATGATTTCGCTACAAAAAGCAACACCTAGCTCCTTTAGGGATTTAACAGATTGGAACGTTGTATCATCTGCGCCAAACAATCTTTAATTTTTTTTTCACTTCCTGGTTATTCTTCGATGAAGAAGTTCTTTATTTTTCCAATACCTTTGCTCATAGAAAAATCGTGCGAGAGATATTACTCCAGACGAACTTTTTTTTTTCATTGGAGTTCGTCTATTGATTGGTTATGTTCCTTTACCACGAGAAAAGATGTCTCGACAAAATAGGCATGGCACTAATATTGAACTGGTTTGTGAAGCTATAGCGTCTGACATATTTCAATACATTATGAGCAATATTAATAGGCAACTGGATGAGGCAGATAACAACTTCTTACTGAGACCCTTACTCGATATTCTCAAAAACTATGCACCTCTCGGGGAAAACCACAGCATAGACGAAAGTACAATTTCGTATTACTGTCCCCACAGCTATTGCAAATGAACTGATCCGTTAGGTATACAAATTTTGGATGAATGCTTCACGACTAGCACATATCTTTCATTTTGACCCCTACTAAGGCTTCTCTTCTATACTGCCTGAGGAGCACAAACATAGGGGATTTGTAGTATCTCTAGTTCCGAAGAAATGGCGTATCAACCATTTTGATTAAATTGGGATATCTTTTTCAGTTCACTTTCTTTCTCCAAAGATTTGACATTGAGAACAATTGAAGCTACTGGTACGCTGAGGAACAATATCTCACCAAAATCTACGTTTCCCTTGCATGGGTAAAAAAGTTAGAAAAGGAATACAAGGTTGTCTTGAGTATTTTTTGGCTGACAAGGAGCTTGTTATCAGTAGATGAAAAGATTATGCGTCGTAAGTGAAGTGTAGCTCCTAATGCTCTTATTGCGTTTTCAGTAAATCTAGTGAAACGCTTCCCACAATGAGAAAAATAAACACATCCAGTTAGATCAAACCAGCCTGATGAAGACTACAACGACAGAGGTAAGAATGTGTTGACACTTCATATATCCCTGTTTAATTCATCTGGAGTTCAAATCGAACCCTGGCCCTAAAAGTTTCGGTCGTGAAATATATATATATATATATATATATTTATATAGATATATATATATATATATATATATATATATATATATATATATATCCAGTGTGACCCATTTAAAATTTTAAAATGGAACCACCCCTATAAAATACACATTTTTCAGCCATTCTCAATTTTTTTTTTGAAAATCAATCATCAAAAACTGTATCTTGACACAAATTTTCATAACTTTAGTTTCATTTCCAAGGCACTCTATGGTTTTTTATCTTAGTTAAAAACGGCAAAAGTTTATTAGGCAATTTTTGTTTCAAAATTTGACTACACCACTGGATTCTTAGTCGTTATAAATGAAAACCATGGAAATTTCATGGAAAAATATTGGGTAACAACGAAGTTACAACAACTTTAATTTTGGAAACAAAGTATTTGATATTAATTTTCATTTAGATTATAGACATATTTAAAATCTGGAACACGCCGATACAAATAGAATACCAGGCAATTTGTACAGCGAAAATCCGAAGTCAATAGCTCATTCCGTTCTACAGTTATAACTCCTGAAAGCATGGTAATGTGAGCGATTTCTGGTGAAAGCGATTTTGTAATAAAAATCTAACTACGCCACTGGATTTGTGAATTATATTCAAATAAAATCATTTATTTAAGTTTAGGTTATGAGTGTATTCTAAAATAAGAGAAAATAAAAAATTCATTATCAAGTTATGCAGTTTTCAATTGCCGATAAAAACAAAATGAACCGAATCAAGTTCTAAAGTAACAAAATTATTTATTCAAAAATAAAACAGAAAGCAGGACAAAAAAATTTTCCTTTTTTTATTCTGCAAAACTCAACTGAATCAAGCTTTTAGAGGAGGTATCAATAATTTGAGGAAAGCTGAACTAATACATTGGGCATAGGTATTGTACTAAATCAATAGTAGGCTGTGATTTAGTACACCACAAATCGCTCACATTACCATACTTTCAGTAGTTATAACTGTTGAACGGAATGAGCTATCGACTTCGGATTTTCCCTGTACAAATTCAATTGTGCTCTACTTTGTATCGGCAGTGTTGTCAGATTTCAAATATGTCTGCAATCTAAATAAAAATTATAATCAAATACTTTGTTTCCGAAATTGAAGTTGTTGTAACTTCGTTGTTAACCAATATTTTTTTATGAAATCCCGGTGGTTTATATTCATAACGACTACAAATTCAGTGGTGTAGTCAAATTTGGAAAAAAAAATGCCAAATAAACTTTTGCCGTTTTTGACAAAGAAAAAAACCATAGAGTGCCTTGGAAATGAAACTAAAATTATGAAAATTTGTGTCAAGATACAGTATTTGATGCTCAATATTAGAAAAAAATATTTTTGAGATTGACTGAAAAATGCGTATTCTACAGGTGTGGTTCCATTTTAAATGGGTCACACTTTATATATATATATATATATATATTTATATATATATATATATTTATATATATATATATATATATATATATATTTATGGGTGGATTTATGTGGAACATTCCTTCATATTCACAATCACCTCATAGAATCATATTTGGAGTGGAATTTGCCATGTTCAACATTGGAATCTGGAACTGCCTGAAACACAATCCAGTACATATATTTGTTCCTTTGATTATTTTCAAGAAATTACTCACATATTCCTTATAAGTAATGGTTAAAAAAAATGCATCGCTGCAAAATTTCATATTGGAGGACTGTCATTCGATTAGGAAAATTCCAATATTTTCAGTATTTGAAGAGACCATAAAACATTTACTCATCTCACGTTTTAACTGAAATCTAACCTTACCTAAAATGTTGGGAAAATACCAATGAATTCTCAAGCGACACAGCTGACACGCTGGCGGAAAGAAACAGTTTCGATTCGGATATATGTACCCAGTAGTGAGGAAAACGAAACGTTTGCCGCGGAATTAAAATCATTCATATTGAAATCTTTGACGATTTCGGAGCAAAAAGTTCGATTCGGAGCGTATGGAACATTGTCCGAATAAATTTGTTAGGGGAGTTGCTCTCTGCTGTTGCCATCCACTTAGCAGTCATTCGAAACTTCCATGATATAAGAAATCGAGCAGGCTATATCTGTTGCACGTTTGATGCCACACATTTACAGATATGAGTGCATATACCAGAGTTTCTAGACATCTCAGCTTGAACAAATAGAGTTCCGAAGATCTTTAGCTACGATGCTTCTGGAAACTCATGATATCATTTCAAAAAGGAAGCCTCCGAAATCTCACTAAAGTTCACATAATTCACATAATTAGTTTCATATAGTTTTCTCATTATGATAGATTAGACCACCCAGTTCTGTACAGCGGATGCACCGTTTGCCACAAAATATCCATTTGAAGAAGTGTAATGTTCACATCCCAAGGACTGTTTTGTACATTATCGTACAAATTCGCCATGTTTTTCATTCATTATGTCATCTATGGTTTTACTGATTCTGATCACTTTTGATAATTCTACTTTTTAGTGGCATATAAACCTATTGTGCTTTGGGAAGGACTGCATGTTTATAACAATCACGACAATTTTTTCAATTAGTTTTGTGAGAACTCCATTCATGAAATAATTATCATAAAAAATCCTTCAAATTAAAAAAAAAACAATGGGTGTAGGTATTTGTTAAAAGCAGTTTTTGAGCTGTTTGCTTTCTCAGGGAACACTTATCTCTGAGAACACCGTTCAGTTGTTTCAACGCACCAGTAATATGTTCAAGCTTTGTAATTATTCAATGTATGCCTTTCATAAAGTCCTGTTGTTTGCTGGAACCAAGTCATTCTACAAACTCTGGAATTTCCAAATCCTTCGCATGATTAGTTCGGCTGTATTGATTATAGAACCTACTATACCTAATGGATCATAGAGTGTATTCGAACTTTGTAATTATTCAATGTGAGCCTTTCATAGGCCTTTCATATATATAACTTTCATATTTCTGATGAAATATGTCTTCTAGTCTCACTAAAATCGCCTCATTAGCACTGATGACAAATTAAAATTGATCCTGTTGTGAGTACTAGTGTTAGTTTTCACTATGGCGATTGGATTCAGTATCAACATAAAATCATTTGACACTTCCGAATGTTCAACAATCTCCAGAACATTCAAATCATTGAATATCCATTTTCCATAGTGAAGTTGCTCCTTTGTTGGCATCTGTCTCAATTGCTCGGTAATATCAATTGCTCCTGATTGTGTAGGGAACCCAGTTATCATATCATCAACATCACAGTGAGATTTGAAAACATCTGATGCAGTTGAAAATTTCCCATTTTCTTCTACAGCTATATAGTAAAGATATCTGCAAATTGAGAATGGGGCTGATGTCGTACCACAAGTGACTGTGAGTAATTTGTATGATAGGTCCTTTCTTTGAGTTTTGATTGAAACTACTCTGAAATTTGGTGTCGGACTGCCTTCTTCCACAACTGAGTGATGTAGTGGAAAACAATGATCTTTTGGTATATTTATTATTTTTCTCATATAGCCCAGTTTTTATCTGAATCATTTGTATTCGTCATAGATTGAGATATTTTCCATCAATTTCCATTCCTGAGATTGAAGTCTTATCTTGGCTAGCGAATGTGACTCTCCTAACTATTTTCGGTTCGAATTGAATTTGGTAGGCTAACTATGAATCACCGATCCACTCCCTCTGCTCAATTATCTTTTCAATTTGCCAGAATTTTTCAATTAAACAGTTATTTTCATTTGGATCATGTATAAACTAATGCAAATTTTTTATTTTTATTACCAATATCTTTTAAAAATATTTCAAATTTCTACGGCTACAATGTCTTGAATTTTTTTACAAAAATGTTCAATTTTTCATGTGACATCACACAAAAGGAGAACAGTTTCTACACCGGAACACACTAGAAGTTCTCTAATCGTTATGTATTCAGTGGAAATTGAACGAAGTGATAACATATGGTTATGGAAACTCCAGTTCAGTCGACAGAGCTGAAAACTGCCTTCCTCAACGGAAATCATCACCATCTGATGAAAAATTAACTCCATTTCCTCGAATGTGTTTCACAGGAAGTACAAACTGTTTTCGTTCACTCGCGAATATTTCCCATGGCGATTTTTTCCACACTTCGCTTTCCGTCGAAAGAGAAACTTTCCCTTAGGGTGATGGATCCCCTTTCAAATGTGCGGCTTATTTCACAGACCATTAAACCTCTTCAATCCTCATCGTGAGATTCCTAAACAACATCGTTAAGAGTTTGAAGACACGTCCTTCCGTTAGCAAATTAGCCATTGTTTGCCAAAAAATTGAGTGACTTCCGAAGGATTTGTCAGGATATATGGGGTGAGTGAGTATACTTTCTTTGGCAGAACTTTTCTCTTGAATTTCAGTGAATCATCCTGAAAAAGGATACCCAGGAAATGGGAGGCATGTTGGATATCGGTGAAGATATAATTGTAAATCAAGCAATATTCTGATGGGGCATGAATTATAACAGAAATACGTTTATTTTCGGAAAAGTTCCTGGGCTGATAAAATGATGGAATGAGGCGGAACCTTCAGTTCCGAATTGATATCATGTTCTATCTGCGTAATAGTAATATTTGTTGGAAGAAGGAAAATTGTGACATTTCAGACAAACTTGTAAATTATAGAAAAATTGTGTGCGGCAGGAGGATCCCAGTCAGGAACGAAGTTTCTCTACGCGAATTGCGGTAGTTGTTGACTGGTAGAAATCGTCACGTAATACCAATCAATACTATACCTATATATTATCTTTCCAGTTTTCTCCGCCACAGTAAAAAGTATTTCATCCCTGGGTATACTATTCGTCATACCATATCAAATTGACGTACCACATGTTCAATTTAAACCATTAAACCAACTTCGGGATACACAAAACATGGGATATTATGTCAAAAAAAGGATACAATTATCTAAACATACGTTATGTAGTTTCCCAATATTTTTTCTCTGAAAGTTGACGTGTTCTATTCCATCACATTTTATTGTCATTATACTATAAGAGTAGGATCCCAGAGCCGGCAAACCTATGTCAGTTTGAAAAATCTGAAATTTTGAGTATGAATAGTGTGGAATGTATGCGTACTTGCTAAATTGAAAGCAGGGCACTTTTACAGGTGGCAAGTTGAAAAAAGTACATAAAAGCATTACTCACCTACGTTGAAGTATGGTAATATTTTGACACTTGATACAGCGGTCTGAGGCGCCAGCTTCAACAGATTTGAGCTCTGGAACTCGAAACGGGCGAGGGTTCAATTCCTACCACTGACAGCTTGTTTTTTCTTTGAAATTGAGAAATGACTTACTTTGGGACGAATATTCATATGAAAATATTCAGTTACAAAATATCAAGGAAATATTATTTTGCCGGAAAAATGTTTGATCGAAAGATTGTTGCTTAGGTAACAAGCATATGTCTAGAGTTCTTCTGCCTTGAAAAACCAAGAGATAATTTGCAAATTATGCCGCTGTCATTTTGACAGTATTGGTCAAAATTCAAAAATTGCTGACAAATCATTGGTTAAAATAGTATGAGGGAAATAGCCATATAAAAAAAATCAAAACAAGTCATTTTTCAAATCTGAAGGAAATATTGAAAAAACAAATACTCTCAGTTAGTGGGATTCGAACCCACGCTTTCTTTCGAGATCCAGAGCTTGAATCTTTTATATCTGTCGCCTTAGAGCGCTCGGCTGTCTCAGTCATTCAAGTGTCAGAATATTTGCATACTTCAACGTAGCTTTTCGAAAGTCACGTAGGTTTGTCGGTTCTGGAATCTTGGACCATATACCTATATATCCTTTTTCCAAACTCCTTCGCCATAGTATAAGGTATTTTATTCCTGATAAACGAATTTTAATAACCAACAAATATTTTCTTTGGAATTCTATTCAATGGGGTGCTCAAAGTTATTACCATTTACCTTCTGACCGTAATGAACTCGCTGAATGAAATTTTGTAGTGAATCTAAAATCATGTTGGAAGGAATGGTGGAAATTTCATGCTTTTTTTTTCTTGCAACTCTTCGATAGTTTGTGGCCTATTTTTGTAGACTACATTTTTCATGTGACCCCATAGAAAAAAGTCAAGTGGGGTCATATCGAGAGACCTAGCTGGCCATTCAATTACCCCCTGCGTCCAATCCATTTATCAGGAAATGTTTCATTAAGATATACCCGTACCACACGTCCAAAATCTTGTTGAAACCAGATTTGTTCTGTCGGCAAATTGGGATTGTAATTATTCAGGAATAATCGTCTGAGCTCTGGAATAATATGCTCTTGCGGAAGTAATAAATATTGTTCAGATTTCAAATTTCCGTTTATAAAATAGTCCTATGACGTGTCCACCAATAATGCCACATCAAACATGAACTTTTTGTGGTCGTTGAGTGTGAACTTCCCCCATCCAATGTGTATTTTGGTTTGACCTACAGTTGTGTTGGTTCACATGCCCGTTTAAACAAAATGTAGATTCGTCAGAAAAGAATATGTAGTTGACAAAGTTGACATTTTCATTTAATTTATCCATAATAACTTTCCATGAAAACGCTGCAATGGTTTTGAAACTGTTGATTTGGAAAGAGTTTCCCGATCGGGATGCAATTCATTAGAAATATCCACTACTTGGTCATAACTTCGTCTTCCACCATATCCTATGATCATTAAAATTTCAATACGCTCGGTTTCACTTAAACGTGCCATTTTTGCGCGAAAATTATTCGAGGGTAATATTATATGTGCTAGTGGTTTTAACGCTGAATGTTTTTTGAAATTTTCGAGAAAGCATTTTGCTTGGAAATTTTACTGAATGCGATTCGCGGTCTTATTATCTGATTGAACCACGGAAGCGAATCGCGAGTCGCACGAGTTAAATTTCCTAGAGGCAAAATGCTTGAGGAAAAATTAAAAAAAAATTGCGATAAAATCCTCCAGCACGAATGATATTTGATGAGAATATTTCCCGAATTACATTTGAAACTGGATAAAATTACCAGAATTCATGTTATATTCGAATTTTCCACAGGGAAAATTACAACAATTCTCCTTCCAAAATAGGAGGAATCGTGAGTCCGTTCCTAGATGCTTCGTTTCACAGATCAATTCATTTGAAATGATCATTCACTGCTCGTGACCGTGCCCAAAATCCTAAAATATATATGAGTTTTTCACTATCAAATATGTTTGTATCTGAAACCGATTGAAAAAAAAACTCTTGGATACGGAATCAAAGAAAAAAGTTTTTGACGGTGGTCGGATTCGAACCCCGGTCGCTTTTTTCGTAGCCTGCTTCTTAGCTAACTAGGCCATCTCGACTCTGTTATGAGTATAATTTCAAATGCCTGTTGACTTTATGCATATACTAATTGAGTTTTGTGTGATTTGTGCTATTTTGAGATTTTCATGAAGTTGTTAGTGGTTTTACAATTCTTTATGGAATATTTGTAGCTCCACGTCTAGTTACCTACCCACTACTCCACAAAACTCATCGATTGTATGAGAATATGAGAGTTATATGATTCACAGCCTCACTTGGCTCATTTAACATTCTGAAAAATGGATATATTTGAATTCCAATTTCAAATCACTGTATGTGGTGAGCTCAAAATATTTCATTTAATCCATTCTGCATCTTCTGTTTCCCTACAGGATTTGAATTATATATTATATATGAATTGAATGCGTTGACATATAATGACAGGTGACAGGGCGTAGTGTGGTGTTAATGAAAAACAATATTGAATCTACTAGCGGATTTATCGAAAAACAATATCGAATCTACTAGTGGTTTTATCGAAAAACAATATCGAATCTACTAGTGGGTTCATCAGTATTAAACAGCGAGAAGACGTTTTATCACTATAAAACTGATCTGATTGGTTCTCTGTTTGCCATTTCAGCCATTTGATTGGCTCAAAAATAATGAGGGAAATAGATTCACTAACTGTATTTTTTTGACATGTGTTGTCAAGATCATCACTGTTAGACAAAAAAATGATGCTGCGTTGTTATGGAGCTAGAAACTTCCAAAGGTAACTTGATTGACTACAATCTCAATGGACTGATATATTTTTGCATAATTATAGAAAAGTTATTTTCAAAATTCGATATCTCGAAAATGGATGACTTCAGGATATGATATGCTATATCAGTTTTATTAGGAATTTTGAGAATGATTTAAATATGGAATGATAAACAGGGTGTTCCATCAAATAAAAATCAAATTTGTTTCGCTATGACTTTTTGACTGATCATGTATACTTATTTTTTTTGTATTGTAATAGATTTAGAACATCCTAAAACTTTTCTGTCTCAACATTTTCCGCTAGCTGTCTCACTTTAGGAGATAATCGACAGTTTCCATACATATCAGCGGCCCTGTGTAACTAATAGAATTATAAGGATTGAAATTCCTTTTTGTATACGCTCCTCAAATCGGCAACTTCGGGAATTAAAAAAAAATCGTATAATGCTACTTTCACGTGAAGTGTCGTCATGGCAACATTTTACGAACTGAATTTTATTTATTCATAAAATATAACTGAACATCAACGGGTGTTTATAAATACTATAAAAACTATGAATCGATAACATTTTGCCGCAGAAAAGCTAGGAATTCTGATTTTTTCAGAATTAAATTATCAATGGTTACGGTAGGTACAAACTTGATGACTTCAACACTTTCTCTCTTCGAACGATCGCAAACAAAATGATAGTACATTGGGTTGAATGATAACAATTTATATTTAATTTATTTCAAATGTCAATTACTGATCAGGATTACTTCAAAGTGAGCGACACCTAATATTCACGATGCAAGAACTGGGGGAAAACAGGATTTTGCTGTAAACTGAATACATTTACAATTTTCTTTCAAATTAGGAGTATCTTTCTGAATGGTTGTCATATTCACTCACGAATTCATTATATTCAACTAACTATACCCCTATAATACGTTAGTGAAGTTGGATCCTGGAAAAATTTACTGAAAACACAATCAGAGAACATAACAACGAACGCAAATGTTATTGACTAGTTGACATATTTGACATTTGACACGTCGGTAATAAAAAATTTGATTCGATTTTCCACACGGCCTTCTGCCGGTGCTGCCTACAAATATATTTGCGTATTGATAACAGAAATGAAATCATAGTTCCTACATGATACATCAATTATAACGCATATTCAAAAACATATTGTATGCAACATGTACGCAAATGGCTTTCGCGGACTCATTTCCGTATTTCTAGTGAGTACTCTTTTTTGGAAAACATTCTTCTTTGCCTCATTCATCTTCATGAGTTTTTAATTCAGACTGGAATAGAAAATCAAATAACTATCTGAATGAAAATGCAAATTTTCAATTTCAGATTTTTTCTCTTGAGTTAGGGTCATTTCAGAATATCTATCAGATGTAGTTCAATGTCCAGCGTGGCTTTAGCCGGGAAAGTAGTTGTTTTCTGTTAGACATTCACAAAAAATAACTTCATTTTTATCGTGGATTTTTCAATTCACAGAAAAATCTTTTTATCAATTTTCAATTGAGAATGTTTCCCTTTTCAACAGAAAACGTTAACTCCCAGAGAGAAAAACATAGAGAAAAAAGAAACACAAAATGGCAACATGAGATTGATGGCAACACATTCTGCTATCTCGATATGAATTGATTTATTGGATCGTTTGGAGCCATGAAGGGAGCATAAATCTTTTTCCTTACGTGATGATAAATCTCCATAACGAACTACACTCGGAGTTGAGGAAAACGTGGCCAATCGAGTAACCAAATGAAATATTTTTGAAATTTTAATATTCACAGCAAACATATGATATAAAAAAAAATATGTTCGTGTTGACGACTGAACCCTAGGCCACTGGTTTGGTAGTCCCTTGTTCTATGGCAGCTCCGTTTGTTTTTTGAAATTATCCGTGTATTTGTAGCACATGAGCGTTGAGGAATTGAATATTTCTATTGCGCATGTAAGCTTTCGGAGCAAAGGAGAATTTGTTATTTGTTTTGTTGTTAGGAATCATAGTGAGTTATATTGTCCCATTATTGCAATTTTGTAATGAAGATTCAAAAAATGGATGCGGCAAGTATGTGTATCAGAAAAGTAAGTAAATAAAAATGGATAACTTGATACAAGTATTGACTGTAGTCATACGTTCAATGTACATGCGATTCCAGTGTTTACTTTTTACTATTTAAATACATTACAGAGAGACGATAGTGAAATCATATGCATTATATATATATATATATATATATATATATATATATATATATATATATATATAGTATATATATAATGCATCGCGTACAAGTGACAGTTAGTTGTTTTTTGGTTGAGGTACAAATACAGTTTCATAAAAGCATTGATTCAGATCAGAAGTGCGGTGCGCGGCCGATATTTTGGATTGATTCATTTGATAGAGTGAACCATTGAGTTACAAAAACAGGTATTTTGAATAGTAACGACCACGGATTCCTGACAATTGGTGTCTGTTTAACCAATATGATATGAAAAATTCCATGTTTTTCTATATTTTCTGAAAGTTGACTTCACAAGAATTGTTTTGATTCATAATTATTAGGTAACCATACGAGGTGATGTAAACAATAACTTTATTATGATATGACTTTATTATGATATCACGTTACAAATAACTTTGACCTTTTTATGATAACCTTATACAAGTTTGTGGCGTACCTACAATGATATCACGTTCTGTTCATTGATCTAAGATATATATATATATATATATATATACAGTGCGAGTTTCTGACTTGGAATGAATTCAGTAACTCAAAGACAGTTGTTTTGTTAGAAATATGCACGGACAGGTCGATTTTTATTTTGTTATACAGCTTGTCTCAAATTTGAGATATGACTTTATCAACAATTTTTTTATAGCAATCCCGATTTTTTATGACTATTTGCGAAGGGTATAGTAAGTTACACATGCGTACCAAATCTCAAATTTTTATTCCTTGTTGTTTGACAGATATTCAATAAACATCAACTTATTCGGAAATTACATTCACCTGATCCATCTGATATAAATTCAAATATGTTTCTTCAATGAATGCTCAGAATGTTGTCCATTAACTTACTGACAATATCCTAAACGGAATTTGAACTCGTTTTGAACATTTCTGATTACTTGGGCGGAAATTAGTCTACACTCCTGAGAAATAGTCCATAGTTGTTGAATCCGGAGAACTGGGAGGCCATTCAACAGCTCCTCTTCCACCAAGCCATCTGCCTGGAAATACATCATCCAGGTCTTTCAAAATGGGGGGGCGCACCGTCTTGTTGAAACCAGGTGTTCCTTTCGGGACATCGTCTTCATATCCATCAGGAAACAGAGTAGTCAAAGTCGGAACTAGTTCTTCCCGCAAGAATTCTAAATATCTATCTCTATTGAGATTCCTTTGGAAGAAAATTGGTCCTATTACTTGATTACCAACAATCACTGCTCAAACATTAATTTTTGCTGTATATTGAGTGTGGCCTTCCCTCATCCAGTGTGGGTTCTGACGATTCACCTTACCATTTAACGTGAACATTGATTCGTCAAAAAACAGGACGTTTTCTGGGTTCTGTCTAGTAGATCGATAATTTCTTCCCGGATTCTTCTATCCGGATCATCTTCGGTGAGATCCTGGAGGATTGTCATTTTATAAGGATGAAATTTGTGGGTTTTCCGAATTTTCATCATTGAAGACTGCCTAATTTCGAGTTCACTAGCTATCTGCCTAGTGGAAACATGATGATTTTCTTCAACAGAGAGGATTACATTCATTCCAACATCTTTATTGAGGGCATTCTGACGATGATTCTTTGTTTTTCTTAAATACCCGAAACTGTTTTTCAATTTTGCTTATGGTACTTTGCGATATGGGTGGTAAATCAGGATACTTCTCTCTGAATAAATGAATAACTTCATTTTGTGTTCTTGTCCTATCTCCGTAGCCAACCATCATTAAAATTTCAATCTTGTGGGTTTCATTTAAGTACTGCATTTTGTTAGATTTATCAACAAACGTCGTTTCTCACAAAACGACAAACTAATAACCTTGGGAAAAATCCTGAAAAATCCTGAGAATACTGCGGTACTAGAAGCAGCGAGAAAATTGAATGAAAAAACAATGCAGCACTAGGAAAAACTAGAAAACCAAGTTTTTTCACTGCAGATCCAAACCACCACGACAGGGTTTGGCAATGTTACGACCAAGTATGGAAATATGATTGCTGCACTGGGTTCGAGGTACGGCGATCAACATAAAGAAAAGTGGTACCACGTACAATTAAAAACAGTAGGGCAGAAATATGCTGAAAGTTTGCGGAAGTTTGGAGCAGACGTGAAGAGACTTATTCAGCTTGCTTTTCCAGATGCCCCTGGGGATTTCAAAGAATAATTGGCGGTACCGATATTCATCAACGGATTGAAAGATGTTGAAATACAAAGGACCCTGAGGTTAACCTATTTTAAAGTATGCAGTGAAAATTTGGTTTGTTCTCTGGTAGAAGTAATTTTATCTTTCAAACTAACGCAGTCTTGGAAAGAGGATCAACGACCTGTTTTATAGAATCCAGCGCAGTTTTAGGACTAAGATGAAAGTTGTTCATCTGGAAAGACTGAAACTCCATCATGGTGAACTGATGGCTTCTGATCGGAACGATCAAAATCAGAGGTGGACAGCGTTACAGAAATGAGGACCGTACGACACTGCATGCTGTTTCAATTCTGAACCATGCGAGGATTATCATGGGCTCTCGAAGCTTTGAGAATTTTTCATTTATTTCTTGTAGTTAGGAACTATTATGCGTAGAGCGACAGACAGTTAGTTCTTTTATTAGCTGGAGTACAAGTACAGTTTTGAAGAAGAATTTTCCATTGGGGAGAAACTATATATAATACATTGCGTACGAGCGAGAGACAGTTAGTTAATTTATCAGTTGGAGTACAAGTACAGTTTCAAAGAAGCATTGATTCTGATTAGTAGTCTGGTGTTGCGCGCAGTATTCTGGACCTTGACTTGTGATGTTATTAAGTTTTGTTCTTTGAATTGGAAATAAACAGACAATAATTATTTCAGTATTTAATAGGAACGAACTTCAGAGTCGTAAAAATATAATAACTCATAGCAAAATAGTAGAACTGCTACATTTCTCCTCAATTCTGGAGTTTTGAATACAAATACATCTATGTATGTGATATTTGATATTAATAAAATATTTCGTAATGAAAAAGTTCCCACAATTTTTTCTGTACCTTTTCAATTTTATTATTATTGACTTAATAATATTTTACTATTCTTTCAACAGCCTTCTTTCATTACATTCACTGAAATTGCACAAAATCGAATAGGACAAAAAAAAATTCCTTTCAAAAGAATCTTAGTTTGCGTGATTGGCTTCACAAGAGCAGTATCAAACGAATAGGAGGCTAATACTTTTTTTTTGTTGGTGGACTTTATGGAAATCCATTGTCTACGGAGAGTTTCTCCTACTTATTCCCATGGAGTCAAAAATTCACCCAATAATATGTTTAAAAAAAAACGAAAACCGACTTCGGAGAAGTTGAAGAAGCACAAAAAAGTAGGTTTTGGCATGTGGAAAATGTATTATCTTTATATATATGATTCTACTGTACGTGTGTGGCACCCCTCCTAAACGGCTGGACCGATTTGAATGAATTTTTTCTGTATGCGTTTGGGTGGCGCCCTGGATGGTTTAGATTCACAAATCATCCCCCTAAATGTTGAAGGTGGTCCACCCCTCAATTTTTTTTTCAGAAAAAAAAATTGTTTTAATTTTTTTATGATACAGCATTCGAAAAAACATACAACCCCGAATTTTCACCCTTCTACGATCAACCCCTATTTTTTTGACAAGATTTATATTTTTATTTTGTCATGACTTGGAATAAAAAAAATCATATTACTCTTAATTTTCCCCCTTCTACGATCAACCGCTATTTTGTTTTTTTTAATTTTATAGAAAAAACGGGATAACAAAAAACGGGAAAACGGGATAACGGGATGACAGGATGAAGGGATAAGGGGAAAATGGAATAACGGGATGAAGAAAAAATGGGATAACAGGAAAATGGGATAACGCGATAACTGGATAATTGGATAACTGGATAAGGGGATAACAGGATAACAAAAAAACCGGAAAACGGGATAACGGGATCACAGGATGAGGGAATAACGGGAAAACGGAATAACGGGATGAATAAAAAAACGGGATAACGGGAATAACGGGATAACGAAAAAACAGGAAAAAAGGATAACGGGATGACATTATAAGGGGATAAGGGGAAAACGGGAAAGGGAGAAGAAAAAAGGGATAAAGGAAAACGGGATAACGGGATAAAGAAAAAAAGGGGTAACAGGAAAATAGGATAACGGGATAACGGGAAAACGAGATAACGGGACAACAGGAAGCGGAAGGAGTCAAAAGCATAATCTAGATGGAACAACATAAAGGAAAACATAGAAAAAAAGAAATTCTACGCGGACGAGAGTTTACTGGAAAAACATTTTAGGGAACATAGAAATTTGGACAGGACAACGTCTGTCGGGTCCGCTAGTATATTATAGAATATTTGTATTATAACAATGAACAATAATATATTTCAAAGAAAGGAGTGGTTGTAGGTAGGCGCTGTGATTTCAAAAAAAAACATATGTTTCATCAACTTTTCCATAAAAGGATAGCCGACGTTCAAAGGAAGAGTCTCGTGGAAATAAAATGCGCAGTTGAGAGCCATGTTGTCAAAGAAATAAAATATCTCTTGTCATACGTGAACATGCCATTATTTCCTCGCAGCAGAAAGGGAAGAAAAAAGAGCAGTGTCAGCGTTGTTATGACTCTCCCGAAACACAGCAAGTATAATTATGTTGGCATACTCACTGAAAACAGGATGTGAACAAATATTTGAAGGAGCACTACGTGAGAAAGCGCGGGTTCTATAATAATTCCTGAAGCACGATATATCAAAGCAAACAACTACATAGGTATTCTTCGTGATCACCTTCGAACGCGTTTACTTTTCTTTGTCATCTGACTACTCCACAACTGGCATTGTGAATCTCCGAAATTTTCTTACAACACGAAGTTGTCCTGGATTTTTTACTTCTATGTTCCGAAGTATGACTTCATTATGAAGAGGATGTTCCGCAGAGGATATCCGGTGAATATTCAAGAGATATCTAATTCATGTCTCTAAAGTTGTAGCCTTTCAGAGCGCTATCGCATTCACATCCTTTCAGTTTCTCTCCAAGAAAACATTCTAGTATGAGTTGAGAACATGAAACTCTGTCAGGCGATTTTTTTAATTTTGACAAGCTTCTATTTAGTTTCACCTGTACCGGTGTCTGTCTGTCTGGCTGTAATCAAATCTTGCAAGTTGAATTTGACCCACTTCTAAACGTCCGATTGATTTGAAATTTGGCGGGTGTACTACATTTCGGTGACAGGGTATTAGAGAGGAAGGCAAATTGGCGGAGCCAATTTGGTGGAAAATTTCGGGGATTATGGTCAGATTCTATTAAAAATTGGTATCAAGGGGTTTTCGAAGTCGGAGATTATGATTTTTTGTCAAAATTCAGAAATTCAACATGGCTGCTTCAAAATGTCCGTCCGTCCGTCCGTCCGTTATGCCACAAAACTAATAATCCAACAGTGCCTGAGTACATAAAGTACATATCAATCACTACTATGTCGTGGGGAGCCTGCTTCAAAACTTGAAAACGCATATTTTTTCCTGTTTTTCTTCGTTACTAATAATTAAATAGAGTTGTGCTACGACTCATTTTCTTTTCTTTTCGATTCTCTACAATACGTATATTGAGAGAATCGAGATTGCTTTATTAGTTTTCAGGTTACAAGTCAAAAACGAAAAAAAAAATTTCAAATGTTTATAAAAAAATTATCAATGGCAGTTGAGAGAGGAAACATAACAGGAACATAACGGACCGTCTTTCGTATGATGGCACAGTCGGTTTCCTAGTTGTATTTTTGTCACGAAAAAATCTCTATCGATTAGTTTTATTGGATCTCCTTCACAAAAACCCGCTTGATACCTACTCAACATTCTGAAACCACTATGTGAAAATGGAAATAGTTTCATAAGGAATACCCCCCACTTCCTAGTGAGTTTTGACCTCGAAAGTTTTTCTCTGATGTCCCTATTGATAAAACTCTGGGAATCGTGAAAAAAAAAAGATCAGAAAATGACACAATACTGAAGTGAAGACCAAAACTGGATGTAAATGCCATCATAGAAATTCATAGAAATACTCAAACTATGTAAAGAAAAAACAAATTCTCAATTCAAGAACGAATTTTATCAACAAGGGGTATGGCGAGGGGTTCTCTTTTGTCACAAATAACAAATTGATGGAATACTTCGAAAAAATCTTCGTTGAAACTTTTCACAATGGTCCAAAAGTATGATGGAGATACGTGGATGATGTTTCTGCTATCTGGAGTCGAAGTATAAACGAACAAGAACCAACGATCGAATTGACGTTAGAATCAGAACAAAATAACCAACTTCCCGTTTTAAATGTCATGATCCAAAAATCATCATCCCGAATGGAAACATATGTACATAGAAAGGAGGCACATTCCAATCGATATCTACACTACAACTCAAACCATCATGCCAGTGTAAAAAAAGCTCAAATGTTTCTATAATCGAGCCCAAACAGTTTGCAATTCCAACCAGAGTCTACAGGATGAAAAATACCACATGAAATATGTTGTCAGGAAAAATGTATATCTGGATCAGTTCGTGTAAAAAAACAATCACTGACATTGAAAACAACAATCCACCAAACTACCAATTAACACAACCAATAGGAGAACTCCCACCACCTACACATTTCACAACCAACATACTACCTTATGCCCCCGGATTATCTGAGAAGATCAAACGGATTGGTCATAGGTATGATGTGAGAACATCATCAAGAACAACAAACACACTGAGATCTATACTAACACACACAAAACTAAAACACGCCGAAGAAATTTCAAAAAACTGTGTTTACAACATACCTTGTTTGTGTGGTGATAGTTATATAGGTGAAACGTCAAGACCATTAGAAGTGCGTCAAAGTGAACATCAGAGTTACATAACCTGATAAAAAATTGCAGAACATATCCCCACATCCAATGGCGATCATACGATTGAATGGAATAGGACGAACATCTTGATTAAAGAACCATAACAAGAGAGGAGGCAATTAAAAGAAACGCCTGTATTCTTCTTTCCAATAACAACTGCTTTTCAACGAATTCCGTTGTAATGGACCATACATGGTTACCTCTACTTAGAGAAGAAGTGAGAAATGGCAGAATGCTAATAAACTGATCACATATCAAATGAGCAATACGTCACTTTCTAATTTTTTGGCAGATTTCAATTGACAACCGTCATTTAAAAAAGCTACAAAGACGCTGAAAGAGAAAAAAATGAATCATTCAAACTATTAAAGGAGATTTGGAAGATTTTGAGAACGGGGGCAGATATAGTCCCCTAAACGTCAATCATAAACTATATAGAGAAGTATAATTTGAACTTTTACTATTTTTTTGCTGGATAAATTCAGAATACTGCAAGTTACTGACCAATTGAATGATTTTATTTGGGAAATATAATTTGGTGAACGCGGTAACTTATCGGGGTGAACTAATTAGTTTGCCCTTTCTACACTTGTTTATATTTTCCTGATTATATTTTCATTTTCAGACTGTGGAGGGTTACCCATGCCATGAAACGTTGTTCCCGCACAAAAAATCACATTCATTCAATATTTATCTTCATTTCTTAGTTAGATAAAATGGCTAATGACACTAGTCTGCAGAATTTTTTTTTTCTCCTCATTGTTTTCATGCATGGTAACATCATATTTGGTGCTCTCGACACGGAATTTAACATGCTAATAAATACAGCACATAGATTTTAAAAACAATGTCCATTCAATTAAAAAACGATATTATCACAGTAACAATTACAAAAAAGTTAAAAAAGACTACGGTCTAAGCTTTACAACGAGAAATGCTAATTTTACAGTCACAAGTTATAGAAATATTAGTATATTTATCGCATTATGGTAATATAATTCAAGTTGTTTTGTAGTTTTTTTTCTTTTCATCGTTTCCATCGAAGTTTCTCGTCGAATCGACCGACAAAAATCAGCAAGCATTGCTGCTGACCATTTTCCATTGTAACGTCTTCCAATATGCATAATATCCTGATGAAACCTCTCACCATGCTCATCTGATACAGCACCGAGATTTTCCGGGAATAAATCCAAATGCGAGTTCAAAAAATGAATTTTTCTAACCTAAAATTGAATGGATTTTATAAAAAAAAAAAAAACTTTCATATATTTATTATCTCTGTTCATGAAAAAATTGACAACCTACACATAAAATACTTATATATATATATATATATATATATATATATATAATATGAATTTTGTACAAAACTTACTAAAGTATTTGATATAGAACGTAACAATTAAAAGACATGTTTTCAACTAACTGTTGTAAAGTCACAGTGTACCAAAGAAATCACTTCCGGCACTTTCCTTCTTTCACTTACGACTAGCAAAAACTTATTTCGTATGTATATACATTGTTTATAATGATAACGCATAGAACGAATTAAAAAACCTAAATTCACGATATTTTGGAAAAAAAATCATATCGAAAAATCTAGACGTGATAGAAAAATTGGCCGTTGGAAACAGATTCGGAGCATCAAAATCTTCATATTAATGACATAATTTTTTGAAGGAGGATTTTGTTGCAGACCAGTGTAATAGGGTTAAGTGGAGTCGACTTCATTTTATTCCGTATACTGAACTATTGTTTCATCACGAATGTCCTAAACTAGAATGTATAATTATCATGTATCTATTACTCACTCTATTATATAATTTTTTTTCATTGTCACAACAAAGATTAGAACGAAAAATTTTAAAATAAAATGAGAAGTTAAAAAAACTGTAACCAGACTACGAAAAAAATAAAATAAACTAAAAAGTGAGACACAAGTTAGGTGTTGTCTTATTGGGTACACTAGTCTTTTAATTTGATATCTTGGATATTCTTGTTTATTTGGTTATATTGGATTTCTCTGGCAATTTTACAATAATAACGTTATAATTCAATTCATTCAAGAATAAAAATTAGAACTAAATAAACCGGAATTACTAACATATCAAATCAAAATACTTGTCTGCTCAATATGACGATGATAGCAATTAACATCTAACTTGTTTCTTACTTTTTAGTTCATTTAATTTTTTCCGTATTCGGGTTGGAGTATTTTGAACTTTTCATTTTTCATATAATGACATGAAAAAGTTTTTTATTCATCAACATAAGGTATAATTTTTTTATAGGTATTCAATTGGGGATTATTCAATATACATTTGTTTAAATTATTGAAGAAAGCATTATGTATGTTGATGCCTGAAATTAGAAATTTCAATGACTTTCCAATATGCGATCTCTTTTGGAGAAAATATTCATTCATAACCTTAAACACAAATGAATTTTTTATGAGGATATATTTCATATATTCATAACGATAATCAGTTATACTCTTCCAAAAAATCAAAACAGTAAATTGTAATCGTAGTTGATCAAATATATTCTGATATTTTGGTAAGTATTTTTATGGTTGTGAAAATCTCATTTTCACATTTGATTGATAACATTTCTCCTTGTAGAGTCTCAAGAAACGAAGTGAAAACGAAGAAGCTTCCAGAAGAAATTACGGGACCTACAAAACGTTTCCTGGGTATGTGGGACTATTATGAGAAAATTAGCTTTGAATGTGTTTGAAAAATCTCGGCTATAATGACTTCTAACTCCCTCTGTATATATGATCACATTCAAGTTACTAACCGAACACAGAATCTATTTTTTAATCGATTGAAATTTAGTCCTGAAATATTTTCTTAATTTGTAGCATCGCTATGCAAAGTTCTGACTCACACTTTTCAGGATCACTAAGCGAGAAGTTGTGTTCAATCAGAACATACAATATACAAGAAGTTGAGGCCGATTAAAAAAAAAATTGTATGCCGTCGAAGGATAGAATCCCTTTGAGAATAATCGCGAGGGATTTTTGTAGTGCCTGCCATCTCTCGGTGATGAGCATTATGTACGTATGCTTCCACTTAGCTATGTGTAACTATATTGCTGGAGGCGAAATATTTCTGTTTCACTGGTGACGATGGCAAAGGTACGTATCGATTTATCAAAATGTTCTGTTATTTTACAACAGATGTCGGAGTGATCGTGTTTCAACCCTTGTGTATACTGGACCCCATTTTATGCACTGCAATTTTTCAATTTCCAACGTCTGGGAATCCAGTAACGTTGGGAATTCATTCACGAATATTCCAAATGGACATGCCCAATTCATAAATGAAGATA
Source organism: Gonioctena quinquepunctata (assembly GCA_018342105.1). Classification (NCBI taxonomy): domain Eukaryota; kingdom Metazoa; phylum Arthropoda; class Insecta; order Coleoptera; family Chrysomelidae; genus Gonioctena; species Gonioctena quinquepunctata. Next base: position 295,322 of record JAFIRS010001527.1, read on the forward strand.
TTCTGAATCTCATTGAGAGTTGTTCCATTGCTACATAGATGGCAATGAGAATGGCTGTTTATCGACAACTAACTAGATTGTATAATTTTTCTTTTGGCCTTAGCAGACGGCCGGCTTTGACTTTCATGACAAAATAGTTATTTTTGTATTAACTGCATAAAACTCTCGAATGAGCCATGAAAACACGAATTTCTCAAATGAAATACAATCATTTTTTTTTGTACAACTTTATATTTGAAATAAAAATAATATCGTCAAAAATATGCAATGAATGAATACTTCCTTTATATCTTAACATCGTTCTAAAATAACTAATTCTTTATTTTATGTCACGAAGTGAATTTCCTCTACAAAACAAACATTTATTTAGTGCTTACTTCCTATACAATTTCACGTGACTGTTCATATATTAATGTTCGTGTAATATATGTATATATTGGAGTTGAGCCAATTAAGTTTTAAATATGATTCTGTACTTGTATCATTTTTCTATATAATATTTTACTTCCTGATTATATTGTAATTTTCACAGTAACACACAAACTGGTAACAGTTCACATGACTTGTTTTTTAACTCATTTTCTCACTCCGTGCCTTTATTTATGTTATTTATATTGGACCTGGAGAAGTTCATAAATTATATTATTATTATATATAATTTCTCCATGGATATTTGTTGGATAAACATTATTATATAGTTCAACAGGAAATGCAATAAAATAAGAACATCAAACTTCCATCACTTGCAACACCACCTATGTAAGTTCCAAAAGCAACTCAATTTACAAATGGTATTCTTGTTTTCCCTTTCGTCGTGGAATATGACGCGCCATCTATCAATGACAGTTGTAACTAATTCAAAATTTTCAGTAGATTTCTGGTGAGTAATCCAGAATTTGGAAAAGCTTCCTCCACCAGATGGCCGTATTTGTGACGGTAGGAAATATATGATTTTTTTACTCAGAAATACATTTTATATATATATATATATATATATATATATATATACAGAGTGGCCACTTTTTTAATGGGATTGTATTGACTTCATTGAGCAAATAGTTGTAGCTCTGATTTAGTCTATGAGAAAATGCATTGATTGTTCTATCAGGGATTATGTTGACTAGTTTATTTTTCATTTTCTGTATATCTTTTTTAATCCTTGAGACGGTATTGCATGTTATTTTTATTTCCAAAGATAATGTTTTTTTACTAAGTTTCGTGACAAAATTATCAATTTTATTTGTAATTGACATGTGGTTACCTGTTAATAATGGATTTTGAATATTAATTATATTGTCTTGAATATGCCTCGGTGTAATCCCAGAAGATCTGCAGCGAAGTAAGAATATGTGTCTGTTGGAGTTATTGGCAAGTTAACTATTTAATATTGCCCATCCTTCTGATAATTTAGTAGCCTGGATTCCAAACGAATGGCTGATTTCTTGATATAAACCCATCATGTAGTAATGAAATATATATATATATATATATTTACAGAGTGGCCACTTTTTTAATGGGATTGTATTGGTAACTTTTAAACCATAAGAGTTAGAAGGTCGGTCAAATGGAGAAAAAGTTGCATTCATAGAAGCATTGTCAAGCAGTTTAAACGAATCGAGATTATCAGGGCCGGTTATTGAGATTTCATAAGAAAAGTAAATTCTGTCATTTTGATTTTTCTTTTTTTCCCACTTTATTTCGAATATTATCAAAAAATGTCACGGAAGTTTTTTATTCGACAGTAAATTATTCTCAATTTGACATAATCAGATTTCGTATCCAACGTTTCGTACGCTCTGGGCCACCCTCAACCTCATTTTTTTCAATACGGACCTGCATATTTTATGACACTTTTCGAAAAAACTTATAACACTGAATTCAACGAGATATCATACAATGTCATTCAAAGTTGATTTCCAGGTGATTTTGACCCTTATCCAAATTTCTTTGGATCCGATCTGTATTACATTTAGGTACCTTTAGTTTAATTAACAACATGAAATACATTTCGATAAGAAAATCAACTTACTCATCTTCAACTGAATGGAACGTAACAGAATCAAAGCAAGAAACAAGTAATCATTATTTACAAATTTCAAGAGGCGAAAAACCTAATTCAAAATAATTAAACGAAACTATCATTTAATGAGAGAAAAAGCAAATGTTTATTCGAAAGTAAATGATGAACATTAATGAAGTAAGTGTTCGAAATGTCCACCATTTTGTAAAATGCACTTTGCGGTTCTGGAACCCATACTTCTTATACATTTGCTTATTTCGTCTCCTTGAATACCTTCCAATACATTCTCAATCTTCTCGCGAGGAATCATTATTGTTGGATTTGTCATTTGTTCCGTTGAAACAAATCACAGAATCGAACTTTATTTTGAGATCATTACGATATAATTTTTGCAAGGCTTGGTATTCAAATTTAAAATCATTGTATTCGCGCCTCTTGACTATTTTATTAACAGCAGTTTTTGATAAATTGCATTCACTGGCCACAGTTCTCGATTTTCAATTGAATTTGGGTCAGAACATTGATATCGTTGATAGACTTGTTTTTCCTCACATACACACAACTCTAGGTTTATTGAATGTATTATTTTCAAGTAGTAGGCCGTGGATAAAAAAGAACATAACAAGAAATGTCATATTATTTGTCACTTCGTTTATTATTGTGTCACAAGAACTTGTCATTAAATACTTTTCTGAGTAATTTCAATTGAACTTATTCGATATGGTAAGATACACAAATGGAGAGAAGAGAGATATGTACGAAGTGTACATAAAACTAGATAGAAATTCGTTCAAAGCACAACAAAGGTATGGTGAATTATATCCTGAAAGAACAACACCAAATATTAAAATGTTTCGACGTATATCTACAATGTTACTTGTACATAATTCATTCATCAAACCTAGAGGTCCTTATGTACGACGAAACGAGCCTATCAATGACATCAATGTTCTGGTCCAAATTCGAATGAATCCAGGAATAGGATCGAGAACTATGGCCAGTGAATGCAATTTATCAAAAAGTGCTGTTAATAAAATAGTCAAGAGACACGTATACCATGACTGTAAATACCAAGCCGTGCAAAAACTATATCGCAATGATCCTGAGAGAAGGTTGCAATTCTGTTATTGGTTTCAACGGAAGGTGCGGAATAACAACAATTTTGCGCACAATATAATTTGGGGAGACGAAACGACATTCACAAATTCTGGCATGTTCAATCGAAGGAACAAGCATTTTTATGCCACAGAAAATCCTCACTTAATTCATGAAGTTAGACATCAATATCGTTTTTCTTTGAACATATGGTGCGGTTTGTTGAATAATAAATTACTGGGACCCTATTTTATTGACGGCTACCTAACCGGAGCAAAATATGTAGAAATCATAGAAGAAATGTTGGATGATCTTCCTATACGGTATCGGCGTAATAGTCCATGGTTTCAACAAGACGGATGTGGTCCACACAATTCAAGAATAGTCACAGACCATCTAAATCGAACTTTTCCCGATTCATGGATTGGAACAAGAGGTCCAGTAGCATGGCCTGCCAGATCTCCGGATTTGAATCCACTGGATGTTTATTTGTGGGGATATCTCAAAAATAAAATTCATGATACTACGAACCCGACAATAGAGATTCTTCGCGAGAAGATTGAGAATGTATTGGAAGGTATTCAAGGAGACGAAATAAGCAAATGTATAAGAAGTATGGGTTCCAGAACCGCAAAGTGCATTTTACAAAATGTTGGACATTTCGAACACTTACTTCATTAATGTTCATCATTTACTTTCGAATAATCATTTGATTTTCCTTTCATTAAATGATAGTTTCGTTTAATTATTATGAATTAGGTTTTCCACCTCTTGAAATTTGTAAATAATTATTACTTGTTTCTTGCTTTGAATATGTTACGTTCCATTCAGTTGAAGATGAGTAAGTTGATTTTCTAATCGAAATGTATTGCATGTTGTTAATTAAACTGAAGGTAAAACTAAAGGTACCTAAATGTAATACAGATCCGACCCAAAGAAATTTGGATAAGGGTCGAAATCACCTGAAAATCAACTTTGAATGACATTGTATGATATCTCTTTGAATTCAGCGTTAAAAGTTTTTTCGAAAAGTGTCATAAAATATGCAGGTCCGTATTGAAAAAAATGAGGTTGAGGGTGGCCCAGAGCGTACGAAACATTGGATACGAAATCTGATTATGTCAAATTGAGAATAATTTACTGTCGAATAAAAAACTCCTGTGACATTCTTTGATAATATTAGAAATAAAGTGGGAAAAAAAGAAAAATCAAAATGAGAGAATTTACTTTTCTTATGAAATCTCAATAACCGGCCCTGATAATCTCGAGTTGTTCAAACTGCTTGACAATGCTTCTATGAATGCAACTTTTTCTCCATTTGACCGACCTTCTAACTCTTATGGTTTAAAAGTTACCAATACAATCCCATTAAAAAAGTGGCCACTCTGTAAATATATATATATATATATATATTTCATTACTACATGATGGGTTTTTATCAAGAAATCAGCCATTCGTATGGAATCCAGGCTACTAAATTATTAGAAGGATGGGCAAAATTAAATCGTAAACTTGCCAATAACTCCAACAGACACATATTCTTACTTCGCTACAGATCTTCTGGGATTACACCAAGGCATATTCAAGACAATATAATTAATATTCAAAATTCATCATTAACAGGTAACCACTTGTCACTTACAAATAAAATTGATAATTTTGTCACGAAACTTAGTAAAAAAACATTATCTTTGGAAATAAAAATAACATGCAATACCGTCTCAAGGTTTAAAAAAGATATACAGAAAATAAAAAATAAACTAGTCAACATAATCCCTGATAGAACAATCAATGAATTTTCTCATAGACTAAATCAGAGCTACAACTATTTGCTCATTGAAGTCAAACAAAAAAGTATTGAAATGTTTTATAAACTATTCAATCTGTATGGAAACTCTCACAAAAAAGTCCTATTTCACGACAATACAAAATGGTTAAAAAACATCTCAAGCGTGGACAATCATCCTAGAGATATTTCAGATTTTTTTTCTCTTGGTCCCAAATTTGGAGTTCCTTGTACAAAAAATGATTTCAGGATGGATCGTTCCCTTGCTAACGTGGAAGATATCATTGAGGAAGTACCCACTGGTTCTAACGATTTATTAAGAGCTGAAGCTACGAATGTCACGAATTTCCTTCACAACTCTCATCCTGAACGTCATTCACATTCAAATACAATGTTTAAAAAAACAAAACAATTCCTAAAGGAACACCCTGATCTATACGTCCTTCAGTCAGATGAAGGAAGATGCACTGTTGTTATGAATAAGGAAGATTATATCAACAAATCTGAAATCCACAACAACAACTCCACATATATAGAACTAAATAGGCACCCCACAACTTTCATCCAAACAAAACATAACTAAATTAAAATACTCAAAAACAAAAATGAGATCAATGAACAAGATGCAAAGCAACTAAATATTTACAATTCCTCCTTTCCTAAGTTAAACTGTTTACCAAAACTACATCAACCAAATATACCGTTACGACCAATCGTGAGTTCCATCAACTGTGTCACATACAACATTTCTAAATATTTGCAAACATTCTCAAATCCGCACTCGAAAATAGCTGAGACTATAATATAAAAGACACCTCTACATTTGTCAATCTTATCTCAGATCTCACTTTACCACCTGATTATGTTTTGATCACCTAAGATGCTGTATATTTGTTCACCAACATTACTGTTGACCTTTCAGTAAATATTCCTAATATTTAAAAAAAACAATTTTGATGTTCGATAGATCATGGAAAATTCTAGCTAGTTAAGGTGATGAGAAGTGAGAACGTATACGTGTCTCATGCTGGGGCAGTATCAATTTCATTGTTATCATTGTTGGTAAGGGGTGTGACACTTGGTCTTGACATAATGTCTAGTAGTATTAAACAAAATATTTTTGACTATCTGGCAGGATATGAATTATCTATAAAATGGTTCAAAAGAATATTGAGATTATTTTTTATGAAATTGTATGTCTGAGGTTCTCAACATTCTCTTCTTCATTTGTTTCACAAGTTCACTTTCATCGAATGTCTATGATACGACCAATAATTTATATATCTTCCTGAGCTACGGTTTTCCGTAGGATTTTGTTATTTGCTGTTCGGATGAACTTTGTATTAAGAAAGGGTACGGAGGGATCTGTATCTTCTGCTACCATAGTGAATTGTATATATGGGTCAAAACTAGCTAGCGAATGTGCAGAGAATTTCTTCTGTGCAATAATTTGGCAGTGCTATGATAATGTCATCTACATGTTTTTTTAAGAAATGTGGTTTCAAGGATAAAACTGGGAATACTGTGTCTAATAGATCATCCATCACATACGCAGCTAAAATTGGTGGGAGTTACGCACCCATGGGTGTTCCAAATGTTTGTTTGAAAATTTTGTTGTCGAAGTTAAAATAAGTGTTATCGATTGAGAAGAAAATGTATAAGTTTTATGGAATTATCTTCAGTGATACCACAATGATTACTGACACTGTAGATTGCTCTCATGCAGGATTACTGAATAGAGAAACTACATCCAAACTATCTCTAATATAGTTCGGTCGTAAATAAGTGTTGTTGAATTTGTTTGTTACTTCAGAATAATCTCTCATATAGTATTCGTTGTTGAATCGTATGCTTCAGTCAAAATTTCCGTTAGGAAGGAAACAATGGCTTCTGTGGGGGCTTCCATCGAAGCTACAATCGGTGTCACCGATAGGGTTGTTTTGTGAACTTTGGGTAAACAGAATTTTGGAGAAATTCCATTGTAGCAAGTAAGTTTCTTCCTGATCACTTGATCAATTCCATTTTTATCCCTCAATTATTTTATGATAAAATTTCATCATCTTTGGAAAGAAGAGATATGACCGTACGGTCATATTAGGAAGTTCTATATATGATATATCAAATAATTACTAGAAGCCTCTCTATGTATCCCCCTTTATCAAAACGTTTTCAATGCGATGAATAACTGACAACAGTTGATTGAAACAATATTCATTATTAACAGTTCCTGACCCTTATCGACAAATTGTGAATTATTGCTGATTGGAAAGACCTGGGAAATGAGGTCCATCCCCAGTTTCATCCTGAGATGAAGACTGACAGTGATACGGAGTGTTCCTTGATGAGGGGTAATGAAACGTATTTTACGAGATTTTAGTAGAATGTATATTTGAAATATACTAGGATAATACCTGATTCGAACTGATGGTTTCAATAATCACCACAGGCATCTTCTTGGACACCCCTACCACAACATTTCCGATTCGATGAATAACTCAGTACAGATGGTTGAAATTATTGATGGAACAATTTTCAGCCTCCCTGACCCTTTTCGACAAATTGTGAATTATTGGTAAATGGAAAGACCAGGGAATTAGGGTCAACTCCGAGTCTCATCCTGCGATGAAGACTGAGACTGATACGGGGTGGGAAGTAATTGAAGTATTTCACGAGATTTCAGTGAAACTTTGATTTTTGTCCCTTAAATAATTTTTATATGGATTTAGTTTCACAGCGTTGTTCCTGAATAAATTCCTGGAGGGATCTGTAATCCACATGTTTGGGAGTGAAACTGAAAGTTGCTGCTCGGAGTAAAAATTTCATTGGAAACACAATCAATTTAATGGTATGCTAATCGTTTCAGTTGCAAATGATTCAGCTACTAAGTATTGAAGTGACATATCAGTTATTTAATTGAATTTGAAAATGTGTATTCACTCTCATCTGAATTAATTTTTTGTTGCCGAAGATGCCAAGGGGTCAATAAATGGGTTATTCAACAAGAAACTTTCAACTTGCTGAATATTTTTGATAGTTATGTTCATTTTTGCCTTATCTTCCATTAACTCACCATATTAGGCTTCATTGTTCGATCATGGAAGTGAACCGAGTATTTCGTCTCACAGAAAAATTATTGGTCGTCTCACATACGGGTATATTGATTATTCGGGCGGCCAAAAATATATTTAGTTTAAATCTGAACTATAATTTTTTTCATTAAAGTTCATTTTATTACAGATGCATTACTACGCAAAAATGATGATATTAATAATAATTATGATAATAATAATAAAAATGATATGTTTATTCAAAGTAATGTACAATATAGTCATAATGAAACGGGTAGCATCAATATGTATTTATAAGAAAAATAAAAAACTTTCAGTAACAAATACAATTTATCTCTCTCTCTCTCTCTATATATATCACGGGGACGACCGATACCACGGTTCTCCATCAGAAGATATTTCCACTTCTGAAGATTCTGCTTCTTCAGATTCATCGGTAAGTGATTAGGATCGGCTGGCAAACAGTTCCAGGGAGCCATTTGAGAATTGATAATTTTTTCTCTTGGGTTTTGGTCTCATGCTGGTTAGGAGTGGATCGGAGCTAAGCATCAGCAAAAGTTATGAATAATCCTTCGTGAATTAGACCATCCTTGTTTGAATAAATGATGTGCGGAAATATGTGCTTTGAGTCTTTCATTTGGTCTTCAGAATAAGCCAGATATGAAAACATATATCGCACAATATTCCAATTTTCCTTCAAAAGTAGGAAAGTTTTGCTATTCCATTATTTTCAAAAAGTGCCTACGAGTAACAACTCGAGCATGACCCTTAAACAAACTTGGATACTATTAGTATCAATCATCTCTGACTGAAGAATTCCGAATTTTATACCAAGTCATTCCAAAGTTATATAATACAATTTTGCGCAGCCATATGCAGTTAGTCTACTGATAATTCTTTTCTATATACTCTCAAGTTCCCAATAAACCAAAAAAAAATTTGAGAGCGAACCATGCAGTACAACAATCATCTTTAGATGAGTAGGAAATTGATTATACCGAAAGCAGAAGTAATGTGTTTTTTTCTCAACTTGCCGAAGTATAGAAGAAAAGTTGAGAAAAATGATTGAACCATTAAATATATACCCATTCAACAGCATTATCAGCATCCATGACGTAGTTTTTTATATTTTTCTGAAGAATTGGAGTATGCACTTTTCAAATTGAACGTTTACGAATACTGCTTAAAATTAACACATGCACTTATAAGTAGGCCCCAGTATCGATGTTTCTGCACCACCTGGAGTGACAAATAAATGGTCGCCTATTAAGACCAATCAATAGAGATTTTTTCTTGACAAAAATGCTACCCGGACACCGACTATGCCGTCATACTGAAGACGATCCGTAGTTATATCCTGTTATGTTGCCTGGAGGTGCTGGGGACTTGGCTGACCTCCCTTGGCGACGAGTTGGTGGAGATTCCAGTAATTAGCAATTTCATATCCACCAGAGAGCGATGTAGGAGCTGACTGAACACCAGCACCTGAGAAGCACAGGAGAAACGAGTTCCCATCTTTACCACCACCCAAGGGTTCGTTGGAATCTTCCTCAAGCTTTGAAGGCTCTCGTAGAAGTTCACCTGTCGTTGTAGTTGCTAATTTACATCAAAATCAGCAAAATTCATCAGATGTTATTATCTCAAATGAATTTGAAGTTCTGTCAGACGTGACACTAGGAGAATCCCACGTCGATTTTTCTGGCAATCCAGGGGCAGATTCAGCCGGTGTGCACATTTTGGACACGGGCTTAGAAAATTCCCCAAACCAAATTCAAAAATCTACTGCGGGTACTAGCATTCCCGAAATGATCGAAAACTCCCAAATTTCTCAAAATTCGACCAACGATTACACTAATATGGACATCACAAACGATACTGTTCGATAACAAACCTCGACACCTCGACACCTCGAACGATTAAAAAACATCAGGTTCCTCCTATCACAGTCGAGAACAAGAGCAAGTGGGTAGTAGTCAACTAACTGTTTATATCGAACAGCATCATGTTAGATCAAATAGCAGAGAACGTATTCAACAAAATGATTTTTTTCGAAATTCTCCTGACGATATCAGGAGAATTTCGGGTATCTCCAGGGATCAGTAGATCCCATTCCATAAGTTCACCCTCCCTCAAGATGAGAAACTCAGAATCGTCTTCAGAGGCGTCCCTGAGTTTCTAACTTGTGATGGCATTGAAGCTGATCTGGTTGACAGGGATTTCACCCCGGAATCAGTGGCACGACTACATATATCAAACGGAAAAAAGAAAGCTCTCCTTCTTATTCTAGTTCTCATCTGTGAGAAACATCGTGACATCTTCAACGTCAAAGATATTCTAAACGTCAGAGTGGCAGTGGAACCACGAAGTCCTAGAGCCTCTGTGGGGCAATGTCACTGCTCTCAAAAGTTAAGCAACTCCCAGCTGAACTGCTGTGCCACCCCTGCTTGCGTCGAATGCGGAAAAATCACATACCTAAGGATTGTGTAAAGCCGAAAACCTAAAAAGCAAAGTGTGCGAATTGTGAGGGGAAGCACACTGCGAATTATCGAGGATGCCGCAAGTGTCCTCGAGTAAGGCGTAGGGTCGGAGGATTCACCCTACGCGGGGCACCACAATCCGATATTTCTCCCTTCAAATTCAGGGAGGACGCAGGCGAGGATGTCGTATGCAGCGGTGGTCCGTGATAATGCCCCTCCACAAACAGCTCAGGTTGATAGGTCCAGAGACATTCTGTCGCTTTAGGATCAAATAAAGGCGCTGCTTGCACAGTTCGCTGAGGCTGCTTCAACACTCAACCGGTTTCAGCCCCAAAAAATGGGTGAAAGGCAGCTCCCGGATTCCATCAGAACTGTGAGTTGGAATTTTAATAGCCTTCTCCAGAATATACTTGAGTTTCGAGAGTTTCTTGTAGAGAACAACATTGATGTTGCTTTTCTGGAAGAAACCCGTCTTAATAAAGAAACTGTTAGATTTTCTATCTACAAAATGCTCAGAAATGATCGACTCAGGCGTCTGGGTGGCCGCGTTGCCATTTTGATGAAGCTCTGTCAATCGCATGTTCAGCTTGGTATTTCCAATGATGATACCCATGGTATAAAAACTGTAGGTATTCTTTTCAACACCAGGAGTGGTCCTTCGCGTTCAATCAGTGCTTATAATCCTCCGAACAATCGAGTACTTCCTGAGGCGCTCAATACACTCTTAATGGCAACAGATCAACCTGTTATGGTCATGGTTGATCTGAACGCTAAGCACACACAAGGAGTCGTGTCACTAATCAGAATGGAGGCGACTGTGGCAACATTGTGACACGTATGAATACCAGGTGTTGGCCCCAGTTGAGCCGACACATTTGGTTCATGTCAGGCCCGATGTGCTTGATATTGCTTCAGCCAGGAACATTACCTGAAGTTGGAACATTCGCTCTCCCTCCGAGTTGGGCTCTGATCACAACCCGGTGATTCTAACCTCAGGGGATGATCCACCGCTCCAAACAGATCGTATGTGCACCAAAAGGGACTCGGAGAGGTTCCGTGCGCCTCTGGAGACAGGTTACTGTGCTCCTGATAGGATGGATTCTCCACTTGTGTTAGACAAGGCCGGAGCGTGTTACGAGCTCACTCTCGAAAATGCTTTCAGGGATTCCTCCTAGATATCGATATCAGGATGAATTTATTCGAAGAATTAAAGATCTGATTCGGGCCAAAGGGGCCTGTCAAAGAAGTCTGTTTCATGCGGACAGAGTCCCTCTGAATGAGTTGAAGAGGAAGGTTAGAAATAACACAACTGATTTCAGAAACGAAAGATTTGGCAACACACCAGAAAATTCAGAGAATGACGGACAAGTCTCAAAAGAGTGTTTTCCCCCCTATTCATGGAGAGTCGAAAGCTCAAGCCTTCGCTGATTCGATGAAAAGGCAATTTGAGCTAAATGAGCATCCATACAACGATCTGGATCGTGATCTTCTGTTGGAAAATCGGGTTCATCGCACTTTGAAAGAACCCAATCACGATGTCATTCGTCCGGCTTCACTGGATGAACTTGAGGCCCATATGAGAGGATTAAATCCTGAAAAATCGCCTGGTTGTGATGGATTTTCTACTCGTATGAATAAGAACTTTCCGGACAACCAGGTGCTGTCACTATTATATATCATCAACAACTCTCTGCGCTTCAAAAGATTTCCTCGAACGTGGAAGCATTCCATCGGGGTTATGATTCGGAAAGAAGGACAGAACCCGACCTTCTCGCGAAATTATTGAACAATCAGTCTGCTAAGCTGTTCAGCTAAGGTGGTTGAAAAAATCGTTCTCGAAAGGCTTGACGATGTAGTGGAGGACAGAAATGTCCTACAGAATGAGCAGTTCGGCTTTTGTCGCGCTTACTCCACAGAGCTGTAGGTTCTTAGGATGGTGGAAAATACAATCACTATGCTGAAAACTAATTGTAGTGCTCATATAGTGCTTTTATATAGTAGCTTCTGACAGAGTATGGCACAAAGGCCTACTCTGTAAATTAATTGAGTGGTGGAGTGTAGAAAGTCGTTTCTCATGGGTAGGACATTTCAGACCAAGTTCGACAATTCCCTCTCGGACGTGAGATGAAATGGGGCCAGCGTTCCTCAGGGGAAATACTGTCTTCTGTATTATACGCTATTTTCACATAAGATATACCGTGAAGCTAATACGCAAAAGTCACCCTGTTCGCCGATGATACGGCTTTTGTTTCCTCTTCAGCAAACCATCTGATGGGCATTGTTCATTTGCCAAATGCATTGAGGGACCTCCAGCAGTGGTATCTGGAGTGGAGAATAAAGTTGAATCCCGATAAAATGCAAGCGATCTCGATGGGTCGCAAGAGAAACAACTCGGAGAGGGGATTGACTATCTCTGGAAGTGAGATAGAATGGTCAGAGCAAGTCAAGTACCTAAGACTTACCGTGGATCGTAGGCTCACCTGGAAGCCGCATGTGAAGATAATCAAAAACAAAATCGCAAAGAAAATCTGCGCACTTCACCCTCTAATTAATAGAGGAACTAAACTCTCTTTAAAAAACAAAGTCAAGATCTATGAAACGATGTTCAGGCCTATCATTTTGTAAGCCTCAGCCGTCTGGGGCCAAACCTGCAGGACTGGCATTCGCGTCCTGAAACGGCGCAAATGATAGTCCTGAAGATGATAACGATCGCTCCGTGGTATGTGTGTAATGATCGGATCCTCGGAGACTTGAATCTGCCTTCCGTCAGGAGTATAATCAGAGACCGCAATCGGAAAGTATTCGATTGCTCAATAACCCATGACAACCCCCTCGTGAGGGAAGCCACTGATCACAGAATAGACGCCCCAGGCATTTCCTGGAGTGATGGGCTACCTATTAACCTATTCTGGGTAGTTAAAGCTGCACCCTCTATAGAAATATTAATTTTCCAAATCATCAGGGGAAAGGCTGGAGACCGGTCTCCAGTCCTTGCCCAGTCAAAATTCCATATTCGTGAATGGCTGTTGCCCACTTGTTCGAAGCTCAAAGAGTAAGAGCTTTATTGTTAAACTCGTCTTTCAGTAACAGTGATAGAAGATCCTCAAGTCAGCAAGCATTTTCCATAGTGTTGAGTTTTACCAATCCGTAGTTTGGTTAACAAAAGGGGTGTGGTTTTCTTTCTGATAATTTTTTCTCTAAGAGTGAGATAACTGCATAATAGTTTTTGTCTAGGTCAGTAGAATACAGAAGTTAGTCATCGTTGAAAAATCATATTCTCATTGGTGATTTTCTCAACAAAAAAAATGGAATTTTTCAAAAAAACATTTTTAAAATATATTTTTTGAGTTTATCACGTTTATTATACAGTGTCCGGCATAAAGTTCACTGCATATGGAAAACTTTTTTATTATTGATTTCTCAAAAGAAAATCATTGATGATAAAAACCTCTGTTTCATCCCAAACCTGAAATTCAAACACCAAAATTGAATTTTATACGACCCTATACGAGGGAGATGGAAAAGCATGCTTTGTTTTCGAAATAATATGATCCCATCACTTTATCTATCATGGTAGAATTCAAATTCATAGCTAAATATTGTTCAAAATCGAATGTTGATCCAGAAATTTGAATCATAGCCACCTATGACCAATTTCATATTTCAACTTTTTTTTCCATTTTTTCCTCATCGCCCTGAACAACATGAGGAATATTATGCTAGACGAATTGTATATTGTTAGATATGATGATATCACTCTCCGAATGTTTTCTCATTTCTCCCTCCCATCGGAAATTATGTTGAATTATGTGACGGAAATTTCACAAAATCTTGCTGCAAATAGTAAATAGAACTGAATTGTCTCCAAGATATGATGCCGGAATGAAAATGAATTAATTTTCACACTACTTATAACATTTTTCAAGACAATCAGGAATGGTAAAATATGACAATTTTTTATAGTATTTTTTTCAAGCAAGACATTAGAATGCATCCACAATATCTCATTGAATTTTTTGCAGCAATCAAAGTACAAAATAAAGGTTTAAATACACTCGAAAAATTTATTCACGAATTATTTATGAATTTCGAAATATCGTTAGTTGTTACATTCGACTTCGATAGCAATACCCAGCTTCCATAGTTCTGTTCTTTGAATTTTACTGTGAATGATTGAGATACAGAACATTTGCTGATCACAGTTGGCTTTGAAAACAAATTCATTTCTAATTGCAAACAAACAATTTTTGATGCATCAAGAATAACTCACAAATCTGTAGAGTAATTTCAGTAGTTTTTCAATTCTATTATGGCTGCTCGACTAAGTATACAGGAGAGAGTGGAGATTGTAATGATACATGGTGACAATTATTATACTTGTAGAGACACTGCCAATATTTTTAATGGAAGACATCCAGGTAAAAACGTTCAGATTGCCAATTACAAGAATTTTGAAAACATTCAGGGATTCTGGATTGGTTTCGAAAAAATACAAAGTGACACATAAACGACCGGTAACTGAAATGAAAAACGAAAATCCAAAAATGTCATTATCGCAAAGAGGAGAAAATCTTGGTTTATCCGATCGATCAATGAGAATAGTTCTAGGTAATGATAAATTCAAATCGTATAAAACAAAATTCATACACACTTTGAAACCGAGAGATATGGATAATCGCTTGGATTTTTGTTTCTGGTTTCAGTCTATGATGGAAAATAATATACAGTTTCCGAAAAAAAAAATTACAGTGACGAGTTAACCTTCACATCAAATGAGGTAGTCAGCTCCCAGAATTGCAGGTGGTGGGCGGATAATAATCCCAATTTGAGGGTACAATGTACAGACCAATATCACTCCAGAGTTAACGTCTGGTGCGGAATTCTTAATGATATCATTGTTGGACCAGTGGATTCTGCAAGATACTCAAGAATGCTGCACACATTTCTCTCCGATTATTTGGATGATTCCTCTGGACATGAGAGCTGGAATGTATTTTAAACAAGACGGTGCATCCGTTCATTCTACGCTAGAAGTGAGAAGGTGGTTAAACGGAACATTTCCAAATCGATGGGTTGGAATATATTGCAATAACGCTTGGCCCGCCCGGTCACCGGACCTCACCCCTTTGGATTTTTCTTATGGAAAAATGAGGCTCCCTCTGATTGATACAAAAGAAATGTTCATGTTGTAATGCCCGCCGTACTATGCAGTGTATTGAGAATGGAGGACTCACGTAGAATAAAGCATAGGCACCCTCGCATCATACCTTGGAGACAATTCAGTTTTATCTAAAAGCATAGGACATATTGTTTTGAAAAATGTTATTTATATTGTGAAAATGAATCAATTGGCATTCTGGCATCATACCTTGGAGACAATTCAGTTTTATCTACTATTTGCAGCAAGATTTCGTGAAATTTCGTCACATAATTCAATTAATGTGAATTTCCGGTGGAAGGGAGATATGAGAAAACATTTAGAGAGTGATATCATCATATCTAACAATATACCATTCGTCTAGCATAATATTCCTTATGTTGGGGAAAAAGTTTAAATATGAAATTGTCATAGGTGGCTATGATTCGAATTTCAGGATCAACATTCGATTTCGAACAATATTTCCCCATGAATTTGAATTCTACCGTGGAAAATAAAGTGATGAGATCATATTATTTTAAGAACAAAGCATGCTTTTCTACCTTCCGCGCCTAGTGCCGTATGAAATTCAATTTTTGTGTTTGCAATTCGGGTTTGAGATAAACCAGAGGTTTCTATCACAAACGTTTTTTTTTTTTGAGAAATCAATAATAAATAAGTTTTCCATATGCTGCGAACTTTATGCCGGACACTGTATACACTTCAATCATTTCCCAGATATTTAATGGCATAGTTAATGTAGGAAACTTCATTTAAGCGCTCTGGAAAATTGTGTTGATGCTTATATCATCAAATAAACTGAATTCGGAAATCCACTATAGATTCATATTTGTACAAACATTCGAATTGTACAAACATTGATAAATGTAAACATAATGATTGAATTAGCATCGATTGAACATAGAACAAACTATGTGTCAGTGATTATCGAGAATATTTGTATTGCATTAAATGCAAAGAATGAAGGGAAAAATTAGGATCCCACCTTTATATATATATATATATATATATATATATATATATATATATATATATATATATATATATTGTGTTTCAAGGTTGTTCTTCAACAATTATTGTTATTATTGGGGGTTGATACAGGACATTGACGAGATCATTTATCTCTGATATTTTATTCGTTGGGGATTGTTTTCTCATCTTTGCATGGGAAAAAATATTGTTGTGTTATAATGAATAGTTGATCACTCATGATTGAACCAGTCAAAGAAACTTATTATGTTTCCATAGATCCTAATAGAGAATGAATCATTGATATGATAAAAATTTGGATTTCCGCCCCTTGTGCCATCCCTTTTAATTATCCAATTATGTAATATATCAATTCAACATCACATTTAATCAATTGACATTTTGTTTCCTGTTATTTGAATTGAATCTAAATGAATTGTGAGCTTCTCCACGTATTTTCACATTTTGCAAATAGGTACTTCAAGAATTGTTGATAGTCAACAGTGTCGAATTCCATCCAAAAATTCAACAATGGCATGTTGGGTATATTATCGATCTTTCTATATATTTTTGGAATGCCTAACTCCTTCTGTAGACTTTCCGCTCTGAAAATCAGATTCATTTTCAGGAATTATTTTATGTTTATTCAGAAAAATATCTGCTGTTGCTTTCATTATTATTTCACATATTTTGGTAGGATTAACTACCAGAGACATGGGTCCAAAGTTTGACGGTAGAGTATTCTAACCTTCTTCATGCAATGATTTGGTTGGTGTCATTTGAAATTGGGATAGGCAAATTCCATTTTCTATAGTGAAGTTGATGATATAACACAAGGTATTGATATTTCATCGAATATTTATTTCAATATTTCGGCTAACAGGGGTTTATTTATTTTTCAGAAATGAAATTATGTGCCTGATGTCTTATCATCTTATCATCCGTTTATTATTAGTGTTGGTAGTACTTTTTGTTTTCCAGAATTTCTGTACATGATTTCTCGAGAGAGAGATTGAGTTCAATTTTAATAATGTATCTTTTCCTGATTCTTATAATTCTCTATGGAAGTGTCCCGTTTCACCAATGGAGGGTATGGGCTCTTGGTATGTCTTCGATGATTATATATTGAATCCCAATTGAAGAGGAATAAGCCATTTTCCTATTTTATTAATTATTCTTCCTTACGATTTCGTCCATACAGTTAGATTCCCCATCCTCAATTGTGTTTCTGTTCAATAGTGTGGTCCTCTTATCATTCACAATATAATCCCCAACAAAAGTTGAGGAGTTATCAGTTACTTGTCCTTTTTTTGTTCACACAAATAAATGGTCTTGGCAGGTTTGGGGATTCTAGTATGGTTGTTGACAGTTGGGAAGGCAACGAATTTTTCATCATCGATTGATGGTGATCTTCATAGTGCCGTGATTGTTATGGTTTCTTGGACTATTATCATATTGACTTCTATTGCTTTACATTTCTGAGATAGACAATGGTATCAGTTCTGATAATTCCTCATCGAATACATACATAATACGTAAATGGATATATTATTATTATTCATGGAAGAAAAAAATTCCCTGTTATGGGAGTTTCTGTATCAGGAAACGAAATGAAAACACTTTTATCTGCACGGACTTCACTCGTAGAAGACAAAGCGACTATTCCATTTTCACCCAATCCCAAATGTTAGATTCCAATGATGGCTTATTCGAGTGATGCTTTCGAATTCTAGACGAAGGCAAGATAGACTCTTTTATTCTCATATTCCAGGCATTCAAAGAATTGTGGTTCGTATTGCATGTATTCCTCTTATGATTCGGTTATCCGAAAATGCTCCTTGGAGCATAACTGTTGGAGTTTGATTTCAATTGGTTACTGATGCATATTGTTAACTTCGTCACCACTATCGACACCAAAATTCAAGGAGATTCTACAACTTTTTTGGACCAGATATCCGTGTGAAAGACAGATGGGACGAATTAAACGTTGAATCTTCGTCTCAATGGATTCATACTGAGTTTTGAAAAACATGCGCATCAAGCTGGGTACAGAGAATACTTGTAATACTAATATTCGGCAAACCATTGGGAGAAAAATAGCAATAAAATTGATATCAACAAAATGAGATTCCGTGAAAAGTGATTTGATTTCGAAAAATACGTTAATAGCTATCAAATTTGGAAAATTTGGAACACGATGAGCAACGATTTTGGAAGCATACGACCATTTACATTTTCTTACCTCTAACCACATGTAGTATCATTAACCCATTAACCGCCAATTACAAACACAGCTGAATTATTTTATAAATATTTCAATAATTAGGCTTCAGTCACCTTAAATATTACAAAAAAATATATAATACTTTGACATTGACAGGTGTCGAACCGTTGGCGTAACTAAGGTGTAATTACAGAAAAAAACTTGAGAGGTGTCAAGGGACACCCGGATGGAACGAAGTTCCTTTCGATTAATTAGTGAAGGAATTGTAATACATTTTTTTTTTTTAAGTTATAATCAAAAGCGTTCAGAGAAATTTGAACTCTTCTCCAATTTTTGATTGAAGAGTTTGAGGTTTACAGAAAAATAAAAAACTGTTTTGTGTTTTCCAGTGAATACATGTATTTGTAATTTCTTTCTCTCACGATATTCTCTACATCTTTGTGCATGTGTCTTTTGCCTTGATGTTATAGTTTGTACCTCAGTAGTCGATGCTTTAGTTGATTCGCTATTGAAATAAAAAGCAAAAAAATTGTACATATACATACACACACACACACACACACACACACATATATATATATATATATATATATATATATATATATATATATATATATATTCTTTCGTACACGTCATAGATGCGCGGGACTTTGTGAACACAACAGAGTTATATATTTCAAAAAGAAAAAATCCACAAAAAGAATAATTACTAAATAGCTATTAGTTTCAAGAGATTGTTTTCACATAATTTTTGAAGTTTTATTCCCTTTATTGAGCCTCTGTATAATATGAATGAATAAAAATATCCAAATACTATAACACAATCAATTTTATACACTGTCATAATGATTACAACCCATAATTGTTCAAAAGACAACAAAAGGTCTAGATATACAAAATAATCCTGAATAAAATGTGATCCACAAAATTATAAGCTCGAAACATACGTATATGAAATTGTATTAATTAAAGTAGCCAATGGGAGAACAGCAAACTTCTTGATGACAATAGCCAATCAGGAAACAGATGGTCAAATGTGAGATAGGAAATTGTAAGAAAATAAGAACGAGAAAGTGTCAGAGACAATTATCACTGAAATTGTATATAGTTTATAAGAAAGTAAAAATAGTTTTATTTATAAGTTTTGACAAATAACCCCAAACAGTGAAAATGAAAATTAAAATTCTAATCGAAAGGAAGGAGAAAAAAATGATCCAAGGGGACGAAAAACAAAGCCAGAGGAGACCGAAAATTATTTAAAAAACGAATGCCACGTTTTATTTGGGAGGAAGAAAAATTCATAAATTCCAACATTATTAACAGAAAACCAACATTACCTTATTTGTACACCATATACAAGTATTCGAAAGCTGATATTTGGATTGGTATGGTTCCTTCTATTTGGTATTGAGGTTCCAGAGAGCATTGGAGTGAAAGAGAATCCAAATCCGGGTGTATCTTGAACAGCGACCGTTCCAGCGACAGGTATAAACTTTCCTAGTGCACATCACGAATTGAACAATTTCACTAATGACTCATATCCCATCAAAAGAACTTTATTTCATTTGAATTTGAACTATTAAAGAAAATTTCACTTTCAAGGTAAAAGTGAGGTTGTGTCTATTTATCCATGACCTGTTTCTCATGATTATCCATAAAAATTTGTAGATTGACATTAGAATAAGTTATCTTTCGTAGGCCAGGTAAAATTAAGTTCTGCTGAATAAAGGAAATAATTGCTTTTTGATACTTTGTTTTTGTTTTCTACAATGATCAACAATCATATTTATGACCATTGAATAGATTGAAATTAAACATTAAGTGGCTGGTGGCTCAATTGCCTGAACCGGCTATCTGAGACAAGGGGCGTAACAACTGAGCTTAGCTGTGTTGAGGAAAGTGATAACAATTGGCAGCAACGTGACGAGAGAACAGTGACGTTTGCTAGCAATTATTATAACATCATTGCAATATCATACAGGGCACAAACAATTATCTATCTATATCATAACAATTTGGCTCACAAAGAATAGCAAAATTATTAGCAATCTTCATTTTATAAAAAACTATTATATTTGCAAATTCATCATTACATAACAAGTGGCGCCCAACGCGGTGCAAAAATATATTAATAATAATAATGCAATTAACAAAATTCTTCTCATTTTACAATTCTTATTACATAACAAATGGCGCCCAACGTGGGGCAAACTAAGGGCAATATATCATTTCAAGGCAGAATAAGGGCAAGTAAAGGAAAAATATTATTTCCTAATAACACTGGGTGAACACTGGCAATTGGCATTTGAACGTGTGAGGCTAGATATTGGGGAATAAAAAATGGATTTGAGAGATGGTGAGAAATTTGGTTTGGAAGAAAGTGCAGAAGGTAGAGGGAGGGGTGATCAGGAACAAGGAGAGAGTAGTAATGTGAGAGAGATAGAAATAAAGAGTCAGAGTACACAATTGAATTTGACAGAGAGTCAGTTTCAGAAAATGATAGAATACATGAAAAGTATGGCAGGTATGGAAGAAAGAATGAATGAGAAGTCAGAAAAAAATATAGCAAGTATGAGAAATGATATCAAAGAAAATTCAGCAAGAATGAATGAAAATTCAGAAAAAATTAATGAAAATATGGCAGAAATGAAAAATGAATTGAAAAATGAAATGAAAGAAAACTCAGAAAAAATGGATTAAAATACAGCAAGTATGAGAAATGAACTGAAAAATGATAGGAAAGAAAATTCAGCAATAATGAAAGAAAAAATAGGAAGACTAAATGAAAAGTCAGAAAAAATGAATGAAAAAATGGATAGTATGAAAAATGAAATGAAAGAGCAAATAGAAAGAATGAATGATGGAATGAGAGAAAGTGTGGAAAGAATGGAGGAAAGAATGGAAGTAAAAATGGGAAATATGAAGAATGAAATGAAAGAAAGTTTGAAAAATGAAATAGAAGAGTTGAAAGAAAACACAGCGAGTATGGAAGAAAGATTAAAGAAAATGTGAAAGAAAATAAAAAATATGAAAAAAAAAAGAAAAAAAAAAAGAATCTGAACAAAATAAAGAAGAATTGTTGGAAATTCACAAACAATTAGAAAAAAAAGGCAAAATGAGGAATTTTATGTGGCAATAA
Source organism: Gonioctena quinquepunctata (assembly GCA_018342105.1). Lineage (NCBI taxonomy): Eukaryota > Metazoa > Arthropoda > Insecta > Coleoptera > Chrysomelidae > Gonioctena > Gonioctena quinquepunctata. Next base: position 317,258 of record JAFIRS010001527.1, read on the forward strand.
CACAAGAAGTATCCACTATGAATAATCATGTAGAAAGGCAGGATGAAAAAATAAATGACATGAAATTAGATATCAATAATAAACAAGAAGAAGTTAAAAATGAAATAATTACTCTTGATAAGAAAATAGAAAAACAGCATAAGGATACTAATTTGAAAATAATAAATGTAGAGAGTGAAGTAACTAAAAATGTAGAAAAGATAAAATTATTGGAATTAAGAAGAATAGAAACAAGTAATGAGCAGATTAATGAGGAATTTGAGGGAATAGATATACAAAAAACAGATGATAGTAACAATTCATTAAAAGAAGTAGATAAACAAATACAAAATATAAAAATGAATCTTGATCACAAAAATAATGAGTTTATAGATAATATGAATGTGAAAAATAAAAAAGTTCTGCTGCAAAAGGGTAAAATAAATAATAAAGTACTAAAAATGAAAATATATGACAGGAACAGGACAAAAATGAATTTTGAGTTACAAAAAGGTGACAAAAATGATGAAATAATTATAATCAAAATAAATGACATGAACGTGGCTAACAAAAATTTTGAGTTGAAAAAAGGAAACATAAATAAAGAAATAATAGTAATGCAAATCGATGACATCAACAGGGTGAATAGAACTTTTGAAATGAAAGAAAGTAATACAAAGTTTGAAATAACAATAAAAATGTATAGTAAAATGTCAAATATAAAAATAGAAAAGAAGTTGAATGAATATGATGATCAAAAACGAAAAAAGTTTGGATATATGAAAAAGAAAAAAAAAATTTACATGAAATTTCTATTGAAAATTTGTGAAATAAAATATAGGCTTGCAGTAACAAAACAAGCAAGACTCCATAGAAGGAGAGACAAGTAATAAAAATGAAAATTTAGGGAGTTATAAATTATAGGCTTAACAAATTTAATAGGTGAGTTAGAGAATAAAAAAGGAAAAAAAATTTAAAAAAATAATTTTATAGATAGGTAGGATTTCAGAAATAAGATGAAAAACAAATATAAAGGAAAAATATATCAATGGAGAGAATATTGGAGGAAACAAAACAACGCATAAATATTTCAAGAAAGAAAACAAAAATATTGAATAACAAATATAATACTGAAAAACAGAAAAGTTGATACAAATATTGGTACAGGTTAGTTAGATAAAGTAAAGTGAAAAACAATATAGATTATGAAGAAGGGAAAATATAGAAATGGATAATAAATAATGTGAATTTTGAAGAAAAATGATAAGAAATGAAGAAACAAATATTTTGTGTATAAAATGAATGTATGTGAGAAATGAAAGTGGGTATGATGATAATAATAATACTAAAGAAGTATATTATAAGAAATATGATGATGATGATGATGATGATGATAATGGTATATTGATGAATAATATGAAGGTATATTAATGAATTATAAATGAATATAATAAATTAATGATGTATGAATAATGTAAAGCGAAAGAGTACACAAAATAAAAGTAAATAAAATGAGAGATTCAAATTGATAAAATATCCAATTCAATATGAATATAAAGAACAACTGAAGGAAGAGATAGGAAAAATAATAAAACAGTATAATTGAAAGCAGTACCAGTAATTGTAAAATCGAATGAATATAAGAAAAAAAATGAAAAAATTATATATCAGTATAAAGATAATGATAAAATATAAAATATCATATATGATAATATCTTGAAAAGTTTTCTATCTTGATCCGAAGAGATGTCTGAAGTCAAGTTTTTCTGGAACAAAATAACATAGTACTAGTAGTTGTAAATAATAGTTATCGTTGTAGAACTTGTTTTTCTTGAAATCCAGCATAGGTAGATTTCTGAAAGTAAAAAAAAATAAAAAATAGTATTAGTTAATCTAGATTCAATAACTGTGAATAAGGAAATTGATATTCAAAATTTTCTAACCAGTAGAAAATTATTGAATATAAATTAATAGTTTATAAGGAAGTAAAAATAGTTGTATTTATAAGTTTTGACAAAAAACCCCAAACAGTGAAAATGTGACAATATAGTGCGCGAATTCAAAAATTCAAATCGAAAGGAAGGAGAAAAAATGATCCAAGGGGACGAAAAACAAAGCCAGAGGAGACCGAAAATAATTTAAAAAACGAATGCCACGTTTTATTTGGGAGAAAGAAAAATTCATAAATTCCAACATTATAAACAGAAAACCAACATTACCTTATTTGTACACCAAATACAAGTATTCGAAAGCTGATATTTAGATTGGTATGGTGGCTTCTATTTGGTATTGAGGTTCCAGAGAGCATTGGAGTGAAAGAGAATCCAAATCCGGGTGTATCTTGAACAGCGACCGTTCCAGCGACAGGTATAAACTTTCCTAGTGCACATCACGAATTGAACAATTTCACTAATAACTCATATCCCATCAAAAGAACTTCATTTCATTTGGATTTGAACTATTACAGAAAATTTCACTTTCAAGGCAAAAGTGAGGTTGTGTCTATTCATCCATGACCTGTATCTCATGATTATCCATGAAAATTTGTAGATTGACATTAGAATAAGTTATCTTTCGAAGGCCAGGTAAAATTAAGTTTTCCTGAATAAAGGAAATAATTGCTTCTTGATACTTTGTTGTTTGTTTTCTACAATGATCAACAATCATATTTATGACCATTGAATAGATTGAAATTTGACATCAAGTGGCTAGTGGCTCAATTGTCTGAACCGGCTTTCTGAGACAAGGGGCGTACCAACTGAGCATAGCTGTGGTAATGAAAGTGATAACAATTGGCAGCAACGTGACGAGAGAACAGTGACGTTAGCTAGCAATTATTATTACATCATTGCAATATTATACAGGGCACAAACAATTATCTATCTGTATCATAACAATTTGGCTCATAAAGAATAGCAAAATTATTAGCAATCTTCATTTTATAAAAAACTATTATATTTGCAAATTCATCATCACATAACAAGTGGCGCCCAACGCGGTGCAAAAATATATTAATAATAATAATTCCATTAACAAAATTCTTTTCATTTTACAATTCCTATTACATAACAATATATACTTTCTCGAAGTCGTAAACACAACAGCGTATAGGTTAGAACACGCACGGCTTGCTAAATACAAACGCATTGATATTGTAATATTAAAATATAATTTGCTTTTAAATTTATCAAAGTTATGACGCGTACACTTGCTAAACACACAATAATGGAGAGATGATAACGCGTATGACTTGGTTAGCACAATAGTAAAGAGAGGTTATAATGCGTACTTGCTAAAAATACATGAGCATTCATTATTGTCTGTATAAAATCTCTACTAACCTAACTCCATCAGCAATATCCGAAACTTGTGCAGAAACACTGTCAGGATTCATTATTGTTATTATTTTTTATTATTTATTATGTACAAAAAAACCTGTATACACATAACAAAAATAACCGTCGCGACACCACACTGTTCAATAGAAAGACGAAATGAGAATAACTGGCTTGCTTTCTATGAGAGAGAGAGAGAGAGAGAGAAAGACAGACAGAGAAACACGCGCACGCCGCACGGCTTAAAACCATAGCGAAAGTCTCGTTACACATTTTGGTCCTAATTTATTCCGACTAGCCCTCTTTCGCAACGCGCGCTAAGGAACTACGTTCCAATATGTGTATTTATTTTGTGTAGAAAGTCTCGAAACATTCAGATTGCAAATGATCTTTACCTTTTTATCAAACATAAACCGTAGGACTAGAACAGTAACAGGACCTTCTTGCTTTTTCTGTATGTTTTATGATTAAATGTCCAATCTTATCCATACGGATTTCATCTAGCAAGCTGTTCTCAGATGGTCTGCCCATATTTATTGTTGATAGTTGGTCTACTTCTTCACCTTCTTCACTCTCACTAGGTCCTTTTTTTTCTTTAGATTTCATGAGGCTGACGGTAATATATGAACGAAATATGATTTGTGACATAGAGCTCTTATTTGCCAATCTGTGATGTTTTCAGCTATTCACAATAACATTTGTGATAAAACTTTTTAACAAAAAATTTTACCGACGAAAAACGGAACTGGAAAGCACAAAATTAAATAAACATTTTTAGTCTCAATAACTAAGCTCCTAAACTAGTGTAAGTAACTTATTTGGAGTCGGCGCCAAACAAACAACCAAATGAGTTGTGTGAAGCGTAAAATAATTTCATCGAGATGCGCGGTGACCTTTTGGTAATTTTTTTGAAATAATTTAATGATTTTTGTTGATAGTTTGTTTGGCGCCGACTCAAAATCAGTTACTCACATCATTTAAGCAGCCCAGTTATTAAGACTAAGAATGTTCATTTTATTTTTTGCATTTCAGTTCTGTTATTCGTCGGTCTAATTTTTTTTATAAATTTTTTATTTTTCAATATTTCGTGGCTGAGATCTACTAATAACTACCCAGTTGATTTTTGATTACTTCCAGAATACTCACTTACCCACCTTACTTCAACTATTAAGAGTTGAATAATACGATTATCTATTTCAATTATTTATTGTAGAATAATAAAAAAAATATCTTTGATAGTTCTGGTTAGTTTATTCCATCACTTTGTATGTAATTCCATCCTTCCATAGAATGTTATCATTTTGACGGATTTAGGAGAACAAAAATAATGACAATAGCAATCTGTCAATGTCAAATACATATGTCTGTTGAAGTTCACAAGTGAAGAATCAATCATCCCCTATTTTCCTACCCATAGGGGTGAATTATTCCTTCTTATATTCAAATATGATCAACTATGAGGTATACACTATCTAATGAGGAAAAAATCACCCAAATCGGTCGACCCAGTACAAAGTAATCCCTAATAGAATCGGTTAACGAACCAAAATTCAGAGGGTGAACGATCAATATTCTGCTACCCTCAGGGGGGGATTTTTATTTTCAAATTCAAATGGGACCAACTTCAAAGTACACTCTATCCAAGAATCCTTCAAATCGAACTACTCTGTGAAAAGTTATGCGTGGTCATACATACAAAAAAAAATACGCGTCGACTAGAGAACTCCCAACTTTTTTATTTCGTCGCTTGAAAAGTGGCCACCACCACTTTTCACCCTCACACCAATTCTGTAATTGGCTATGGCGTTATCGTGTGAATCAGCAACCCTATAAATCAATTGCATTCTTGAATAACGTTCTGTTAGGGCAATATTCACTTCTTTTCGTTGCTTTCGGTCGTACCTCTCTGCTGAACCTACTGGAGTAACTGATCAGTTGTTTGAAATGACCGTAACGACAGAGTTCCATCTAACTACAGAGACCTCCAGCCTCTGTTTCGAAAACAAAGTCATTCAAACCCCTATTTCTGTTATAGAGACTTTTACTAGCTTCTAGATGCCACTTTTTGGTCCTGTTCTCTCTTATAGTGCCAGATGCGAAAATTATTTCTTTTCTGAGTGTTTTGAATATTTGAATAGCTGGAGCTTCAACAAACCACTGAACACGTTATTCAACAAATCATGCCAAACGACGCCCAGAAAAAAAGTTGAGAGGTGTCAAGGAACACCCGGATGGAACGAAGTTCCTTTCGATTAATTAGTGAAGGAATTGTAATAATTTTTTTTTTTTTAAGTTTTAATAATTTTTTTTTCATTATTAACAAATATTATGTACTATAAACTCAATCAGTAGGCTCAATTTTAGTACATACGTATTGATATTGTAATATTAAAATATAATTTGCTTTTAAATTTATTAAAGTTATGACGCGTACACTTGCTAAACACACAATAATGGAAAAATGATAACGCGTATGACTTGGTTAGCACAATAGTAAAGAGAGGTTATAATGCGTACTTGCTAAAAATACATAAGCATTTATTACTGTTTGTATAAAATCTCTACTTACCTAACTCCATCAGCAATATCCGGAACTTGTGCAGAAACACTGTCAGGATTCATTATTGGTATTATTTTTTTTTATTTATTATGTACAAAACACCTGTATACACTCAACAAAAATAATCGTCGCGACACCACACTGTTCAATGCGATATAGAAAGACGAAACGAAAATAACTGGCTTGCTTTCTATGAGAGAGAGAGAGAGAGAGAGAGAGAGACAGACAGAGAAACACGCGCACGCCGCACTATAGCGAAAGTGTCGTTACAACTTTTGGTCTTAATTTATTCCGTCTAGCCCCCTTTCGCAACGCGTGATGAGGAACTTCGTTCCAAAACCTGCAAAAAATTCTGTCCATACACGCTTATATTAGGACAAAGTTTACTTTCGCTAAAGGTTTTTGAACCGCTATTTTCAAACATCAGAATCAATACCAGATTTTTTTTAATCGGAATGAATTCTGTTATTCACTGATAAATATGTTATGAAAAATATGGATTTGGAATATTCGGTCAAAACAGTGATTTTTCAATAAAAATGTTGCAGCACAAATGAAGCTATGTAAAATATTCGAATATTAAAAGAGAGAAACTGTTAACAAAAAGTAATAAAACATTTGCAAAAAATTATTAGTAGACACTAATATCTTACCTGAAGACCAGCAGCAAAAAGTTAGGAAAAATGGCATGCTGAAAACAAAAAATAATACAAAATGATGCATTCACGAACCACTGGCGCTTGATGGCTTGAGCGAACATCGTCATTATGAATTTCAGTGACCCAAAAATATGTTAACGAATAATCAATCCAATTAGTCATACAGAAGGATATCGAAGAAAATGAGGAATACAAACGATATGAATCATAAAGAACGAACCAAGAAAAATAATGGCATAGTACCAAAAATAAAGTTTTTTTTTTCAAAAAAAATTTAATTAATTGCAGTAAGTGAGATGATAACCAACGGAAAAACTGATAATTTGGAACATCCCAACTTAAATATTCCAAAATATATACAACGCCATTTAAAACTTTGTTATATTGGCCAGGAAATGAAAACAAAAATAAGAGGAAAATGTCTAAGTTAAATTGCCTCCTGTAGCTTCATCTGATGGGTGGTAAACTTACCATGGAGCACGGCAAGGCAAAAATTGGCTTGGGGAAGCGAACAAATTAGAAAAAAAGGAAAAAACAAGAGAAAGCACAAAAATAAAAAATAAAATGGACGAGATCAGCTGAGTGACCAAAATGTGCGCAGTTACCTTATGAAGGAAAACATTATCCTGAAAAAGTTTTGGATACTAAAGAGTACGGAGTTATGGCAAAAAGCAGCATTGGCTGGAAGTAACCAAAAAAACCTAACATATTGTGGTATAAAAGGGAGGACGTTGTTGCAAATATTTGTGAGACAAGAAAAATAAAAATGTAGACACTGTTTCTGAAATGAATAAATATGAAAAACAAAATAAAAACTACGATGAACGGGCAGAGGTAAAACAAATTTCAAGCAATTATCTTATTGTTGACTATGAAGAAGAATATTATCCTGAAAAGTTTTAGAGTCTAAAGAGGCAGAAGTATTTGTCCCAGTTATGGAAGAAAGCGGCAGTGTCTGAAAGTGGCCCAGAAGGCTCCACACGTTGTGGTATAAAAGAGAACATGTTGTAAATATTTCTGATTCGAAAACAATAAACAATAGGGATGTATAAGACATTGATGACTCTGTAATTTGAACATAGTTTTTTTTGCTCTGCGTTGTATATATTCATTCAAATCCTATTTTTACCTCGCATAACAATATGATTACTTATATCAGGTTCTGGGCATCCTATAGTCAGGTACTAGGCATGTCACATTTTTTACTGTCAGGTATTGGGACATATGCGTATTTTCATTCAATATATTTTTAGGACAACGTTTTACGCACTCTCAGTTATTCTAATCCTCTTGCAAAGCTATTTGAGTGAAAAATTTGCTCTAATGAAAAACCAAGAAGCTATATTTCTAATAATTTCAAGGCAGTCCCTGATAGTGTCAGCTACTGGAACATTTACTTTAATTCAGAGCACAGGTAAAATATATTCACAAAAAAACAGCTTTTGTGTCTTTTGACCTTGAATATGTCGACTCGCGTACACAAGTTTCTATGAGCCTTCTGAGATAACATATGAGAAGTCAAAACAAAGGTTTATACGAATTTGAAGCTTGTTATCTTCCATTCCGAGGTTTATTCCTTTTTTCACCTTGTATGACCGATCTACATCCCGAATTGAGAAACCAGACCTCGGTTTATTTTTTCTAATCAGTATCATCTATCATCTGAGATGAATTGTTCTGCTCTTGTTCCAATTATTCATCCAATGAATTACCCATATTGAATGAACATTTCACGGGAAATGTGAAATTGAGTTATCTCACGGAAAGTAACAAAAAAAGTTTCTACTTACTGAAAGTCGAATGAAATAAATCAAACTCCGCTCTCTGCCATGCAAACATCGTTTCATGAACTAATAAATTCACGATACCGCCGGTGAATCTGTAGAGCGTACAAGCGAATTGGCACACCTCCCGAAAGTTATTAGAATATATTGGAAAAGCAAACCACTCCACATAATACTTCGGGAAAACTCTCCAATAAACAGTTGTACTGCATACCAAACAACACTGTTTGTGAAATGGGAAAAGTTAAATATTGGCTGAACTGTTTCGTGATGAAAATGTCAAACATCGGTGATTCATCATAGTACGATATGTTCCGTTTTCCAGATTCGATGGTTTACGGGAAACTTTTGATGTTTGATGAAGATTTATTCGGGCGTTTTTCAGGAAGCTCTCGCAACAGACACCGTACAGCTTGGGAAACTTCTCAAGTAACGTTTGTCTGAAAGCCAATTCTAGGTTCTCCTTGTACAAGTCCTCCCAAACATCTTCAGAGTGAATGATGTTCGATGTTCGCTGTTTATGCATAAACAAATTTGCTTTTATCGTACCTTATCTGAGAATAATTCATTCGGCCATTGAGTATCACCAAGATGTGAGAATTTGGCAATGATACGTTACTGTACCACTGTTTTTTTTTTTTAATGAATTAATTTAGGAAGGAAATATAATTTATTTTCATCGCCGAGCAGAGTGCGATACCAAATTCTCTTCGAAAGAGTTGTATTGGAGTAGATTCGAAAATGCGATATAAGATTTGATAAAACATAACCAAAATAATTTATTCACCGAAGATTCTGTCTTTGTAGTCTCTGGACCCTCTCGTGACTGGACGACATATGGATACTTGGCACCAGCATTGATTCTTCTTTATTGGTTCTCAATTTCTAAGAAGACTTATTGAATCGAGATGTAGGTTTGTGGTCCGATTCGATTCAAAATTGGTATGTGGGGGTTTTCAGGGTCGAAGAATATGAATTTTCCGTCAAAATTCATGAAATTAAAATGGCGGCTGCAATATGGTCGATGATGGGGGTTTTCGAGGTCGCAGATTATGATTGGCGGACGAATGTAGTGATTATTGCCCAATTCGATTGTAAATTGGTATGTCGGCTTTTTTCATTTTCAGTTTAATTTTCACACTCAAAATCAACTCTTTATTTATTTTATTTTTTTGTTGAATTCAAGATTTCATTGAGATTTATTGTTTTGAATAATTTGGTTGTTATGGTTAAGAAATAAATAAAGGGTTGATTTTGAGTGTGAAAAATAATTCATAAATTTCTTTGATTTTTTACATTTTCTCTGCTACTGATTCGAATACTGATATTCAAAATGTTATGGGCCCAGGTTACTGAAACTGGATTCGCTGAGAAAAATCAAGAAACTTGCATAATTTCACCAAAAGATTTTTTGCTGGAAACCTGACACATTCCTGACAAGTTTGACAAGAAAAACGATTTTTGTAATGATGAATGAAAAATTGGATACAGCTAAGATAGTTAAATTTAACGGAAGCAACTATCAACTGTGGAAATTCAGCATTTCTATTGTATTGAGAGCCTGTGAATTGATGGACATAGTGATAGGCATCGATAGTGAACCTGAAGTTACTCGGACGAATGTTGCAGAAGTCAAGATTTGGGAAAAGAGGAATAGCCAAGCAATGGTCATTTTTCTCAATACCATTTGTGAAGAATATCTTACCCCATTAGTAAATTGTCAGACTGCCGCAGATATGTTGGTAAAATTGATCACCATTCACGAACAGAAAACAGAAGTTTCCAAACATATCATATACCAGAATTTTCATGACCTCAAAATGAAGAAAGGTGCAAAGATAGCTACATTCATTTCGGAAGTTGAGTCAGTAGTAAAGCAGTTAGAAGATATGGGTGAAAATATATTGGATGTGGCCAAGATATCGAAAATAATCAATAGTCTGCCTTCCCAATATGACATGTTTGTTACTGCATGGGATTCGGTTGATTACACGAAGCAAACTTTTACTGAACTGATAGCTCGGTTATTGGAAGAAGAGCAGAAACAATCAAAGATACATGAGAATGAGGAATCATTAGCACTCCAGACACAGTCTCTAAGTATGAAATCTGATAATAGAAGAAGCACAACAAAAAATCAGAAAATACAAGATTTGAAACGAAGAACAAAATGTGGTGTATGCAAGCTTACTGGTCATTGGTGGCGAGAATGTCCAGAACGAAAGAAAAATGGTAACTCGAGAATTTCTGTCAGAAAAAACGATGCTGAAGCACTGATCTGCAATCATAATGATCTTCCCAAACTAATAGCAAACACCGAAGAAGGCGATGATGCTTGGTTAGCTGATTCAGGTGCAGGTGCTCATATGTGCTATCGACAAGAATGGTTCCAGTCTTTAAAACCCGTTCAAGATAATATCGTTGTTCAGGTAGCCGACATTAAAGTTATCACACCAGTTGGCATCGGTGACATTTCAGTCAATGCTTTAGTTGACGGGGAATGGAAACCTAAAATACTTTCCGATGTTCTCTACATACCCGAATTGGGAAGAAATTTGCTATCTGTTGGAAATATAACGGAAAAAGGGTTCACCATGATAGCCAAGAAAGATAGATGTGAATTCTTCAATCCAGCAAGAAAATTGAGCTGCGTAGGTATCAAGAAAGGCAATATATTTCAAATGCTGATGAAAGTAGAGTTGAAACTCGAATGTAATTCGGCTGCAGTTGGCAATCTCAAGCTATGGCATAAAAGGCTTGGTCATATAAATGAAAAATATGTGAAAGATACGATTGAAAGTGGAGCCGTTGAAGGCGCAAGAATAGAAGGAGAAGATAATTCCATTTGCGAAGGCTGCCAGTTCGGTAAACAATGTCGAAGAAGTTTTTCTGAAAGTACCAGAGCAAGAGCCTACAATCCTGGTGAATTCATTCATACAGACGTATGTGGACCAATGAACGTGATGTCACCAAGTGGATCAAAATATTATTTGCTTTTCAAAGATGATTGTACTGGATTTTGAATAGTCTATTTTCTCAGATACAAATCTGAAGTATGTGAGAAATTCAAAAAATTCAAAAATCTGGTGAAACGAAAAACAGGAAATGTGATGAAAGTTCTTCGTTCAGATTGTGGAAAGGAATATATCAACAAAGATATGACAAATATTTTCAAAAAGGAAGGTATCGTTCATGAAACATCGGCACCTTATGCGCATGAACAGAATGGAGAATCTGAGTGGGAAATTACAGAAAGTGCACGATCAATGTTATATGCACGAAATGTTTCATGTGAATTATGGGCTGAAGCTGTAAGTACCGCAGTTTACATTCTGGATAGAACACTTTCGAGGAGATCCGTTGATGTGACACCATACGAAAACTGGTTTGGCATGAAACCCAACATAAAAAATATGAAAGTATTTGGTGCTGTTGCTTAAATGCATTGTCCTGAAGAACTAGCCAAGGAGTGGACATCTAGAAGTAGAAAAATGATTTTTGTCGGATATGAAAAAGACTCATGCAATTATAGACTCTGGGATCCTGAAAAACGAAAAATTAATGTCAGTGCCAATGTGAAGTTTGATGAAACAAAAGATAACACATGTACACGAGGACAAGTTGAAAACAGGGTGATTTTTGAACTGAAATTTGGAATTGAAAGTGAAATTGATGAAAACGAAAACGGAAATAACGAAGAAAATAAATGTTCCACAGAAAAAAACAATCAGAAGCAGCAATGATGATATCGAAAATAATTCATATGAGCTGAGAGATCGATCAAAAATAAAATCTCCAGATTATTTTCATAATGCGATGTTAGTCGAAATTGAAAATCCTGCCACCTTCTCAGAGACAATATATATGGAACAACCGCAAGGCTTCGAAGAAGATCCTTTGCTGTCTGAAGATAATTTTGTTTGCAAACTCAACAGAAGTCTTTACGGGCTGAAGCAATCACCCAGATGCTAGAATTTGGAATTCAAACAGTTTTTACAAAGATCAAAATCTACTTGGCTTTGTACGTTGACGATGGTTTGATTTTGACAAAGTCAAAAAGTGTCATCGAAAAAATATTGTCAAATCTGTCTGAAAATTTTGAAATAACGATCGGAGATGCAAAATGTTACATCGGTACTGAAATGAAAAGAAATGGAGAATCAATTTCTTCTACCCAACAAGCTTTTATCCATAAATCCCTCAGAAAGTTCAACATGTTGGAATGTAAAAACTCATCCGTACCCACTGAATCAGGAAATAGTCTGAGAAAGCCAATTGATACAAGGGTAATTGATGAAACTTTAAAGAATATTCCATACAGAGAAGCTGTTGGAACTCTTTTGTATATTGCCATGAATATACGTCCTGACACAGCTTAAGTATGCTGTTAGCTTTGTGAGTCAAAATTTCGATCATTCGCACTGGAATGCAGTAAAAAAGATCTTCAGATATTTGAAAGCTATCATAGATTATAGTATTGTATACAGCAAAACTGGCAAACCAAACTTTCAACTGATAGGCTATACAGATGCAGACTTCGGTGGAGATTTGGATACCAGAAAATCAGAAAGTGGTTATATTTTTCTCTTGAACGAGTCACCAGTTACTTGGGCTTCTCAGAGACAACAAGTTGTTGCTCTATCGACTACTGAAGCCAAGTATATTGCTTTGTCAGTAGGAGTGAAAGAAATTTTATGGTTACGGCGAACTCAATTTTTCTCAAGAAGGTGTAACAATCATGAAAGTGGACAATCAGAGTGCGATTAAGCTTGCTAATAATCCTGAGTTCCACAAGAGAACAAAGCATATTGATATCAAGTATCACTTTGTTTGCGGAGCCTCTGAAAATGGAGTCGTCAAAATTTATTATGTGGAATCTAATTTACAACTAGCTGACATTCTCACGGAGCCTTTGACCAAGGAGAAGATTTTTTCCGCCCGAACACAACTGAAAATTCAAAATCTAAATGAAATAAGGGGAGTGTTGAATTGAAGATTTCATTGAGATTTATTGTTTTGAATAATTTGGTTGTTATGGTTGAGAAATAAATAAAGCGTTGATTTTGAGTGTGAAAAATAATTCATAAATTTCTTTGATTTTCTACATTTTCTCTGCTACTGATTCGAATACTGATATTCAAAAAAATTCATTCAATTGAATATGGCAACTCCAAGATGGCGTATGAGTTAATCTTTAGATGGTCTCCTCATCGAAGGACAACTCACAAAAAAAGGCCTCATAATAACGTTGCTTTAACAACAATGCAGAGATTAAGGCGTACTTAAGTACTTGAAAGCACAAAATGAAATGAATGATGAAAAACGTTTTTAAAGACAAGCTCTTATTCAAATGCACTGAAAAGTAAAAAATAATTGCTTTGGATGTGTGACGTAGGTTATACCGTGAGTTTTAGATTCGAAACCTTCTTGCTTTTGTATTTGAACTGAAAACTTTGCGCGACAAGCTCTTGAATAACCTTTTTTTTTACTTTTTAGTTCACTTGAATGAGAGTTTGTTTTTAAAAAGGTTTTTATCAATTATTTTATTTCTTTAACATTCTCTCCTCCATTTGATTGGATGAAAAACTGATTGAGCATTTCAAACATTTTGAATTTCAGTTAGCTCAGTTGAATGAATTATCTGTGGTTTGGTTCATGACAAAAGTACATATGGACCATTACGAGTATCAAATGAAATGTTCATTCAGTACATATATGAATTGGAAAAACTATTCTTTGGAAAATTTCACTCGCTCAATTCAGAGGTGGGAGTTAGCAGACAATATTTGAGACATATGAAGAATATATCGATCACCACCATGCCACGGAGAGTCTGCGCTACAACTTCAAAAATTGTGAGTTTCTGAAGAAACGCTGAATTAGTCGGTTTTTCCAGTTTTTCTCTGTTACTCATGATCGGATCGAGTCGTATGGGGCAACATTTGTGTCAAAAGTAGTTGTTCTCATATATATTTTCTTAACAATTTTTTTTTTCAGCCCAAAGATTTATAACTTGACATAATATTGAAAGTGAACGAATAATTTCGTTTTCGCATCAATTTGAAAATAAATATATTGTCGATATCTATTTAGAGTGTAGAACGATATATTTATTACTTGTTACCAATATACAGGGTGTTATGTAAGTGTCCGATATTTCACAGGACGATTCCTCAGTCATTTATAAGTTGAAAAATTCATGTAAGCATGGGTCCGCAAGGCCATCATATTTGATATACAAGGTGTTAATTTTTTTTTTACTTTTGATGAAAATTGAATAGAGGTATCAAGGCATGGATGTTCAACGCGGATGGAGTTTGCGCTTCTCAGCAGCTTCATTCATGAGCATTCTATTGAGCTAATGCTTCTGTCTGATACTAAACTCCAGCAGGAACATAGCCTAAAATTCAGGGAATTCACCACCATTAGGGCCGATAGACTGGGATGCAAGAGAGCCGCAGGAGGGGTAGCTATGATCATTAAAAAGCGGATTCAGTTCGTTGAAATACCGCGGAGAAATGCAAACATCGAACATGTGAGCATTGAGCTGAACGACGGTACATGCATATTTTCGGTGTATTGCCTGCCCAGCATAAAATTCACCCAGCAGGACTTAGACAGTCTGTTTAGCGTTTCCAACAAGGTGATCTTGGCAGGCGATTTCAACGCTAGGCACTCGGAGTGGAACGGCAGCCCGACGAAAGCCAGCGCGAATGGAATAACTTTGCTGAAATATTCCACGAATAATGAGATTATAATTGAGAGGAGTACTGAACCTACCCATTATCCGCTCAACAGTACGTCGCCAACGACTATTGAATTGGTTGTTCAAAAAAACATCGTAGACTTGAGTGAGTTGGGAGCATTGAGGGAGCTTCTTCCAGTCACATTTCACTTCAAACATAGCAAATATGAAAACATTGAAAAAACCAGATACGATCATTACAACTGTGACTGAAAGGAGTACAGACGTTTCCTTAATCGAATAACGTTTATCAACTCGAATATAAACGAAAAAGACATAGAATACGAAAAAAAAAGTTTGTTGAAATAATGCAGATAGCACACGATAAAACAACCAGGAAAATAGTCGTGAGGGGAAGCAAGTTAACGATTCCGAACAACATCAAAGAACTGATAAAGTTGAGAAACAGGGAAATAAAAAAATGACAATTCACCAGAAACCCCCAGCACAAGGAGCATTTCATGAGGCTGGGGGCCGAAATAATGGCAATGATTGAAGCCAGTACGAATGAAATATGGAGTCGTAAGCTTGGGAACCTCAACGTTAGGGATCACTCACTATGGAATATGACTAAAGTATTCCAACGGAAAAGAGAGCTCGTTCCAGCCATAGTGAGCGGCCCCGAGCGGTTCGTTGCGGAACCGCAGGAGAAGGCTGATTTGTTCGGAACTTCAGAAAGTTCTAATCAACTATGAAGGAGTTCTGAGGGTCATTGAGAGCCTGCCACGCAACAAAACGCCAGGCCTTGATGAACTGGACGCCGTTCTTCTCAATAACCTACCGGGTAATAACTTCAACACGCATCGATTATCAAATAATCGACTTGAAATTTTCAAGTCCAAATATCTGGAAAACGGTTGCTTATAGCGACTTGTAGCGGGGGGGTAATTTTCTTACGTAGATATGGTAGAGCAATTAATTTTATCAATACAAAATTTGCTAGAAGTACGCTCAAAAAAGTAATGAATCTTCAAAAAAAAAGACGTGTAGGTGGCACCCTCCACAAGTAAGAGCAATGATAACATCAGGTTCGAATCCGACACCCCAAAAAATCCCTCATCACCAATTTTCGTTTGACTAAGGTCAGTATTTCGAAAGTTATTTGAAAAAATCGGAAATAAAAATGAATTTTCAACACCCTGTATTTTGAAAACGAAGCGTTTCCAGACATATATTTATTCAGACAATTCATATTACAATATTGTGAGGAATCACCTCCTGAACTTTGTCAAAGTACTTTTGAATCATCCTGTATATTGGTATATTGTTGCTCTTCACTGTTAATTCATAGTGACGATATATTTATTCATAAATTTACGCTAAAATAAAAATATTCCTTCAATTTTAATATATGTATATGTACCAGAATAAATATATGGGCCAAAACGAAAATATTATGGTAAAACAAAAAATGGGAACAACTACTTTTGACATAAATGGCGCCCCATAGTGGGCTCATTTTTTAGCATTTTGAATCTTCACAATTCAAAATTGCGTCGTTTGTCTTCATGTCACAAGGGAAAAACGAAAAAAAAACACGATTTTCTACACTTAAATGTTTATAACAAATTGAGCAATGATAGTTGGGAGTACCAAATATAACATGATATAACTACGGATCGTCTGTCGTATGATGGCACGGTTGGTTTCCTGGTACTATTTTCGTCACAGATTCTGCTATTTTCCGCCCTATTGATTGGTCTACATGAAAAATACTGATGAACGTCGATAGCAAAAGCTGAAGGATAAAATGAAACAAATTGAATCTCAAGAGAAAGTTCAACAAAACGAATGTTCAAGCGGTATTTCATAGACACCAACTATTTGTTCAGCGCAAATTCAACTCGACGGCAGCGAGAAATGTTATTTAAAAATATCAAAGCAAAAGAGGATTTTCCGATGTTGGGAGTTGAGCTCTACAAGCGTCATTAATCACATCAGCAGTGCAGACCGAGCGGAATGCTCTTGGATTAGAGGGACACAATCGAGAATTTTATTGCACTCCGACTGCAGACAAATTATTTCACAGTAACATTTTTATTGCTCTTGTGAAAATAACTTGTGGAATTCAAAAGATCGCCAATTCAATTACTCGTTCTATTGAACATTCAAATATTTTTATCCTGGAGAAAGTGTATCCCATTTTGTTGTGTATTCTATGCAATCAAATATGGCATGAAAACATTTCTATGGAAAATTGAACCCACGAAAAGCGAAAAATAAACCTAACCTGATAACTACCCTAGAGGATATCCTGATAAAATTGAGCAATATCGAGAATGCCATCACAGTTCTGAAGAAATCGCAGAAGAAATCCAGTCTGTACAATTTTATGGTGACAAAATTGATGTTTTTGCAACTGAAATTCAAGAATTTGGGAAAACTATTATATTTGTCAAACACGCTGAACAGCAGATCAACAATAACACATTGAATATCACTAATTTGGCCGATGAAATGAAAAAATTCAGCAATATTCACGTATGAACAACTTAGAAATATCAGGAATGCCGGAACAGAAAAACAAGAACCTAATTTCATTTACGGAAAACATCATAAGTGTATTGGGAGGCACCTTTGGAAAAGAATCAATTGATCGTTGCCACAAGTGGTCGCGAAAAAACCAATCAAATTAATCAGATTAAGCGTGAATTGATAGCGGCGCAGCGTGTCTCTGGAAATGGTCGATCATTCCCGAAGTTATTATCAGCTACCCGAACGAGTACACACGTGAGGGCACTCGTCGTTGCAAGTGGTCGTGCGGAGAGCGCATTTTTGGAATGTTATTGTGTGAAGCTGGATATTCCACGTTGCATTTCCAAGTAATTTTGTTTTGTTTATATCTTTGTGGTTATTTGATGATGTTCGTTGATTGTTTCATTAGCTAGGAGGTCAGTTATTGAGATAAAGGTTCATTTCATTTTTCTCATTTCAGTTTCTTTTTTGGTAGGTAAAACTTGTTGTTGAAAAATTTTTATTATCAATTTTGTTTGTAGCTCAAATCTATCAATTGATCACTACCTACTCAATTTTTTATCACTTTCAAAATACATTCCTACCTACCTTACTTTAACTATCAATATTTATTGGTAAACTTGCATCATTTGCTATAATAACGTTATTTCCATTCTCAGCTATATTTCATGTTATTCTTCCACATTAGGACATTCTTCGACAGCCTTTCGTCTTTATCATCAGACCCTCAATGATAGTGATAACTCAGCTAGGTCTGATATTCTCATCAAGACAAATGAAATGAGCCCAAACACGAGGTAGCTGCTGTGGACCGTATCCATGATTTTCTTTAACATTTTGGTATAAACAAGTCGTTCTATAGGTTCAATATTACGTCTTGAGCGACTTATAACATTAGTTTCGGACTTGTTTTCACGAACCCACGGAGCTTTCATTTGAACAAATACTAGCTATCATTTCATTTTTGGCCGACGAAACCAAAAAGGAGGAGGTTTTCTAGTCGACACGTACTTTTTTATGTTTGACCACGCATTACTTCCTACCGAGATATCCGATTCCGATTATTCTTTCTTCAGTAGATAGGGTGTACATCAATGTTGTTTCCATTCGAATTTGAAAGATGAAATCCACCCCTGAGGGTAGCAAAATGAAGGATATTGATCACTCACCCTTTGAATTCTGGTCCGTTAACCGATTCTATCAGGCATAACTTTGTACTGAGTTCTTCGATTTCGATGATTCTTTTCTTATTAGATAAGATGTACCACAGAATTGATCATATTCAGATTTTGAATGGAATTATTTACCCTTACGGGTATAAAAATAGGGGATGAATGATTTTTGTCTTGTGAACATTGGCTCACATATGTAGTTGACAATGACAGATCGCTATTGTCATTATTTTTGTTCTACATCCGTCATAATCATTATATTCTATGAGAGGATGGAATGATATACAAAGTAATGGAATAAACTAACCAGAACAACAAACATAATTTATATTACAACGAATAGTGAAAGTAGATGATTATATCATTTAACTGGTAAAAGTTGGAGTAGGGTGGGTAAGTGAGTATTTTGGAAGTACTTAAAAACGAGTTGGTAGTAATTAGTAAATTTCATCCACAGAAAATTGAAAAATGAAACTTTTTACAAAAAATTGAACCGACGAAATACGGAACTGAAAGTAAAAAATGAAATAAACCTTCCTAGTCTCAATGAATAAGCTCCTGAACTAATGTAAGTAACTAATTTTGAGTCAGCGCCAAACGAACAATCAACAAAGATCATTAAATTGAGAATGTCACCGCGCAACTCAATGCCATCATTTTTCGCCTTAATTAATTAATTTGCTTGTTTGTTTGGCGCCGACTCAAAATTAGTTACTGAAACTAGTTTAGGAGCTTCGTTATTGAGACTACGAAGGTTCATTTCATTTTTTACTTTCCAGTTCCGTATCTCGTCGGTTCAATTTTTTGGTAAAAAGTTTTCATGTTGTCACAGATTCACCTATATCAAACTCTGTAAATCTCTTACTCTTATGATGTTATTTTTGTTTTTCCCGTTGTTTCAGTGGATCTTCCAAAAGAAGGGAATAAAATATCAAAACGAGTTTTTAATTTCCTTTGAAAAACGACTTGAGCTGGACTTACCCCTGTAGTGCTGTGGGGTATGTTGCGATAATCAAAAAGGGAGTTACATAGTATTTTATTGAAATCTGCAGATTTATAAATGTCAAAATTATGTTTCAACACATTTTTTACTGCTTTCCGCCCCTCTATATGACGGGGGATGATAGGGTGGAGAAATTGTATGTAAAACATGATTCAATTCAACTGAACATAATTTCGAATCTCAGAACCACAATAGAAGCTTTGCAAGTGATTGAATGCTTTGGAAACACTTTCAACCACTTGGAATACGCATCTATGACTATTGAAAAATATCTATTCATGAAAGGGCCTATGGAAACCAAATGCAATCTATACTAATCTCCATCTGGTATGGGAAACTTTTTGGGAACCAAACAATTCTCACAAGAAACCGAATATTATTGACAATCCCTATTTTCCCAAGTGACTGAACATCTGTTCGTGCCTAGAAAGTGTACGAGAGGCATAAGCTCTGGGCCTTTCAGACCCATCAGATAAAATATGAGTTATAACGGCCTCAATACCATATTGGATCATAATGAACTGAGATTGGCGCTCAGTTCTTCTGAAAGCAATATCACATTCTTGTGGCCAGTCTCAATCCATCTTATTTTTCATTAAACTGTGAGTAGGATGTGAAACGGATGCCAAATTGGGTACAAATTGTCCATAGTAATTAGTTAAACCAATAAAAGATTTGAGCTGAGTCACATTGTATTGTTGTGGACAATTCATTCTTGCCAAGATTTTATCTCCATCCGCATAAAATCTATCTTTGTCAATGACAAATCCTGAATACGAAATTTAAGTTTTGAAAAAATTACATTTTCTAAAACATATTTTTTATCCTGCATCCTCCAAAATTTGTATAAACTTATTCAACCAAGACATATGTTCTGTGAGATTTTTACCAGTAATTGGAATATCATCAATGAAAACGACTACGCCTTCCACCACTTGTGATGAGAATTCCATAATTTTCTAGAAATTTGAAGGCAATCCCGAAAGGAGCACGATTGTATCGAAATGAACCTTTGTGAGTTGAAATGGTCACCAAAGTTCTCGAATTTTCATCCAAACAGATTTGTTGATGAGGGTTAGATGAATCAAGTTTCGTGAAATGTACTCCTTGCAATTGTGTAAATACCTCATTGATGGGTGATACTGGATATTGATCTATTTCAATGGATGGATTCAAAGTATAGCTTTGAAATCGCCACAAATTCTCACAGAACCATATTTCTTCAAAACAGGTGTACCCAAGGGGCTTTGATCCACAGATCCAATCACTTCCACTATCTGTAATCGGTTCAACTCAACCTCAACTTTTTCATCAAGTGCCAAAGGAATAGATCGATCCCTAAAAAATGTAGGTGAAATATCTTCGGATTTGCGTTTTCTAGAGATTCTACCTTTAGTAAAAGTACCTAAACCAGGTGAAAATAAACTTTTGAATTGAAAGATATTGAAAAAATCGCGTCTCAAAAGTGGAGGCCCAGATGCTTCTTTCATAACATACATATCTAAATGTTAATCAATATTCTGAAAAGAATCTCCACAGGAAATATAACCTGAAGGTTCAATTTTGAGTCCATTATATAAACTGAAAACTTCATTAGTTTCCTGGAGTCTTTTAATTTGGAAATGCTCCTAGTGAAACGTGTCAAAAATAACAACTCAAACTGGTACCGAAATAAAATTTGAAATAGTTATCTTTTTTCAAATCTATAGGAATAGGATGCAAATTGGAATCCAAACTAAACAAAGATAATTATTTACTTTCTAAATAATTCTGATTTACATTCGATTTCTCTTTCTTTGGAAGTTTTGTTGGACATACCAGTGTAAGATGACCCTTTTTCTGGTATAAATGACAGGAACACTCTCTTAATGAGCAATTATCTTCCTTATGATTCCGCCCTCAACAAACTCTGCAAACGAGAGATTCCGTTAAATGCATTGAAGATGAAGTAGAAGGTCTGCTGCTGTTTAAATTTTCTCTTGCGAATCTAACAGAATGAGAAATAGAATTAGAGCTTGCTGCTGACGTTCCACCTTGTTTGTTCAAATTCCCTCCAACTCTTTATCTTGATTGTGCATAGTACATTCCAGAGTCCTGCTCCACAGTATTTGAAGAAGAAAGCTCTTGCGATGACTTCTTGAAACTTTATTGTTTTCTTCTCTTCCATCAACCGATCTTGAATACGACCTTTGTCATGAGCAATAATAAATTGAACCCTGACAACTAACTCCAATTGAGCATCATCGAGATCACAGTTGGTAGCCAAACTTCTTAGTTTTGCAGCCCACTCTCTTGGTGGTTCGTTTTGAGTTTTGCGCGCGTTATAAAATTTGTATCGTGCAGCAAACACTGATAAACTATGTTTGAAATGGTTCATTATCAATTTCACCAAATCATCATAACCTTCATCTTCTGGTTCAGTTGGTGAGCACAGATCACGTACAAGTGTCTCCACTTGAAATGTTCAGCAATATGGCCCTTTTTCGTGATATATCTGAAATTTTGTTTGCAATGGAGTAATTTTCGATTTGTCTTTTGAACACAGCCAAGCTGTGTTTACCGGATCAAATTCACGAAGATGTCTAACATTTTCAGTTGTCATTTTCACACATATATAGGTTCGAATAAATTTCAGCATTCATAGTTTTATGAAAAACTGAATATCCAGAAAATTCAAGTTACAATCAGCTTCATCGCCACTGTAACGTATTTTTGGGAATTTACTTTGTAATTGAAAAATATGTACGACATACTTCAATACACATTAATTTTTTAGTTTGACATAATGTCATTTTCTGTCCATAACCACATACAGAGTGAATCCACTACATATTTCAGTTTTTTCAAACTTCATATATTACTAGTACACATGCTACGATACGATCATTCATTCGCTCAATCCCATTTATTCAGCTCCCAAATTCATAGTCCTTACCGTACCTCACCGTGCCTTATTATATTCAACACCGTACCATACCAAATTGTATTTATACATTCACTCAATCCCATTCACTCATTCATTATTCCATTCACACACACACATTCATACACTAATTTGCCACAAACGTCTTGACTTCGTATCCTGAAATTTCATATCGAGTGAACAAGTAAAAGTACTTCAGAATCCCTCACCAATACATTCTCAATTTCCTACCGTGCTCCATCGTCAGACCCTCATCAACATCTATCAATAACCTATTCATTGAGATCATTCCAATGAGCTCAAATATGATATATCTGCTCAAGTTGCTGAGGAATTGGGTATCCTACAGATTTCAGGTGATGCTGCTGCATCAGGTCAAGGTAACCATGTTCTTGCAATATCATTGAAGGATACCAAATTTCGAATGGATCAGACCTGCGGAAGTTGCTCACATCACTTCATCGAATTATTTAGGTAGTCATCACAACAAATCCGATGACTTCTTGGCTGACAAATGCATTATTAACATCGATCAATAAA